>JAEIHA010000278.1:0-346315 GCA_018904595.1 Zaprionus indianus | reverse complement strand
GTCAAGACACAGACAAGACACAGGCTAGACAGAGGCTATACACTGGCTAGGCACAGGCTAGACTCTGGCTATGCACAGGCTAGACAAAGGCTAGACACTGGCTAGGCACAGGCTAGGCACTGGCTAGACACAGGCTAGATACAGGCTTGACACAGGCTAGACACAGGCTAGACACAGGCTAGACACAGGCTAGACACAGGCTAGACACAGGCTAGACACAGGCAAGACACAGGCTAGACACAGGCTAGACACAGGCTAGACACAGGCTAGACACAGGCTAGACACAGGCTAGATACAGGCTAGACACAGGCTAGACACAGGCTTGACACAGGCTAGACACAGGCTAGACACAGGCTAGACACAGGCTAGACACAGGTTAGACGCAGGCTAGACACAGGCTAGACATAGGCTAGACAGAGGCTATACACAGGCTAGACATAGGCTAGACACAGGCTGGGCACAGGCTAGGCACAGGCTAGGCACAGGCTAGGCACAGGCTAGGCACAGGCTAGGCACAGGCTAGGCACAGGCTAGGCACAGGCTGGGCACAGGCTAGGCACAGGCTAGGCACAGGCTAGGCACAGGCTAGGCACAGGTTAGGCACAGGCTAGGCACAGGCTAGGCACAGGCTAGGCACAGGCTAGGCACAGGCTAGGCACTGGCTAGGCACTGGCTAGGCACTGGCTAGGCACTGGCTAGGCAAAGGCTAGGCACAGGCTAGGCACAGGCTAGGCACAGGCTAGGCACAGGCTAGGCACAGGCTAAGCACAGGCTAGACACTGGCTAGACACCGGCTAGACACCGTCAAGACACAGACTAAACACAGGCTAGACAGAGGCTATACACTGGCTAGGCACAGGCTAGACTCTGGCTAGACAAAGGCTTGACACAGGCTAGGCACAGGCTAGGCACTGGCTAGACACTGGCTAGGCACACGCTATGCACATGCCAGTCTCAGGCGAGGCACAGGCTAGACACAGGCTAGACACTGGCTAGGCACAGGCTATGCATATGCCAGTCACAGGCAAGGCACAGGCCAGACACAGGCTAGACTATGGCTAGGCACAGGCTAGACACTGGCTAGGCACAGGCTAGACACTGGCTAGGCACAGGCTATACATTGGCTAGGTACAGGCTATACATTGGCTAGGTACAGGCTAGGTACTGGCTAGGTACAGGCTAGGTACTGGCTAGGTACAGGCTAGGTACTGGCTAGGTACAGGCTAGGCACTGGCTAGGTACAGGCTAGGCAGAGGCTAGGCACAGGCTATACACATGCCAGTCACAGGCCAGGCACAGGCTAGACACAGGCTAGACACTGGCTAGGCACAGGCTAGACACTGGCTTGGCACAGACTAGACACTGGCTAAGCACAGGCTAGACACAGGCTAGACACATGATAGACACAGGCTAGACACAGGATAGACACAGGCTAGACACAGGCTAGACAGACTAGACACAGGCTAGACACTGGCTGCGAACAGGCTAGACACTGGCTAGGCACAGGCTATACATTGGCTAGGTACAGGCTAGGCACTGGCTAGGTACAGGCTAGGTACTGGCTAGGTACTGGCTAGGCACTGGCTAGGTACAGGCTTTGCAAATGCCAGTCACAGGCAAGGCACAGGCTAGATACAGGCGAGACACTGGCTAGGCACAGGCTTGGCACAGAATAGACACAGGCTAGACACAGGCTAGACACAGGCTAGACACAGGCTAGACACAGGCTAGACACAGGCTAGACACGGGCTAGACAGAGGCTATACACTGGCTAGGCACAGGCTAGACTCTGGCTAGACAAAGGCTTGACACAGGCTAGGCACAGGCTAGGCACTGGCTAGACACTGGCTAGGCACACGCTATGCACATGCCATACTCAGGCGAGGCACAGGCTAGACACAGGCTAGACACTGGCTAGGCACAGGCTATGCACATGCCAGTCACAGGCTAGACACATGATAGACACAGGCTAGACACAGGATAGACACAGGCTAGACACAGGCTAGACAGACTAGACACTGGCTGGGAACAGGCTAGACACTGGCTAGGCACAGGCTATACATTGGCTAGGTACAGGCTAGGCACTGGCTAGGTACAGGCTAGGTACTGGCTAGGTACTGGCTAGGCAATGGCTAGGTACAGGCTATGCAAATGCCAGTCACAGGCAAGGCACAGGCTAGACATTGGCTAGGCACAGGCTTGGCACAGGCTAGACACAGGCTAGACACAGGCTAGACTTAGGCTAGACACAGGCTAGACACAGGCTAGACACAGGCTAGACACAGGCTAGACACAGGCTAGACACATGCTAGACACAGGCTAGACACAGGCTAGACACAGGCTAGACACAGACTAGACACAGGCTAGACACAGGCTAGACACAAACTAGGCACAGGCTAGGCACAGGCTAGACACAGGCTAGACACAGGCTAGGCACAGGCTAGAAACGGGCTAGAAACAGGCTAGACACAGGCTAGACGCAGGCTAGACATAGGCTAGACACAGGCTAGACACAGGCTAGACATAGGCTAGACACAGGCTAGGCACATGCTAGACATAGGCTAGACACAGGCTAGACACAGGCTAGGCACAGGCTAAGCACAGGCTAGACACCGGCTAGACACCGGCTAGACACCGTCAAGACACAGACATGACACAGGCTAGACAGAGGCTATACACTGGCTAGCCACAGGCTACACTCTGGCTATGCACAGGGTAGATAAAGGCTAGACACTGGCTAGGCACAGGCTAGACACAGGCTAGACACAGGCTAGACACAGGCTAGACACTGACAAGACACAGGCTAGACACAGGCTAGACACAGGCTAGACACAGGCTAGACACAGGCTATACACAGGCTAGACATAGGCTAGACACAGGCTAGGCACAGGCTAGGCACAGGCTAGGCACAGGCTAGGCACAGGCTAGGCACAGGCTAGGCACAGGCTAGGCACAGGCTAGGCACAGGCTAGGCACAGGCTAGGCACAGGCTAGGCACAGGCTAGGCACAGGCTAGGCACAGGCTAGGCACAAGCTAGGCACAGGCTAGGCACAGGCTAGGCACAAGCTAGGCACAGGCTAGGCACAGGCTAGGCACAGGCTAGGCACAGGCTAGGCACAGGCTAGGCACAGGCTAGGCACAGGCTAGGCACAGGCTAGGCACAGGCTAGGCACAGGCTAGGCACAGGCTAGGCACAGGCTAGGCACAGGCTAGGCACAGGCTAGGCACAGGCTAGGCACAGGCTAGGCACAGGCTAGGCACAGGCTAGGCACAGGCTAGGCACAGGCTAGGCACAGGCTAGGCACAGGCTAGGCACAGGCTAGGCACAGGCTAGGCACAGGCTAGGCACAGGCTAGGCACAGGCTAGATACAGGCTAGGCACAGGCTAGGCACAGGCTAGGCACAGGCTAGGCACAGGCTAGGCACAGGCTAGGCACAGGCTAGGCACAGGCTAGGCACAGGCTAGGCACTAGGCACAGGCTAGGCACAGGCTAGGCTCAGGCTAGGCACAGGCTAGGCACAGGCTAGGCACAGGCTAGGCACAGGCTAGGCACAGGCTAGGCACAGGCTAGGCACAGGCTAGGCACAGGCTAGGCACAGGCTAGACACAGGCTAGACACAGGCTAGACACAGGCTAGACACAGGCTAGACACAGGCTAAACACAGGCTAGACACCGGCTTGACACCGTCAAGACACAGACTAGACACAGGCTAGACAGAGGCTATACACTGGCTAGGCACAGGCTAGACAAGGCTAGACAAAGGCTTGACACATGCTAGGCACAGGCTAGGCACTGGCTAGACACTGCCTAGGCACACGCTATGCACATGCCAGTCTCAGGCGAGGCACAGGCTAGACACAGGCTAGACACTGGCTAGGCACAGGCTATGCACATGCCAGTCACAGGCAAGGCACAGACCAGACAAAGGCTAGACACTGGCTGGGCACAGGCTAGACACTGGCTAGGCACAGGCTAGACACTGGCTAGGCACAGGCTAGACACTGGCTAGGCACAGGCTATACATTGGCAAGGTACAGGCTATACATTGGCTAGGTACAGGCTAGGTACTGGCTAGGTACAGGCTAGGCACTGGCTAGGTACAGGCTAGACACAGGCTAGACACAGGCTAGACACAGGCTAGACACAGGCTAGACACAGGCTAGACACAGGCTAGACACAGGCTAGACACAGGCTAGACACAGGCTAGACACAGGCTAGGCACAGGCTTGGCACAGGCTAAGCACAGGCTAGACACCGGCTAGACACCGGCTAGACACCGTCAAGACACAGACAAGACACAGGCTAGACAGATGCTATACACTGGCTAGGCACAGGCTACACTCTGGCTATGCACAGGCTAGACAAAGGCTAGACACTGGCTAGACACTGGCTAGGCACAGGCTTGGCATAGAAAAGATACAGGCTAGACACAGGCTAGACACAGGCTAGACACAGGCTAGACACAGGCTAGACACAGGATAGACACAGGCTAGACACAGGCTAGACACAGGCTAGACACAGGCTAGACACAAGCTAGGCACAAGCTAGGCACAGGCTAGGCACAGGCTAGGCACAGGCTAGGCACAGGCTAGGCACAGGCTAGGCACAGGCTAGACACAGGCTAGACACAGGCTAGACACAGGCTAGACATAGGCTAGACACAAGCTAGACACAGGCTAGACACAGGCTAGACATAGGCTAGACACAGGCTAGACACAGGCTAGACACAGGCTAGGCACAGGCTAGGCACAGGCTAGACACAGGCTAGACACATTCTAGACACAGGCTAGACACAGGTTAGACACAGGCTAGACACCGGCTTGACACCGTCAAGACACAGACTAGACACAGGCTAGACAGAGGCTGTACACTGGCTAGGCACAGGCTAGAATCTGGCTAGACAAAGGCTTGACACAGGCTAGGCACAGGCTACGCACTGGCTAGACACTGGCTAGGCACACGCTATGCACATGCCAGTCTCAGGCGAGGCACAGGCTAGACACAGGCTAGACACTGGCTAGGCACAGGCTAGACACTGGCTAGGCACAGGCTATGCACATGCCAGTCACAGGCAAGGCACAGGCCAGACACAGGCTAGACACTGGCTAGGCACAGGCTTGGCACAGAATAGATACAGGCTAGACACAGGCTAGACACAGGCTAGACACAGGCTAGACACAGGCTAGACACAGGCTAGACACAGGCTAGACACAGGCTAGACACAGGCTAGACACAGGCTAGACACAGTCTAGACACAGGCTAGACACCGGCTAGACACCGGCTAGACACAGGCTAGACAGAGGCTATACACTGGCTAGACAGAGGCTATACACTGGCTAGGCGCAGGCTAGACTCTGGCTATGCACAGGCTAGACAAAGGCTTGACACTGGCTAGGCACAGGCTAGACACTGGCTGGACACAGGCTAGACACAGGCTAGACACAGGCTAGACACAGGCTAGACACAGGCTAGACACAGGCTAGACACAGGCTAGACACAGGCTAGACACAGGCTAGACACAGTCTAGACACAGGCTAGACACCGGCTAGACACCGGCTAGACACAGGCTAGACAGAGGCTATACACTGGCTAGACAGAGGCTATACACTGGCTAGGCGCAGGCTAGACTCTGGCTATGCACAGGCTAGACAAAGGCTTGACACTGGCTAGGCACAGGCTAGGCACTGGCTAGACACTGGCTAGGCACAGGCTATACATTGGCTAGGTACAGGCTAGGCACTGGCTAGGTACAGGCTAGGTACTGGCTAGGTACAGGCTAGGCACTGGCTAGGTACAGGCTAGGCAGAGGCTAGGCAGAGGCTAGGCACAGGCCATGCACATGCCAGTCACAGGCAAGGCACAGGCTAGACACTGGCTAGACACAGGCTAGACACTGGCTAGGCACAGGCTAGACACTGGCTTGGCACAGACTAGACACTGGCTAAGCACAGGCTAGACACAGGCTAGACACAGGCTAGGCACTGGCTAGACACAGGCTAGGCACTGGCTAGACACAGGCTAGACACAGGCTAGGCACAGGCTAGACACTGGCTAGGCACAGGCTATACATTGGCTAGGTACAGGCTAGGCACTGGCTAGGTACAGGCTAGGTACTGGCTAGGTACAGGCTAGGCACTGGCTAGGTACAGGCTAGGCAGAGGCTAGGCACAGGCCATGCACATGCCAGTCACAGGCAAGGCACAGGCTAGACACTGGCTAGACACAGGCTAGACACTGGCTAGGCACAGGCTAGACACTGGCTTGGCACAGACTAGACACTGGCTAAGCACAGGCTAGACACAGGCTAGGCACTGGCTAGACACAGGCTAGACACAGGCTAGGCACAGGCTAGACACAGCCTAGCCACAGGCTAGACACAGGCTAGGCACAGGCTAGGCACAGGCTAGACACAGGCTAGACATAGGCTAGACACAGGCTAGACACAGGCTAGACACAGGCTAGGCACAGGCTAGACATAGGCTAGACACAGGCTAGACACAGGCTAGGCACAAGCTAGGCACAAGCTAGGCACAAGCTAGGCACAGGCTAGACACAGGCTAGACACTGGCTGGGCACAGGCTATGCACATGCCAGTCACAGGCAAGGCACAGGCCAGACACAGGCTAGACACTGGCTGGGCACAGGCTAGACACTGGCTTGGAACATGCTAGACACTGGCTAGGCACAGGCTAGACACAGGCTAGACACAGGCTAGACACAGGCTAGACACAGGCTAGACAAAGGCTAGACACAGGCTAGACACAGTCTCTAGACACAGGCTAGAGACAGGCTAGACACAGGCTAGACACAGGCTAGACACAGGTTAGACACAGGTTAGACACAGGCTAGACACAGGCTAGACACAGGCTAGACACAGGCTAGACACAGGCTAGACACAGGCTAGACACAGGCTAGACACAGGCTAGACACAGGCTAGACACAGTCTCTAGACACAGGCTAGAGACAGGCTAGACACAGGCTAGACACTGGCTGGGAACAGGCTAGACACTGGCTAGGCACAGGCTATACATTGGCTAGGTACAGGCTAGGCACTGGCTAGGTACAGGCTAGGTACTTGCTAGGTACTGGCTAGGCACTGGCTAGGTACAGGCTATGCAAATGCCAGTCACAGGCAAGGCACAGCCTAGACACAGGCTAGACACTGGCTAGGCACAGGCTTGGCATAGAAAAGATACAGGCTAGACACAGGCTAGACACAGGCTAGACACAGGCTAGACACAGGCTAGACACAGGCTAGACACAGGATAGACACAGGCTAGACACAGGCTAGACACAGGCTAGACACAGGCTAGACACAAGCTAGGCACAAGCTAGGCACAGGCTAGGCACAGGCTAGGCACAGGCTAGGCACAGGCTAGGCACAGGCTAGGCACAGGCTAGACACAGGCTAGACACAGGCTAGACACAGGCTAGACATAGGCTAGACACAGGCTAGACACAGGCTAGACACAGGCTAGACATAGGCTAGACACAGGCTAGACACAGGCTAGACACAGGCTAGGCACAGGCTAGGCACAGGCTAGACACAGGCTAGACACATTCTAGACACAGGCTAGACACAGGTTAGACACAGGCTAGACACCGGCTTGACACCGTCAAGACACAGACTAGACACAGGCTAGACAGAGGCTGTACACTGGCTAGGCACAGGCTAGAATCTGGCTAGACAAAGGCTTGACACAGGCTAGGCACAGGCTACGCACTGGCTAGACACTGGCTAGGCACACGCTATGCACATGCCAGTCTCAGGCGAGGCACAGGCTAGACACAGGCTAGACACTGGCTAGGCACAGGCTAGACACTGGCTAGGCACAGGCTATGCACATGCCAGTCACAGGCAAGGCACAGGCCAGACACAGGCTAGACACTGGCTAGGCACAGGCTTGGCACAGAATAGATACAGGCTAGACACAGGCTAGACACAGGCTAGACACAGGCTAGACACAGGCTAGACACAGGCTAGACACAGGCTAGACACAGGCTAGACACAGTCTAGACACAGGCTAGACACCGGCTAGACACCTAGACACCGGCTAGACACAGGCTAGACAGAGGCTATACACTGGCTAGACAGAGGCTATACACTGGCTAGGCGCAGGCTAGACTCTGGCTATGCACAGGCTAGACAAAGGCTTGACACTGGCTAGGCACAGGCTAGGCACTGGCTAGACACTGGCTGGACACAGGCTAGACACAGGCTAGACACAGGCTAGACACAGGCTAGACACAGGCTAGACACAGGCTAGACACAGGCTAGACACAGGCTAGACACAGGCTAGACACAGGCTAGACACAGGCTAGACACAGTCTAGACACAGGCTAGACACCGGCTAGACACCGGCTAGACACAGGCTAGACAGAGGCTATACACTGGCTAGACAGAGGCTATACACTGGCTAGGCGCAGGCTAGACTCTGGCTATGCACAGGCTAGACAAAGGCTTGACACTGGCTAGGCACAGGCTAGGCACTGGCTAGACACTGGCTAGGCACAGGCTATACATTGGCTAGGTACAGGCTAGGCACTGGCTAGGTACAGGCTAGGTACTGGCTAGGTACAGGCTAGGCACTGGCTAGGTACAGGCTAGGCAGAGGCTAGGCACAGGCCATGCACATGCCAGTCACAGGCAAGGCACAGGCTAGACACAGGCTAGACACTGGCTAGACACAGGCTAGACACTGGCTAGGCACAGGCTAGACACTGGCTTGGCACAGACTAGACACTGGCTAAGCACTGGCTAAGCACACGCTAGACACAGGCTAGACACAGGCTAGACACTGGCTAGACACAGGCTAGACACTGGCTGGGCACAGGCTATGCACATGCCAGTCACAGGCAAGGCACAGGCCAGACACAGGCTAGACACTGGCTGGGCACAGGCTAGACACTGGCTTGGCACAGGCTAGACACTGGCTAGGCACAGGCTATACATTGGCTAGGTACAGGCTAGGCACTGGCTAGGTACAGGCTAGGTACTGGCTAGGTACAGGCTAGGCACTGGCTAAGTACAGGCTAGGCAGAGGCTAGGCACAGGCCATGCACATGCCAGTCACAGGCAAGGCACAGGCTAGACACTGGCTAGACACAGGCTAGACACTGGCTAGGCACAGGCTAGACACTGGCTTGGCACAGACTAGACACTGGCTAAGCACAGGCTAGACACAGGCTAGACACAGGCTAGGCACTGGCTAGACACAGGCTAGACACAGGCTAGGCACAGGCTAGACACAGCCTAGCCACAGGCTAGACACAGGCTAGGCACAGGCTAGGCACAGGCTAGACACAGGCTAGACATAGGCTAGACATAGGCTAGACACAGGCTAGACACAGGCTAGGCACAGGCTAGACATAGGCTAGACACAGGCTAGACACAGGCTAGGCACAGGCTAGGCACAAGCTAGGCACAGGCTAGACACAGGCTAGACACTGGCTGGGCACAGGCTATGCACATGCCAGTCACAGGCAAGGCACAGGCCAGACACAGGCTAGGTACTGGCTAGGTACAGGCTAGGCACTGGCTAGGTACAGGCTAGGCAGAGGCTAGGCACAGGCTATGCACATGTCAGTCACAGGCAAGGCACAGGCTAGACACAGGCTAGACACTGGCTAGGCACAGGCTAGACACTGGCTTGGCACAGACTAGACACTGGCTAAGCACAGGCTAGACACAGGCTAGACACAGGCTAGATACAGGCTAGACACAGGCTTGACACTGGCTGGGAACAGGCTATACATTGGCTAGGTACAGGCTAGGTACTGGCTAGGTACAGGCTAGACAGAGGCTAGGCTCAGGCTATGCAAATGCCAGTCACAGGCAAGGCACAGGCTAGACACAGGCTAGACACTGGCTAGGCACAGGCTAGACACTGGCTTGGCACAGACAAGACAAAGGCTAAGCACAGGCTAGACCCAGGCTAGACACAGGCTAGACACAGGCTAGACACAGGCTAGGCACGGGCTAGACACAGGCTAGACACAGGCTAGGCACAAGCTAGGCACAGGCTAGACACAGGCTAGACACTGGCTGGGCACAGGCTATGCACATGCCAGTCACAGGCAAGGCACAGGCCAGACACAGGCTAGACACTGGCTGGGCACAGGCTAGACACTGGCTTGGCACGAGCTAGACACTGGCTAGGCACAGGCTATACATTGGCTAGGTACAGGCTAGGCACTGGCTAGGTACAGGCTAGGTACTGGCTAGGTACAGGCTAGGCACTGGCTAGGTACAGGCTAGGCAGAGGCTAGGCACAGGCCATGCACATGCCAGTCACAGGCAAGGCACAGGCTAGACACAGGCTAGACACTGGCTAGACACAGGCCAGACACTGGCTAGGCACAGGCTAGACACTGGCTTGGCACAGACTAGACACTGGCTAAGCACAGGCTAGACACAGGCTAGACACAGGCTAGACACTGGCTAGACACAGGCTAGACACAGGCTAGGCACAGGCTAGACACAGCCTAGGCATAGGCTAGACACAGGCTAGGCACAGACTAGGCACAGGCTAGACACAGGCTAGACATAGGCTAGACACAGGCTAGACACAGGCTAGGCACAGGCTAGACATAGGCTAGACACAGGCTAGACACAGGCTAGACAAGGGCTAGACACAGGCCAGACACAGGCAAGACACAGGCTAGACACAGGCTTGACACAGGCTAGACACATGCTAGACACAGGCTAGACACATGCTAGACACCGGCTTGACACCGTCAATACACAGACTAGACACAGGCTAGACAGAGTATATACACTGGCTAGGCACAGGCTAGACTCTGGGTATGCACAGGCTAGACAAAGGCTTGACACTGGCTAGGCACAGGCTAGGCACTGGCTAGACACTGGCTAGGCACAGGCTATGCACATGCCAGTCACAGGCAAGGCACAGGCCAGACACAGGCTAGGTACTGGCTAGGTACAGGCTAGGCACTGGCTAGGTACAGGCTAGGCAGAGGCTAGGCACAGGCTATGCACATGTCAGTCACAGGCAAGGCACAGGCTAGACACAGGCTAGACACTGGCTAGGCACAGGCTAGACACTGGCTTGGCACAGACTAGACACTGGCTAAGCACAGGCTAGACACAGGCTAGACACAGGCTAGATACAGGCTAGACACAGGCTTGACACTGGCTGGGAACAGGCTATACATTGGCTAGGTACAGGCTAGGTACTGGCTAGGTACAGGCTAGACAGAGGCTAGGCTCAGGCTATGCAAATGCCAGTCACAGGCAAGGCACAGGCTAGACACAGGCTAGACACTGGCTAGGCACAGGCTAGACACTGGCTTGGCACAGACAAGACAAAGGCTAAGCACAGGCTAGACCCAGGCTAGACACAGGCTAGACACAGGCTAGACACAGGCTAGACACAGGCTAGACACAGGCTAGACACAGGCTAGACACAGGCTAGACACAGGCTAGACACAGGCTAGACACAGGCTAGACACAGGCTAGACACAGGCTAGACACAGGCTAGACACAGGCTAGACACAGGCTAGACACAGGCTAGACACAGGCTAGACACAGGCTAGACACAGGCTAGCAGACACAGGCTAGACACAGGCTAGACACAGGCTAGACACAGGCTAGACACAGGCTAGACACAGGCTAGACACAGGCTAGACACAGGCTAGACACAGGCTAGACACAGGCTAGACACAGGCTAGACACAGGCTAGATACAGGCTAGATACAGGCTAGATACAGGCTAGACACAGGCTAGACACAGGCTAGACACAGGATAGACACAGGCTAGACACAGGCTAGACACAGGCTAGACACAGGCTAAACACAGGCTAGACACAGGCTAGACACAGGCTAGACACAGGCTAGACACAGGCTAGACACAGGCTAGACATAGGCTAGACATAGGCTAGACATAGGCTAGACACAGGCTAGACATAGGCTAGGCACAGGCTAGACACAGGCTAGACATAGGCTATCCACAGGCTAGGCACAGGCTAGGCACAAGCTAGGCACAAGCTAGGCACAGGCTAGGCACAGGCCAGTCACAGGCCAGGCACAGGCTAGACACAGGCTAGACACTGGCTAGACACATGCTAGACACAGGCTAGACACAGGCTAAACACAGTCTAGACACAGGCTAGACACAGGCTAGTCCCAGGCTAGACACATGCTAGACACATTCTAGACACAGGCTAGACACAGGTTAGACACAGGCTAGACACAGGCTAGACACCGGCTTGACACCGTCAAGACACAGACTAGACACAGGCTAGACAGAGGCTGTACACTGGCTAGGCACAGGCTAGACTCTGGCTAGACAAAGGCTTGACACAGGCTAGGCACTGGCTAGGCACTGGCTAGACACTGGCTAGGCACACGCTATGCACATGCCAGTCTCAGGCGAGGCACAGGCTAGACACAGGCTAGACACTGGCTAGGCACAGGCTTTGCACATGCCAGTCACAGGCAAGGCACAGGCTAGACACAGGCTAGACACAGGCTAGACACAGGCTAGACACAGGCTAGACAAAGGCTAGACACAGGCTAGACACAGTCTCTAGACACAGGCTAGAGACAGGCTAGACACAGGCTAGACACAGGCTAGACACAGGCTAGACACAGGCTAGACACAGGCTAGACACAGGCTAGACACAGGCTAGACACAGGCTAGACACAGGCTAGACACAGGCTATACACAGGCTAGACACAGGCTAGACACAGTCTCTAGACACAGGCTAGAGACAGGCTAGACACAGGCTAGACACTGGCTGGGAACAGGCTAGACACTGGCTAGGCACAGGCTATACATTGGCTAGGTACAGGCTAGGCACTGGCTAGGTACAGGCTAGGTACTTGCTAGGTACTGGCTAGGCACTGGCTGGGTACAGGCTATGCAAATGCCAGTCACAGGCAAGGCACAGGCTAGACACAGGCTAGACACAGGCTAGACACAGGCTAGACACAGGATAGACACAGGCTAGACACAGGCTAGACACAGGCTAGACACAGGCTAGACACAAGCTAGGCACAGGCTAGACACAAGCTAGGCACAAGCTAGGCACAGGTTAGGCACAGGCTAGGCACAGGCTAGGCACAGGCTAGGCACAGGCTAGGCACAGGCTAGGCACAGGCTAGGCACAGGCTAGGCACAGGCTAGGCACAGGCTAGGCACAGGCAAGGCACAGGCTAGACACAGGCTAGACATAGGCTAGACACAGGCTAGACACAGGCTTGACACAGGCTAGGCACAGGCTAGGCACAGGCTAGACACAGGCTAGACACATTCTAGACACAGGCTAGACACAGGTTAGACACAGGCTAGACACCGGCTTGACACCGTCAAGACACAGACTAGACACAGGCTAGACAGAGGCTGTACACTGGCTAGGCACAGGCTAGAATCTGGCTAGACAAAGGCTTGACACAGGCTAGGCACAGGCTACGCACTGGCTAGACACTGGCTAGGCACACGCTATGCACATGCCAGTCTCAGGCGAGGCACAGGCTAGACACAGGCTAGACACTGGCTAGGCACAGGCTATGCACATGCCAGTCACAGGCAAGGCACAGGCCAGACACAGGCTAGACACTGGCTAGGCACAGGCTTGGCACAGAATAGATACAGGCTAGACACAGGCTAGACACAGGCTAGACACAGGCTAGACACAGGCTAGACACAGGCTAGACACAGGCTAGACACAGGCTAGACACAGGCTAGACACAGGCTAGACACAGGCTAGACACAGGCTAGACACAGGCTAGACACAGGCTAGACACAGGCTAGACACATGCTAGACACAGGCTAGACACAGGCTAGACACAGTCTAGACACAGGCTAGACACAGGCTAGACACAGGCTAGACACAGGCTAGACAGAGGCTATACACTGGCTAGGCACAGGCTAGACTCTGGCTATGCACAGGCTAGACAAAGGCTTGACACTGGCTAGGCACAGGCTAGGCACTGGCTAGACACTGGCTAGGCACACGCTATGCACATGCCAGTCTCAGGCGAGGCACAGGCTAGACACAGGCTAGACACTGGCTGGGCACAGGCTATGCACATGCCAGTCACAGGCAAGGCACAGGCCAGACACAGGCTAGACACTGGCTGGGCACAGGCTAGACACTGGCTTGGCACAGGCTAGACACTGGCTAGGCACAGGCTATACATTGGCTAGGTACAGGCTAGGCACTGGCTAGGTACAGGCTAGGTACTGGCTAGGTACAGGCTAGGCACTGGCTAGGTACAGGCTAGGCAGAGGCTAGGCACAGGCCATGCACATGCCAGTCACAGGCAAGGCACAGGCTAGACACAGGCTAGACACTGGCTAGACACAGGCTAGACACTGGCTAGGCACAGGCTAGACACTGGCTTGGCACAGACTAGACACTGGCTAAGCACAGGCTAGACACAGGCTAGACACAGGCTAGACACTGGCTAGACACAGGCTAGACACAGGCTAGACACTGGCTAGACACAGGCTAGACACAGGCTAGGCACAGGCTAGACACAGCCTAGGCACAGGCTAGACACAGGCTAGGCACAGGCTAGGCACAGGCTAGACACAGGCTAGACATAGGCTAGACATAGGATAGACACAGGCTAGACACAGGCTAGGCACAGGCTAGACATAGGCTAGACACAGGCTAGACACAGGCTAGGCACAGGCTAGGCACAAGCTAGGCACAAGCTAGGCACAGGCTAGACACAGGCTAGACACAGGCTAGACACAGGCAAGACACAGGCTAGACACAGGCTAGACACTGGCTGGGCACAGGCTATGCACATGCCAGTCACAGGCAAGGCACAGGCCAGACACAGGCTAGACACTGGCTGGGCACAGGCTAGACACTGGCTTGGCACAGGCTAGACACTGGCTAGGCACAGGCTATACATTGGCTAGGTACAGGCTAGGCACTGGCTAGGTACAGGCTAGGTACTGGCTAGGTACAGGCTAGCCACTGGCTAGACACTGGCTAGACACAGGCTAGACACAGGCTAGGCACAGGCTAGACACAGCCTCGGCATAGGCTAGACACAGGCTAGGCACAGGCTAGGCACAGGCTAGACACAGGCTAGACATAGGCTAGACACAGGCTAGACACAGGCTAGGCACAGGCTAGACATAGGCTAGGCACAGGCTAGACACAGGCTAGACACAGGCTAGACACAGGCAAGACACAGGCTAGACACAGGCTTGACACAGGCTAGACACATGCTAGACACAGGCTAGACACATGCTAGACACCGGCTTGACACCGTCAATACACAGACTAGACACAGGCTAGACAGAGTCTATACACTGGCTAGGCACAGGCTAGACTCTGGCTATGCACAGGCTAGACAAAGGCTTGACACTGGCTAGGCACAGGCTAGGCACTGGCTAGACACTGGCTAGGCACAGGCTATGCACATGCCAGTCACAGGCAAGGCACAGGCCACACACAGGCTAGGTACTGGCTAGGTACAGGCTAGGCACTGGCTAGGTACAGGCTAGGCAGAGGCTAGGCAGAGGCTAGGCACAGGCTATGCACATGTCAGTCACAGGCAAGGCACAGGCTAGACACAGGCTAGACACTGGCTAGGCACAGGCTAGACACTGGCTTGGCACAGACTAGACACTGGCTAAGCACAGGCTAGACACAGGCTAGACAGAGGCTAGATACAGGCTAGACACAGGCTAGACACTGACTGGGAACAGGCTATACATTGGCTAGGTACAGGCTAGGTACTGGCTAGGTACAGGCTAGGCAGAGGCTAGGCTCAGGCTATGCAAATGCCAGTCACAGGCAAGGCACAGGCTAGACACAGGCTAGACACTGGCTAGGCACAGGCTAGACACTGGCTTGGCACAGACTAGACACTGGCTAAGCACAGGCTAGACACAGGCTAGACACAGGCTAGATACAGGCTAGACACAGGCTTGACACTGGCTGGGAACAGGCTATACATTGGCTAGGTACAGGCTAGGTACTGGCTAGGTACAGGCTAGGCAGAGGCTAGGCTCAGGCTATGCAAATGCCAGTCACAGGCAAGGCACAGGCTAGACACAGGCTAGACACTGGCTAGGCACAGGCTAGACACTGGCTTGGCACAGACAAGACAAAGGCTAAGCACAGGCTAGACCCAGGCTAGACACAGGCTAGACACAGGCTAGACACAGGCTAGACACAGGCTAGACACAGGCTAGACACAGGCTAGACACAGGCTAGACAGACACAGGCTAGACACAGGCTAGACACAGGCTAGACACAGGCTAGACACAGGCTAGACACAGGCTAGACACAGGCTAGACACAGGCTAGACACAGGCTAGACACAGGCTAGACACAGGCTAGACACAGGCTAGACACAGGCTAGACACAGGCTAGACACAGGCTAGACACAGGCTAGACACAGGCTAGACACAGGCTAGACACAGGCTAGACACAGGCTAGACACAGGCTAGACACAGGCTAGAGACAGGCTAGACACAGGCACAGGCTAGACACAGGCTAGACACAGGCTAGACACAGGCTAGACACAGGCTAGACACAGGCTAGACACAGGCTAGACACAGGCTAGACACAGGCTAGACATAGGCTAGACATAGGCTAGACACAGGCTAGACACAGGCTAGACACAGGCTAGACACAGGCTAGACATAGGCTAGGCACAGGCTAGACACAGGCTAGGCACAGGCTAGGCACAGGCTAGGCACAGGCTAGACACAGGCTAGGCACAGGCTAGACACAGGCTAGACATAGGCTATCCACAGGCTAGGCACAGGCTAGGCACAAGCTAGGCACAAGCTAGGCACAGGCTAGGCACAGGCCAGTCACAGGCCAGGCACAGGCTAGACACAGGCTAGACACTGGCTAGACACATGCTAGACACAGGCTAGACACAGGCTAAACACAGTCTAGACACAGGCTAGACACAGGCTAGTCCCAGGCTAGACACATGCTAGACACATTCTAGACACAGGCTAGACACAGGTTAGACACAGGCTAGACACAGGCTAGACACCGGCTTGACACCGTCAAGACACAGACTAGACACAGGCTAGACAGAGGCTGTACACTGGCTAGGCACAGGCTAGACTCTGGCTAGACAAAGGCTTGACACAGGCTAGGCACTGGCTAGGCACTGGCTAGACACTGGCTAGGCACACGCTATGCACATGCCAGTCTCAGGCGAGGTACAGGCTAGACACAGGCTAGACACAGGCTAGACACAGGCTAGACACAGGCTAGACACAGGCTATACACAGGCTAGACACAGGCTAGACACAGTCTCTAGACACAGGCTAGAGACAGGCTAGACACAGGCTAGACACTGGCTGGGAACAGGCTAGACACTGGCTAGGCACAGGCTATACATTGGCTAGGTACAGGCTAGGCACTGGCTAGGTACAGGCTAGGTACTTGCTAGGTACTGGCTAGGCACTGGCTGGGTACAGGCTATGCAAATGCCAGTCACAGGCAAGGCACAGGCTAGACACAGGCTAGACACAGGCTAGACACAGGCTAGACACAGGATAGACACAGGCTAGACACAGGCTAGACACAGGCTAGACACAGGCTAGACACAAGCTAGGCACAGGCTAGACACAAGCTAGGCACAAGCTAGGCACAGGTTAGGCACAGGCTAGGCACAGGCTAGGCACAGGCTAGGCACAGGCTAGGCACAGGCTAGACACAGGCTAGACATAGGCTAGACACAGGCTAGACACAGGCTTGACACAGGCTAGGCACAGGCTAGGCACAGGCTAGACACAGGCTAGACACATTCTAGACACAGGCTAGACACAGGTTAGACACAGGCTAGACACCGGCTTGACACCGTCAAGACACAGACTAGACACAGGCTAGACAGAGGCTGTACACTGGCTAGGCACAGGCTAGAATCTGGCCAGACAAAGGCTTGACACAGACTAGGCACAGGCTACGCACTGGCTAGACACTGGCTAGGCACACGCTATGCACATGCCAGTCTCAGGCGAGGCACAGGCTAGATACAGGCTAGACACTGGCTAGGCACAGGCTATGCACTTGCCAGTCACAGGCAAGGCACAGGCCAGACACAGGCTAGACACTGGCTAGGCACAGGCTTGGCACAGAATAGATACAGGCTAGACACAGGCTAGACACAGGCTAGACACAGGCTAGACACAGGCTAGACACAGGCTAGACACAGGCTAGACACAGGCTAGACACAGGCTAGACACAGGCTAGACACGGGCTAGACACAGGCTAGACAGAGGCTAGACACAGGCTAGACACATGCTAGACACAGGCTAGACACAGGCTAGACACAGTCTAGACACAGGCTAGACACAGGCTAGACACAGGCTAGACACAGGCTAGACAGAGGCTATACACTGGCTAGGCACAGGCTAGACTCTGGCTATGCACAGGCTAGACAAAGGCTTGACACTGGCTAGGCACAGGCTAGGCACTGGCTAGACACTGGCTAGGCACACGCTATGCACATGCCAGTCTCAGGCGAGGCACAGGCTAGACACAGGCTAGACACTGGCTGGGCACAGGCTATGCACATGCCAGTCACAGGCAAGGCACAGGCCAGACACAGGCTAGACACTGGCTGGGCACAGGCTAGACACTGGCTTGGCACAGGCTAGACACTGGCTAGGCACAGGCTATACATGAGCTAGGTACAGGCTAGGCACTGGCTAGGTACAGGCTAGGTACTGGCTAGGTACAGGCTAGGCACTGGCTAGGTACAGGCTAGGCAGAGGCTAGGCACAGGCCATGCACATGCCAGTCACAGGCAAGGCACAGGCTAGACACAGGCTAGACACTGGCTAGACACAGGCTAGACACTGGCTAGGCACAGGCTAGACACTGGCTTGGCACAGACTAGACACTGGCTAAGCACAGGCTAGACACAGGCTAGACACAGGCTAGACACTGGCTAGACACAGGCTAGACACAGGCTAGACACTGGCTAGACACAGGCTAGACACAGGCTAGGCACAGGCTAGACACAGCCTAGGCACAGGCTAGACACAGGCTAGGCACAGGCTAGGCACAGGCTAGACACAGGCTAGACATAGGCTAGACATAGGATAGACACAGGCTAGACACAGGCTAGGCACAGGCTAGACATAGGCTAGACACAGGCTAGACACAGGCTAGGCACAGGCTAGGCACAAGCTAGGCACAAGCTAGGCACAGGCTAGACACAGGCTAGACACAGGCTAGACACAGGCAAGACACAGGCTAGACACAGGCTAGACACTGGCTGGGCACAGGCTATGCACATGCCAGTCACAGGCAAGGCACAGGCCAGACACAGGCTAGACACTGGCTGGGCACAGGCTAGACACTGGCTTGGCACAGGCTAGACACTGGCTAGGCACAGGCTATACATTGGCTAGGTACAGGCTAGGCACTGGCTAGACACTGGCTAGACACAGGCTAGACACAGGCTAGGCACAGGCTAGACACAGCCTCGGCATAGGCTAGACACAGGCTAGGCACAGGCTAGGCACAGGCTAGACACAGGCTAGACATAGGCTAGACACAGGCTAGACACAGGCTAGGCACAAGCTAGGCACAAGCTAGGCACAGGCTAGGCACAGGCCAGGCACAGGCTAGGCACAGCCGAGACACCGGCTAGACACCGTCAAGACACAGACTAGACACAGGCTAGACAGAGGCTATACACTGGCTAGGCAAAGGCTAGACTCTGGCTATGCACAGGCTATGCACATGCCAGTCACAGGCAAGGCACAGGCCAGACACAGGCTAGACACTGGCTGGGCACAGGCTAGACACTGGCTTGGCACAGGCTAGACACTGGCTAGGCACAGGCTATACATTGGCTAGGTACAGGCTAGGCACTGGCTAGGTACAGGCTAGGTACTGGCTAGGTACAGGCTAGCCACTGGCTAGACACTGGCTAGACACAGGCTAGACACAGGCTAGGCACAGGCTAGACACAGCCTCGGCATAGGCTAGACACAGGCTAGGCACAGGCTAGGCACAGGCTAGACACAGGCTAGACATAGGCTAGACACAGGCTAGACACAGGCTAGATACAGGCTAGACACAGGCTAGACACTGACTGGGAACAGGCTATACATTGGCTAGGTACAGGCTAGGTACTGGCTAGGTACAGGCTAGGCAGAGGCTAGGCTCAGGCTATTCAAATGCCAGTCACAGGCAAGGCACAGGCTAGACACAGGCTAGACACTGGCTAGGCACAGGCTAGACACTGGCTTGGCACAGACAAGACAAAGGCTAAGCACAGGCTAGACACAGGCTAGACACAGGCTAGACACAGGCTAGACACAGGCTAGACACAGGCTAGACACAGGCTAGACACAGGCTAGACACAGGCTAGACACAGGCTAGACACAGGCTAGACACAGGCTAGACACAGGCTAGACACAGGCTAGACACAGGCTAGACACCGGCTAGACACAGGCTAGACACAGGCTAGACACAGGCTAGACACAGGCTTGACACAGGCTAGACACAGGCTAGGCACAGGCTAGACACAGGCTAGGCACAGGCTAGGCACAGGCTAGGCACAGGCTAGGCACAGGCTAGGCACAGGCTAGGCACAGGCTAGGCACAGGCTAGGCACAGGCTAGGCACAGGCTAGGCACAGGCTAGACACAGGCTAGGCACAGGCTAGACACAGGCTAGACATAGGCTAGACACAGGCTAGGCACAGGCTAGGCACAAGCTAGGCACAGGCTAGGCACAGGCTAGGCACAGGCTAGGCACAGGCGAGACACCGGCTAGACACCGTCTAGACACAGACTAGACACAGGCTAGACAGAGGCTATACACTGGCTAGGCACAGGCTAGACACAGGCTAGACACAGGCTAGACACAGGCTAGACACAGGCTAGACACAGGCTAGGCACATGCACACATGGGCTAGACACAGGCTAGACACAGGCTAGGCACAGGCTAGACACAGGCTAGACACAAGCTAGACACAGGCTAGGCACAGGCTAGGGCTAGACACAGGCTAGGCACAGGCTAGGCACAGGCTAGGCACAGGCTAGGCACAGGCTAGGCACAGGCTAGGCACAGGCTAGGCACAGGCTAGACACAGGGCTAGACACTGGCTAGACACAGGCTAGACACAGGCTAGACACACTTCTAGACACTGGCTAGACACAGGCTAGACACAGACACTGGCTAGACACTGGCTAGAGCACTAACTGGACACGGGCTAGACACTGGCTGAACACACATGCCAATAGCAGGCAGGCACAGGCTAGACACAGGCTAGACACTGGCTAGGCACAGACTAGACACTGGCTAGGCACAGGCTGGACACAGGCTAGGCACTGGCTAGTCACTGGCTAGGCACAGGCTAGACACTGGCTAAGCACAGGCTAAACACAGGCTAGGCACAGGCTAGGCAGAAACTAGGCACTGGCTAGGCACAGGCTAGACACTGGCTATGCACAGGCTAGACAATGGCTAGGCACTGGCTAAACACTGGCTAGACACTGGCTAGACACAGGCTTGACAGTGGCTAGGCACAGGCTAGCCACTGGCTATGCACAGGCTAGACACTAGCTAGGCGTAGGCTAGACACTGGCTATGCACACGCCAATCACAGGCAAGGCACAGGCTAGACACAGGCTGTGCACACGATAGACACTGGCTATGCATAATCTAGACACTGGCTTTGAATAAGCTATACACATGCGAATCACAGACAAGGCACAGGCTAGACACAGGCTAGACACTGGCTAGGCACAGGCTAGGCACAGGCTAGGCACAGGCTAGACACTGGCTATGCACAGGCTAGACACTGGCTAGGCACAGGTTAGACAAGGGCTAGGTGCAGGCTAAACACTGGCTAGACACTGGCTAGACACAGGCTAGGCACAGGCTAGACACTGGCTAAGCACAGGCTAAACACAGGCTAGGCACAGGCTAGACACTGGTTATGCACAGGCTAGACACTGGCTATGCACAGGCTAGACACTGGCTAGGCACAGACTAGACACTGGCTAGGCAAATGCTAAACACTGGCAAGGCATAGGGTAGACACTGTCTAGGCATAGGCTAGACACAGGATAGGCATAGACTAGACACTGACTAGGCGTAGGCTAGACACTGGCTATGAACAAGCTATGCACATGCGAATCACAGACAAGGCACAGGCTAAACACAGGCTAGACACTGGCTAGGCACACGCTAGACACATGCTAGACACTGGCTAGGAACAGGTTAGACAAGGGCTAGGCACAGGCTTAACACTGGCTAGGTACAGGTTAGACAAGGGCGCAGGATAAACACTGGCTGAATACTGGCTAGAAACAGGCTAGACACTGGCTAGGCACAGGCTAAACACTGGCTGGGCACAGGCTTAACGCTGGGTGGGCACAGGCTAGGCACGGGCTAGGCACAGGCTAGGCACAGGCTAGACACTGGTTAGGCACTGGCTAGCCATTGGTTTGGCACTGGCTAGCCATTGGTTAGGCACTGGCTAGCCATTGGCTTGGCACTGGCTAGCCATTGGCTTGGCACTGGCTAGCCATTGGTTAGGCACAGGCTAGAGACTGGCTCAGACACTGGCTAGACACTGGCTAGACACTGCCTAGGCACAGGCTAGACACTGTTTAGAAATAGGCTATTCATAGGCCAGACATAGGCCTGACACATGCTATACACATGCTAGACACAGGCTAGACACTGGCTAGACACTGGCTAGGCACTGGCTAGACACTCGCTAGACACTGGCGAGACACTGGCTAGACACAGGCTAGACACTGGCTAAACACAGGCTAGACACTGGCTAGGCAGAGGCTAGACACTGCCTAGGCAAAGGCTAGTTACTGGCTAGACACTGCTAAGACACTGCCTAGACACTGCCTAGACTCTGGCTAGACACTGCCTAGACACTGGCTAGACACTGGCGAGACACTGGCTAGACACTGGCTAGGCACAGGCTAGACATTGGCTAGGCCCAGGCTAGACACTGGCTAGGCACAGGCTACACACTGGCTATGCACAAGCTATGCACATGCCAATCACAGACAAGGCTTAGGCTAGACACAGGCTAGACATTGGCTAGGCACAGGCTAGACACTGGCTAGACACTGGCTGGACACTGATTAGACACTGGCTAGACACTTGCTATACACTGGCTAGACACTAGCTAGACACTGGCCAGACACTGACTGGACACTGCTATGCACATGCCAATCACAGGCAAGGCACAGGCTAGACACAGGCTAGACACTAGCTAGACACTGGCTAGACAGTGGCTAGACACTGGCTAGACACTGGCGAGAGACAGGCTAGACACTCGCTAGACACTGGCGAGACACTGGCTAGACACAAGCTAGACACTGGCTAGACACTGCCTAGGCACAGGCTAGACACTGGCTAGACACTAGCTAGACACTGGCTAGACACTGGCTAGACACTGGCTAGACACTGGCTAGACACTGGCGAGACACTGGCTAGGCACAGCCTAGACATTGGCTAGGCCCAGGCTAGACACTGGCTAGGCACAGGCTACACACTGGCTAGGCATTGACACTGCTATGCACATGAAAATCACAGGCAAGGCACAGGCTAGACACAGGCTAGACACTGGTTAAACACTGGCTGGGCACAGGCTAAACGCTGGCTGGGCACAGGCTAGGCCCAGGCTAGACACTGGCTAGGCAAAGGCTACACACTGGCTAGGCATTGACACTGCTATGCACATGAAAATCACAGGCAAGTCACAGGCTAGACACAGGCTAGACACTGGCTAGGCACAGGCTAAATACTGGCTAGACAGTAGCTAGACATTGGGTAGACACTGGCTAGCCATTGGTTAGGCACTGGCTAGCCATTGCTTTGGGACTGGCTAGCCATTGGTTTGGCACTGGCTAGCCATTGGTTTGGCACTGGCTAGCCATTGGTTTGGCACAGACTAGACACTGGCTAGACACTGGCTAGACACTGGCTAGACACTGGCTAGACACTGGCTAGACACTGGCTAGACTCTGGCTAGACACTGGCTAGACACTGGCTAGACACTGACTAGACACTGGCTAGACACTGGCTAGACAATGGCTAGACACTGCCTAGGCACAGGCTAGAAGGTGCTTAGAAATAGGCTCATCATAGGCCAGACATAGGCCTGACACATGCTATACACATGCTAGACACAGGCTAGACACTGCATAGTCACTGGCTAGACACTATCTAGACACTCGCTAGACTCTGGCGAGACACTGGCTAGACACAGGCTAGACACTGGCTAGACACTATCTAGGCACAGGCTAGACACTGGCTAGACACTGCCTAGAAACTGCCTAGACACTGGCTAGACACTGGCTAGACACTGGCTAGATACTGGCTGGACACTGACGAGACACAGGCTAGACACTGGCTGACAGTGTCTAGGCACAGGCTAGACACTGGCTAGGCACAGGCTAGACACTGGCTAGGCGCAGGCTAGACATTGGCTAGGCCCAGGCTAGACCTGGCTAGGCACAGGCTACACACTGGCTAGGCATTAACACTGCTATGCACATGAAAATCACAGGCAAGGCACAGGCTAGACACAGGCTAGGCACTGGCTAGACACTCGCTAGACACTGGAGAGACACTGGCTAGACACAGGCTAGACACTGGCTAGACACTGCCAAGACACTGCCTAGACACTGGCTAGACACTGGCTAGACACTGGTTAGATACTGGCTAGACACTGACGAGACACAGGCTAGACACTGGCTAGACAGTGTCTAGGCACAGGCTAGACACTGGCTAGGCACAGGCTAGACATTGGCTAGGCCCAGGCTAGACCTGGCTAGGCACAGGCTACACACTGGCTAGGCATTAACACTGCTATGCACATGAAAATCACAGGCAAGGCACAGGCTAGACACAGGCTAGGCACTGGCTAGACACTCGCTAGACACTGGAGAGACACTGGCTAGACACAGGCTAGACACTGGCTAGACACTGCCAAGACACTGCCTAGACACTGCCTAGACACTGGCTAGACACTGCCTAGACACTGGCTAGACACTGCCTAGACACTGGCTAGACACTGGCTAGACACTGGCTAGACACTGGCTAGACACTGGCTAGACACTGGCTAGACACTGGCTAGACACTGGCTAGACACTGGCTAGACACTGGCTAGACACTGGCTAGACACTGGCTAGACACTGACTGGACACTGCTTTGCACATGCCAATCACAGGCAAGGCACAGGTTAGACTCGGACTAGACACTAGCTTGGCAAAGGGTAGACACTGGCTATGCACAGGCTAGACACTGGCTAGGCACAGGTTAGACAAGGGCTAGACAGTGGCTAGGCACTGGCTAGACACTGGCTAGACACTAGCTAGACACTGGCTAGACACTGGCTAGACACTGGCTAGACACTGGCTAGACACTGGCTAGACACTGGCTAGACACTGGCTAGACACTGGCTAGCCACTGGCTAGACACTGGCTAGACACTGACTGGACACTGCTTTGCACATGCCAATCACAGGCAAGGCACAGGTTAGACTCAGACTAGACACTAGCTTGGCAAAGGGTAGACACTGGCTATGCACAGGCTAGACACTGGCTAGGCACAGGTTAGACAAGTGCTAGACAGTGGCTAGACACTGGCTAGACACTGGCTAGACACTGGCTAGACACTGGCTAGACACTGGCTAGACACTGGCTAGACACTGGCTAGACACTGGCTAGACACTGGCTAGACACTGGCTAGACACTGGCTAGACACTGGCTAGACACTGGCTAGACACTGGCTAGACACTGGCTAGACACTGGCTAGACACTGGCTAGACACTGGCTAGACACTGGCTAGACACTGACTGGACACTGCTTTGCACATGCCAATCACAAGCAAGGCACAGGTTAGACTCGGACTAGACACTAGCTTGGCAAAGGGTAGACACTGGCTATGCACAGGCTAGACACTGGCTATGCACAGGCTAGACACTGGCTATGCACAGGTTAGACACTGGTTAGGCACAGACTAGACACTGGCTAGGCAAAGGCTAAATACTGGCTAGGCAGAGACTAGACACTGGCTAGGCATAGGCTAGACACAGGCTAGGCATAGGCTAGACACTGGCTAGGCATAGGCTAGACACTGGCTATGCACAAGCTATGCACATGCGAATCACAGACAAGGCACAGTCTAGACACAGGCTAGACACTGGCTATGCACAGGCTAGACACTGGCTATGCACAGCCTAGACACTGGTTAGGCACAGACTAGACACTGGCTAGGCAAAGGCTAAATACTGGCTAGGCATAGGCTAGACACTCTCTAGGCATAGGCTAGACACAGGCTAGGCATAGGCTAGACACTGGCTAGGCATAGGCTAGACACTGGCTATGCACAAGCTATGCACATGCGAATCACAGACAAGGCACAATCTAGACACAGGCTAGACACTGGCTATGCACAGGCTAGACACTGGCTATGCACAGGCTAGACACTGGCTATGCACAGGCTAGACACTGGCTAGGCACAAGTTAGACAAGGGCTAGACAGTGGCTAGGCACAGGCTAGACACTGGCTAAGCACAGGCTAAACACAGGCTAGGCACAGGCTAGACACTGGTTAGGCACTGGCTAGCCATTGGTTAGGCACAGGCTAGAGACTGGCTAGACACTGGCTAGACACTGGCTAGACACTGGCTAGACACTGCCTAGGCACAGGCTAGAGACTGTTTAGAAATACGCTATTCATAGGCCAGACATAGGCCTGACACAGGCTAGACACTGGCTAGACATTGGTTTGGCACTGGCTAGCCATTGGTTAGGCACTGGCTAGCCATTGGTTTGGCTCTGGCTAGCCATTGGTTTGGCACTGGCTAGCCATTGGTTAGGCACAGGCTAGAGACTGGCTAGACACTGGCTAGACACTGGCTAGACACTGGCTAGACACTGCCTAGGCACAGGCTAGACACTGCCTAGGCACAGGCTAGACACTGTTTAAAAATGGGCTATTCATAGGCCAGACATAGGCCTGACACATGCTATACACATGCTAGACACAGGCTAGACACTGGCTAGACACTGGCTAGGCACTGGCTAGACACTCGCTAGACACTGGCGAGACACTGGCTAGACACAGGCTAGACACTGGCAAGACACAGGCTAGACACTGGCTAGGCAGAGGCTAGAAACTGCCTAGGCACAGGCTAGACACTGCCTAGACACTGCTAAGACACTGCCTAGACGCTGCCTAGACTCTGGCTAGACACTGCCTAGACACTGGCTAGGCACAGGCTAGACATTGGCTAGGCCCAGGCTAGACACTGGCTAGGCACAGGCTAGACATTGGCTAGGCCCAGGCTAGACACTGGCTAGGCACTGGCTAGGCACAGGCTAGACATTGGCTAGGCCCAGGCTAGACACTGGCTAGGCACAGGCTAGACATTGGCTAGGCCCAGGCTAGACACTGGCTAGGCACAGGCTACACACTGGCTATGCACAAGCTGTGCACATGCCAATCACAGACAAGGCTTAGGCTAGTCACAGGCTAGACATTGGCTAGGCACAGGCTAGACACTGGCTAGACACTGGCTGGACACTGATTAGACACTGGCTAGACACTTGCTAGACACTGACTAGACACTAGCTAGACACTGGCCAGACACTGACTGGACACTGCTATGCACATGCCAATCACAGGCAAGGCACAGGCAAGACACAGGCTTGACACTAGCTAGACACTGGCTAGACACTGGCTAGACACTGGCTAGACACTGGCGAGACACAGGCTAGACACTGGCTAGACAGTGTCTAGGCACAGGCTAGACACTCGCTAGACACTGGCGAGACACTGGCTAGACACAGGCTAGACACTGGCTAGGCAGAGGCTAGACACTGCCTAGGCACAGGCTAGACACTGGCTAGACACCGCCAAGACACTGCCTAGACACTGCCTAGACACTGGCTAGACACTGCCTTGACACAGGCTAGACACTGGCTAGACAGTGTCTAGGCACAGGCTAGACATTGGCTTGGCCCTGGCTAGACACTGGCTAGACACTGGCTAGACACTAACTGGACACAGGCTAGACACTGCCTAGACACTGCCTAGACATTGGCTAGACACTGGTTAGACACTGGCTAGACACTGGCGAGACAGTGTCTAGGCACAGGCTAGACAATTGGTTAGTCACAGGCTAGACACTGGCTAGGCACAGACTAGACACCGGCTAGGCAAATGCTAAACACTGGCAAGGCATAGGGTAGACACTGTCTAGGCATAGGCTAGACACAGGCTAGGCATAGGCTAGACACTGACTAGGCATAGGCTAGACACTGGCTATGCACAAGCTATGCACATGCGAATCATAGACAAGGCACAGTCTAGAAACAGTCTAGACACTGGCTATGCACAGGTTAGACAAGGGCTAGACAGTGGCTAGGCACAGGCTAGACACTGACTAGACACTGACTGGACACTGCTATGCACATGCCAATCACAGGCAAGGCACAGGCTAGACACTAGCTAGGCTTAGGCTAGACACTGGCTATGCCCAGGCTAGAAACTGGCTATGCACAGGCTAGACACTGGCTAGGCACAGACTAGACACTGGCTAAGCAAATGCTAAACACTGGCAAGGCATAGGGTAGACACTGTCTAGGCATAGGCTAGACACAGGCTAGGCATAGGCTAGACACTGACTAGGCATAGGCTAGACACTGGCTATGAACAAGCTATACACATGCGAATCACAGACAAGGAACAGGCTAGACACAGGCCAGACACTGGCTAGGCACAGGCTTGGCACAGGCTAGACACCGGCTATGCACAGGCTAGACACTGGCTAGGCACAGGTTAGACAAGGTCTAGACAGTGGCTAGGCACAGGCTAGACACTGACTAGCCACTGACTGGACACTGCTATGCACATGCCAATCACAGGCAAGGCACAGGCTAGACACTAGCTAGGCTTAGGCTAGACACTGGCTATGCCCAGGCTAGAAACTGGCTATGCACAGGCTAGACACTGGCTAGGCACAGACTAGACACTGGCTAGGCACAGGATAAACACTGGCTAGGCATAGGCTAGACACTAGCTTGGCATAGGCTAGACACTGGCTAGGCATAGGCTAGACACTGGCTAGGCATAGGCTAGACACTGGTAAGGCATAATCTAGACACTGGCTATGCATAAGCTATACACATGCGAATCACAGACAAGGCACAGGCTAGACACAGGCTAGACACTGGCTAGGCACAGGCTTGGCACAGGCTAGACACTGGCTATCCACAGGCTAGACACTGGCTAGGCACAGGTTAGACAAGGGATAGACAGTGGCTAGGCACAGGCTAGACACTGACTAGACACTGACTGGACACTGCTATGCACATGCCAATCACAGGCAAGGCACAGGCTAGACACTAGCTAGGCTTAGGCTAGACACTGGCTATGCCCAGGCTAGAAACTGGCTATGCACAGGCTAGACACTGGCTAGGCACAGACTAGACACTGGCTAGGCACAGGATAAACACTGGCTAGGCATAGGCTAGACACTAGCTTGGCATAGGCTAGACACTGGCTAGGCATAGGCTAGACACTGGCTAGGCATAGGCTAGACACTGGTTAGGCATAATCTAGACACTGGCTATGCATAAGCTATACACATGCGAATCACAGACAAGGCACAGGCTAGACACAGGCTAGACACTGGCTAGGCACAGGCTTGGCACAGGCTAGACACTGGCTATGCACAGGCTAGACACTGGCTAGGCACAGGATATGCACAGGCTAGGCACAGGCTAGACACTGGCTAGACACTGGGTAGACACTGGATAGACACTAACTGGACACGGACTAGACACTGGCTAGACACTGCTATGCACATGCCAGACAGACTGGACTTGGCTAGACACCGGCTAGGCAGAGGCTAGACACTGGCTAGGCAGAGGCTAGACACTGGCTATGCACAGGCTAGACACTGGCTAGGCACAGGTTAGACAAGGGCTAGGTGCAGGCTAAACACTGGCTAGACACTGGCTAGACACAGGCCAGGTGCAGGCTAGACACTGGCTAAGCACAGGCTAAACACAGGATAGGCACAGAATAGGCACAGGCTAGGCACAGGCTAGACACTGGCTAGACACTGGCTAGACACTGGCTAGACACTGGCTAGACACTGGCTAGACACTGCTATGCACATGCCAATCACAGGCAAGGCACAGGCTAGACACATGCTAGACACTAGCTAGGCTTAGGCTAGACACTGGCTATGCACAGGCTAAATACTGGCTAGATACTGGCTAGACACTGGCTTGACAGTGGCTAGGCACAGGTTAGACACTGGCTAAGCACAGGCTAAACACAGGCAAGGCACAGGCCAGGCACAGGCTAGGCACAGGCTAGACACTGGCTTTACACAGGCTAGACACTGGCTATGCACAGGCTAGACACTGGCTATGCACTGGCTAAACACTGGCTAGACACTGGCTAGACACAGGCTTGACAGTGGCTAGGCACAGGCTAGACACTGGCTATGCACAGGCTAGACACTAGCTAGGCGTAAGCTAGACACTGGCTATGCACACGCTAGACACTGGCTATGCACAGGCTAGACACAGGCAAGGCACAGGCTAGACACTGGCTTGACAGTGACTAGGCACAGGCTAGACACTGGCTAAGCACAGGCTAAACACAGGCTAGGCACAGGATATGTACAGGCTAGGCACAGGCTAGGCACAGGCTAGACACTGGCTAGACACTGGCTAGACACTGGCTATGCACAGGCTAAACACTGGCTAGGCACAGGCTAGACACTGGCTAGACAGTGGCTAGACATTGCCTAGACACTGGCTAGACAGTGGCTAGACACTGGCTAGACAGTGGCTAGACACTGGCTAGACAGTGGCTAGACACTGGCTTTACACAGGCTGGACACTGGCTATGCACAGGCTAGACACTGGCTAGGCACAGGATAGACAAGGGCTAGGCGCAGGCTAAAACCTGGCTAGACACAGGCTAGACACTGGCTAGACACTGGCTAGACACTAACTGGACACGGGCTAGACACTGGCTAGACACTATCTGGACACGGGCTAGACACTGGCTAGACACTGCTATGCACATGAAAATCACAGGCAAGGCACAGGCTAGACACAGGCTAGACATTGGTTTGGCACAGACTAGACACTGGCTAAGCACAGGCTAAACACAGGCTAGGCACAGGATAGGCACAGCCTAGGCACAGGCTAGACACTGGCTAGACACTGGCTAGGCACTGGCTAGACACTAACTGGACACGGCCTAGACACTGGCTAGACACTAACTGGACACGGGCTAGACACTGGCTAGACACTGCTATGCACATGAAAATCACAGGCAAGGCACAGGCTAGACACAGGCTAGACATTGGTTGGGCCCAGACTAGACACTGGCTTGGCACAGGCTGGACCTTGGCTAGGCACTGGATAGTCACTGGCTAGGCACAGGCTAGACACTCGCTAGGCAGAGGCTAGACACTGACTAGACAGAGGCTAGAAACTGGCTGTGCACAGGATAGACACTGGCTATGCACAAGCAAGACACTGCCTATGCACAAGCTAGACACTGGCTATGCAAGTGCTAGACACTGCCTAGGCACAGGCTAGACACTGGCTACGCACAGGCTAGACACTGGCTAGGCACAGGTTAGACAAGGGCTAGGCGCAGGCAAAACACTGGCTGAATACTGGCTAGAAAGAGGCTAGACACTGGCTAGGCACAGGGTAGACACTGGCTAGGCACAGGCTAAACACTGGCTAGACAGTGGCTAGACATTGGGTAGACACTGGCTAGCCATTGGTTAGGCACTGGCTAGCCATTGGTTTGGGATTGGCTAGCCATTGGTTAGGCACTGGCTAGACTCTGGCTAGACACTGGCTAGACACTGGGTAGACACTGGCTAGACAATGGCTAAACACTGCCTAGGCACAGGCTAGACACTGTTTAGAAATAGGCTACTCATAGGCCAGACATAGGCCTGACACATGCTATACACATGCTAGACACAGGCTAGATACTGGCTCGTCACTGGCTAGACACTATCTAGACACTCGCTATGCACAGGCTAGACACTGGCTATGCACTGGCTAAACACTGGCTAGACACTGGCTAGACACAGGCTTGACAGTGGCTAGGCACAGGCTAGACACTGGCTATGCACAGGCTATACACTAGCTAGGCGTAGGCTAGACACTGGCTATGCACAAGCTAGACACTGGCTATGCACAGGCTAGACACAGGCAAGGCACAGGCTAGACACTGGCTTGACAGTGACTAGGCACAGGCTAGACACTGGCTAAGCACAGGCTAAACACAGGCTAGGCACAGGATATGTACAGGCTAGGCACAGGCTAGGCACAGGCTAGACACTGGCTAGACACTGGCTATGCACAGGCTAGACACTGGCTATGCACAGGCTAGACACTGGCTAGGCACAGGTTAGACAAGGGCTAGGCGCAGGCTAAAACCTGGCTAGACACAGGCTAGACACTGGCTAGACACTGGCTAGACACTAACTGGACACGGGCTAGACACTGGCTAGACACTATCTGGACACGGGCTAGACACTGGCTAGACACTGCTATGCACATGAAAATCACAGGCAAGGCACAGGCTAGACACAGGTTAGACATTGGTTTGGCACAGACTAGACACTGGCTAAGCACAGGCTAAACACAGACTAGGCACAGGATAGGCACAGCCTAGGCACAGGCTAGACACTGGCTAGACACTGGCTAGGCACTGGCTAGACACTAACTGGACACGGCCTAGACACTGGCTAGACACTAACTGGACACGGGCTAGACACTGGCTTGACACTGCTATGCACATGAAAATCACAGGCAAGGCACAGGCTAGACACAGGCTAGACATTGGTTGGGCCCAGACTAGACACTGGCTTGGCACAGGCTGGACTCTGGCTAGGCACAGGCTAGGCACAGGCTAGGCACAGGCTAGACACTGGCTAGACAGTGGCTAGACATTGGGTAGACACTGGCTAGCCATTGGTTAGGCACTGGCTAGCCATTGGTTTGGGATTGGCTAGCCATTGGTTAGGCACTGGCTAGACTCTGGCTAGACACTGGCTAGACACTGGGTAGACACTGGCTAGACAATGGCTAAACACTGCCTAGGCACAGGCTAGACACTGCTTAGAAATAGGCTACTCATAGGCCAGACATAGGCCTGACACATGCTATACACATGCTAGACACAGGCTAGATACTGGCTCGTCACTGACTAGACACTATCTAGACACTCGCTATGCACAGGCTAGACACTGGCTATGCACTGGCTAAACACTGGCTAGACACTGGCTAGACACAGGCTTGACAGTGGCTAGGCACAGGCTAGACACTGGCTATGCACAGGCTAGACACTAGCTAGGCGTAGGCTAGACACTGGCTATGCACAAGCTAGACACTGGCTATGCACAGGCTAGACACAGGCAAGGCACAGGCTAGACACTGGCTTGACAGTGACTAGGCACAGGCTAGACACTGGCAAAGCACAGGCTAAACACAGGCTAGGCACAGGATATGTACAGGCTAGGCACAGGCTAGGCACAGGCTAGACACTGGCTAGACACTGGCTATGCACAGGCTAGACACTGGCTATGCACAGGCTAGACACTGGCTAGGCACAGGTTAGACAAGGGCTAGGCGCAGGCTAAAACCTGGCTAGACACAGGCTAGACACTGGCTAGACACTGGCTAGACACTAACTGGACACGGGCTAGACACTATCTGGACACGGGCTAGACACTGGCTAGACACTGCTATGCACATGAAAATCACAGGCAAGGCACAGGCTAGACACAGGCTAGACATTGGTTTGGCACAGACTAGACACTGGCTAAGCACAGGCTAAACACAGACTAGGCACAGGATAGGCACAGCCTAGGCACAGGCTAGACACTGGCTAGACACTGGCTAGGCACTGGCTAGACACTAACTGGACACGGCCTAGACACTGGCTAGACACTAACTGGACACGGGCTAGACACTGGCTTGACACTGCTATGCACATGAAAATCACAGGCAAGGCACAGGCTAGACACAGGCTAGACATTGGTTGGGCCCAGACTAGACACTGGCTTGGCACAGGCTGGACTCTGGCTAGGCACTGGATAGTCACTGGCTAGGCACAAGCTAGACACTGGCTAGGCAGAGGCTAGAAATTATGAGTCCCTTCCAGTCCAGAGGTCTTCCTTCAAGTTTGGGGGTCGGCCTTGGAACACTGTTAGGACGATTACGTTGGAGGGCTTGACTTCGCCCCCTTAGATGTGATCACTAGCCTTGTGGCGTAGCGATTAGATTATAATAAGAACAAATGATTTATCGGCGGTGTGCCGGAGCAAGCTGTGTTTTATTTGAGCAGCAGACTATGACTGAAGAGTTTACAAAAAGTGAAAAGCTAAGTCTACCCTAACGACAGTGCATCGCGCCATCAAGACGAGTCGGCAGAGCCGACCAGCATTCCTTGCAGCGTGAAGCAACACTCCGAATAAGAAGTGTCAGCTTTCCGTTGCCGGACGTTCTTTGCGCAGAGCGCTGAACTTACTTCTGGCGTGTCAGCACTCTTTATGTTGAGCTACTTAGTTGCTAAGAAATATTATGTGTTAACTACTCCCCCCTCAAGTTTGTGACCGTCCTCGGTCATGTTGAATGCGTCGATGGTACGCTGTATCTCCATGGAGGCTCGTCTTCTCCTTAATGCCAGATAAAGCGCGAAGGAGCCAATCAAACCAAAGTTTAGGACCACACCAGCTCCGAACCAGAGTCTAGGCGAACCTTCAGATTCCACGTCATCCTTAAAGCTTTGGATGGAGAGCAGGTTCTCGTTATTCATCCGGTGTAGCAGAGGGATGCTGAGCACGGGGTCGTGCCCGACGATGTTAATTAATGGGGAGCGCACAATGCCCGGCTGCTTGCTTAATGCTTTCCGTAGGTTTACGAACTCGGAGCCATTGATGGTTGCCGTTTTCTCGAAGGTCACCAGGTGGGTTCCCTCAATCAGTATTTCTGGGCTGCCATCAGTGCTAACGCGAGCTGATGCTTCGTTGATAATAACAACGCCGTCATCTACGGTAGTTACTTCCTGCAAGTGGCTGGGTTGAGTGTGGCATTGGGCTGCGCTCCCTGCGTGGAGTGAGCGCGCACAAGATTCGCGCCGAGACCGCTCGCAGAACGTGAAGTGCGTAGTATCTGTGCATCCTGTGAGCGCAAAGGTGTCATGTTCGCATTCGGCCAGCATATCCTCGTCGAGGCGTAAGATGATGTGTTGGTGGGATACAGGGTACACGGCGAATTTCTTGCAACTGAACTTGACTCTGGGATAGGCAATTAAAATATGAATACTGTTCTCGGACTGGAGGACTCTAATCATGGATGCTTCTATTAAGCTGACGATAGGGGTGTCCTGTTCTACAAGAGACTTCAAGTCGGCATGGTCAAGAATCGTGGGATTTACAATGTTTGATTTGGCCAAAGTAATAGTGAGAATTAAATTTTGAATTTCAGTAGAAAGCATCCTATTTCTTGCCAATAACGCTTCATACAAATGCGGAGTGTCAACCAAGTCGCTTTTACGGGCATTGATCACCTTATTGATGGTGTCAGTTAACTTGTTAATCTGTTTCTGGGTTTCGGAATTTATGGTTATCTGCCGGGAATTAGACTCAACTAGTTTAGCCTCTGTGATCTTTATCTTTAGAAGGTCCGTGGCATCGGGTGTACCCGCCACTACCTTTAGAGCTGTACCTAGGAAATCTAGACTCCTGGCAATCCTATGATGGACCTTAAGGACGGACAACAAAGTTTTAAGATGGTCCGTATCGACCTCTAGTAACTTGCGCATATGCGATTGGGGAAAGGACTCGGATAATTTTTCTGTCTCGTCTATCATAACAGCGAATTCGGACAAGTTGCTTGAGTGCTTTAAGAGGTCACGCTGTTCAAAAACCAGCACATCACCATCTACGACAGGGATGTAGTTGGCGTGCGAAAAGTCGGTAATCCGTGCATTCGCTAATGCCAGAGTAATGAACATCGTGAAGGTAAACCTGGAATTTAGATACAGGGAGAGACTGTAGTGCTCGGGCTTTCTTAAAGTAACCTACAACTAACTGCAAGGGGAATGCCTACTTAAGGTTGTCCTTGTGGACCACCCTCCCCTTAATGAGAACAGACGTTCCCAGGTCTGCTTGGACTTTTTGTTCCGTGCATAGTGGGGTTAGTTTATTTCCTAACCTCTTGTTGTTCTTTACGAACACATGTTCTCCTACCTCAAACACACGGTTTTGACGGGAAGGGTTGCATCTTCCGATGGTGTCTTGCTGAGCCTTTGCTAATCTTGCCTTGATTTCCAGGCAGTGCTCATGGGCCCCTGAGTGAAGAACCTCAATTGGTCTCTCACGAGTAACTGAGTGCACGGTTTTGTTGTATTCCACCGTGGCTCTCAAGATTAGCTCTACTGTGTCATTTGTCTTTTTGTCCAACTTCAGGCATCTGGCTATTTCTGCCAAGGTGCTGTGGAACCGTTCGATTTGGCCATTGGACACGCTGTGCAGAGGAGGCGCATTCACGACGTCGATGCCGTAGTTGTTTTTGAGCATTGACGTGATTGTCTCTGAGTTGAATGCGGGCTCATTGTCGCAATAGATTGTTTTGATGTTGGGGAAAAGGTTAATAATCTGCAATAGGGGGCCAGTGATGTCCACTATTGTCCTAGATGTAACCGGTTGCACTACTGCAAACTTAGAGAATTTGTCAATGCACGTCAAGAACAGTTTCCTGTCGGTTGAAAAAATGTCAATGTGCAACATTTCGCCAGTATGACTGGGGATGGGCGTTTCCCCGAGCTCTTGCTTCTTCGGGTGCCTGTCGTACTTTGCTTGGGTACATACCCTGCAATTAGCAACCACTTCCTTTGTCATGCTGCCCATTTTTGGAAAATAGTAGTCTCGAAGGACTTGCTTGATATTTTCCTGCGCGGCTCTGTGTGCACGGTTGTGCTCTGCGGTGACGATTTCGTACTGTTCGTTTTTATCAGTTATATCTGACACGACATTCTTGCAGTGACGGAATTGAGTGGCTGGGAAATGGGTAATGAGGTCGTGTTGGAAGCTTGCCAGTGTAGGCAAGTCGCAATGAATAGCATTCACGACGTCAGGGTTAACGACTTCTTTGAGAGTTTTTAACAGGTAACTCTTGTCAGTAAAACTGATCAAGTGGCGAGTTTTGCTTCGGAACAGCACTAGGCTTCGCTTAAGCGGAAAACGTGCTGCCTCCAGAATGATCTGGTTCCTAAAGCAGTTCATGGGTTTATCTGTAGTTTCGACCGTGTAGGTCAGGGACAGCTCACTGTGAATAGTCGCAGCGTCTGACTGAGGTTCATCTTGTAAGGCATTAAGATTTTGCCTGGACAAGGCATCTGCCACGAAGTTTTCCTTGCCAGGTTTGTAGAAAACCTTGGCATTGTGTTGGTCTATATAAGCTTTCCATCTCTTGATCTTAGCGTTCGTGTTTTTGTCGGCAACGGCGAACGTGAGAGGCTGGTGGTCGGTGAATATGTTGATTTCCCTAGAGCCGTACAAAAAGTTTTGTAGTTTACCTAGGGCCCATACAATGGCTAGCAATTCCCTCTCGTTTGTGGCATAATTTTGCTCAGCCTGTCTTAGGGTGCGGGATATCATGGTGATCGGCCTACCTTCTTGCGATAGGACTGCACCGATGCCACTTGCTGACGCATCTGTGGTGAGGTCAAAGGGCTTTTGAAAGTCGGGGTACTTGAGTATGACATCCTCTGATGCCAGAATGTTACGAAGCCTTTGAAACGCGCTGCGTTGAGCTTCATTAAACTCAACACGAATCTTTTTAGACATATGCCTACTCACCGAACCGTTTTCCCCTTTCAGGATGTCAGTTAAAGGACGAGCTATGGCCGCAAAGTCTTTAATGAAGACTCTGTAGTAGCTGGCCAAACCAAGGAACGATCTAACACTGTAGACACTTTTGGGTTCAGGGAATTCCTGGATGGCTTTTACCTTTTCTGGGTCGGACTTAGTCCCATCCTTGCTTACGATGAAGCCGAGGTACTCAACACTTTCTTTGAAGAATTTTGTCTTTTCCTGGCTCACCCTCATGTTCGCCTCGATCAAGCATTTCAGCACAGTATCGATGTGGCGGACATGGTCGGACTCGTTTTCCGAGAAAATTATGACGTCATCTACGTAGACGTAACATATTTTCCCGATTTGCTCTCTCAGCACATCGTCTAGGGCTCTTTGAAAAATGCTGCTTGCATTTCTCAAGCCGAACGGCAGACGGCAAAACTCGTATTTGCCGCCATTCACCGAGAACGATGTCTTCTCGCGGTCGTGTTCCGCGAGGTAAATTTGATGATACCCTGACTTCAGGTCAAGGGTAGTGAAGAACCTTGCCTTGCCCAGATTCGCGAGAATCATGGGAATGCTAGGCATCGGGTACCGGTCAGGAATAGTTCGCTCATTTAGCTTCCTAAAGTCAATGACCAGCCTCTTGTTCTGGTTCCCGAAGGCGTCGGTCCCCTTTTTGTCAACAACCCAGGTGGGGCTGTTATAAGGCGACCTTGAGGGCCTGATGATGCCGTCTTTCAGCAGCTGTTTGACCTCGTTGTTCACAAACTCGGAGACACCCATAAGATTTGGGTACGCTCTTGAATACACCGGTTCATTATCAACTGTCCGAATTGTGGCAGTGACAGCGGTGTTAAAAGGAAGAGCTTCATTTGCTGTGGAGAAAGCTTTCTTCCTCCTTATTATTGTGTCCTTGAACTCCTTTTTAACGGAGTCAGGTACAACAATATCGTTTACATCAGTGAAATTTACACTGGGGCAGCTGAAATAGTGAAGTTTTTCAGCGATGCCCTGGTATTCTAGGGAGTCCTCTGCAAGGTTGAGCTTTACCCCGGCCTGTGTTAACAGGTCCAAGCCTATGATAGCGTCGAACGCACTGAGAGAATCCAAGAGAAAAAATGGGGAGGTGTGCTTGAAGACTTTCATCAAGCATTTGTGTTTGATTTCGGTGGAGCCGTGTATTGAGCTCACCGAGAAGGGGCTGGCGACCGGCATTACATTTTTCAGCTCCTTTACGGGCCTAATGTAGTTTTTTGCCGCGCCGGTATCGATTAGCATCTTTAAGGTTCTCCCAGCCAGCCGTCGTTCAATGAACGGCAACCGGGAGCGTCCCCTAAAAAATTCAACGCGTCGTCACTGGGAGCGTACTCATTTTCGCTGTCGATTTCCTCGACTGCAGCCTTTGCTGCCTTTTCATACTCCTCTTTGGACTCTTTTTGCTTAGGAGCCTCTTGGACAACGTTGTTAAGACGTTGTCGTCTCGGTCCTGTCAAGCGTTCCGAGGAGTTTCTTCTCTTAGAGGCGTTCGATTCATTAGGATGATTCTGGTTATGTTCAGTGCGCTGCCTGAACCTGGAGGAAGAATCGACCTCCATAGGTTGGTGCGCTTGCGCCTGAGTGTCATTGTTGGTTTGCCCGTTGTTTTTCTGTCGTTTCATGAAGTGGGGGTTTCTATCCTGTCCCTGGTCTTCTTTATTTGATTTCCCCTGAAAACGGCTCTTGCCGTTAGCCGCCGAATGCGCTCGCTCCTCTACGGCCTTGGCGTAGGAGTTAGCAAACATGCTTCTCTCTATGCTTGCCTCTGCTTCTCTAGCTAAGGCCAGTGCAGATGGCAAGTCTTTTGGTTGGGCCGGGAAGACCACAGCTCTAAGGGCCTTTTTGAGCCCTGAAATAAAAGCATGCAGGGCGTCAGCTCTGACCTCAGCGTTAAGCAGGTCAGCACCCTCTTGCTCATGCGTCATTACGATTTTGTTTGTGACAAGCGTAAGCTTCTTTTCGACTTCATCGTAGTATTGCATTAATGGTAGGTCTCCTTGCCTAACCATTTCCAATCCTTGCCTCAACAGGCGTAAGGACGTTTTGTCCGAGTACGTGCAGTCTAATCTTGCCAAAATGGCATCGAAGTTCAATACCGTATTATGGGATACGAGTAGAGCCCCGGCTGCGCCACGGATTTTATTCCTTAATATGGCAACAGCCTGATAATGAGAACTGCTGCCATTGTATGGTTTAAACAGCTCGTAGGCGTATATGGCTGATTGCCTCCAGGCCACATACTCATCTTGGGTACCGGTGAACTCCGGTACCGACTTTATTATATCAAGGGGAATTTCACACCTAACATCGGGGTTGACAGTGACTTTTTCATATGTTACGATTTGCGGTGCTTCCACCTGCAAACTCTGTACCCGCGCAGCTAGGGAATTTAGTTGAACCTGAAACTGGGATTGCTGTTGCGACAATGCCTGTCTGACGGCATTGTCGATAAGAGCTTGAATCTGACTGGGGTCCATAGTATTATCTACAGGGGCCCTATCTACCGACTGACCTACTGCTTGGCCTATTTGCTCCTCCTCCCAGCTATCCTCGCTTTCGTATTCGACCTTAACACTTCTGTAGTTATGTGCCCAGCTCATTGGTTGTTGGTTGGCACACCACAAATATACTGTTGCCGAGCACAATTGATCGGCTAAGTGACGTGGCAAGAAAAAGTATGCAATAATTATTTGTTTACTAAAAGTATGCAATAATATTTTGATAAAAGGTATGCAATAGTTTTTGGTTTTACAAAAGTATGCAGCACTTATTTTATAAGGTATGCAATAGTTTTTATTAAAGGGGTATGCAATGAAATTTTTCAGTTTTTTCTTTTTCTTTTTTTAAAAGTATGCAATACTTATTTTTATAAGGTATGCAATAAGAACTGATTTACACCAAGCACAACTATTACGTGGCCAGTTAAACGAATTCTTTTCTTGTGAGATTTCTTGAGTCGTGTCGAAGAAGTCAAATGTAAAACTTACATGGTTTCTAACTTAACTACCCTGTTAAATCAGTTGTCGAGTTCGAATTGCAGTTGGGCGCCAATTATGAGTCCCTTCCAGTCCAGAGGTCTTCCTTCAAGTTTGGGGGTCGGCCTTGGAACACTGTTAGGACGATTACGTTGGAGGGCTTGACTTCGCCCCCTTAGATGTGATCACTAGCCTTGTGGCGTAGCGATTAGATTATAATAAGAACAAATGATTTATCGGCGGTGTGCCGGAGCAAGCTGTGTTTTATTTGAGCAGCAGACTATGACTGAAGAGTTTACAAAAAGTGAAAAGCTAAGTCTACCCTAACGACAGTGCATCGCGCCATCAAGACGAGTCGGCAGAGCCGACTCAGCATTCCTTGCAGCGTGAAGCAACACTCCGAATAAGAAGTGTCAGCTTTCCGTTGCCGGACGTTCTTTGCGCAGAGCGCTGAACTTACTTCTGGCGTGTCAGCACTCTTTATGTAGAGCTACTTAGTTGCTAAGAAATATTATGTGTTAACTTAGACACTGACTAGACAGAGGCTAGAAACTGGCTGTGCACAGGATAGACACTGGCTATGCACAGGCTAGACACTAGCTAGGCGTAGGCTAGACACTGGCTATGCACACGCTAGACACTGGCTACGCACAGGCTAGACACTGGCTAGGCACAGGTTAGACAAGGGCTAGGCGCAGGCAAAACACTGGCTGAATACTGGCTAGAAAGAGGCTAGACACTGGCTATGCACAGGCTAGACACAGGCAAGGCACAGGCTAGACACTGGCTTGACAGTGACTAGGCACAGGCTAGACACTGGCTAAGCACAGGCTAAACACAGGCTAGGCACAGGATATGTACAGGCAAGGCACAGGCTAGACAAAGACTAGACATTGGTTGGGCACAGACTAGACACTGGCTTGGCACAGGCTTGACTCTGGCTAGGCACTGGATAGTCACTGGCTAGGCACAAGCTGGACACTGGCTAGGCAGAGGCTAGACACTGACTAGACAGAGGCTAGAAACTGGCTGTGCACAGGATAGACACTGGCTATGCACAAGCAAGACACTGCCTATGCACAAGCTAGACACTGGCTATGCAAGTGCTAGACACTGCCTAGGCACAGGCTAGACACTGGCTACGCACAGGCTAGACACTGGCTAGGCACAGGTTAGACAAGGGCTAGGCGCAGGCAAAACACTGGCTGAATACTGGCTAGAAAGAGGCTAGACACTGGCTAGGCACAGGGTAGAGACTGGCTAGGCACAGGCTAAACACTGGCTGGGCACAGGCTAGGCACGGGCTAGGCACGGGCTAGGCACAGGCTAGGCACAGGCTAGACACTGGCTAGACAGTGGCTAGACATTGGTTAGGCACTGGCTAGCCATTGGTTTGGGATTGGCTAGCCATTGGTTAGGCACTGGCTAGACTCTGGCTAGACACTGGCTAGACACTGGGTAGACACTGGCTAGACAATGGCTAGACAGTGCCTAGGCACAGGCTAGACACTGTTTAGAAATAGGCTACTTATAGGCCAGACATAGGCCTGACACATGCTATACACATGCTAGACACAGGCTAGACACTGGCTCGTCACTGGCTAGACACTATCTAGACACTCGCTAGACACTGGCGAGACACTGGCTAGACACAGGCTAGACACTGCCGAGACACTGCCTAGACACTGCCACAGGCTAGACACTGGCTAGGCACAGGCTAGACATTGGCTTGGCCCTGGCTAGACACTGGCTAGACATTGGCTAGACACTAACTGGACACGGGCTAGACACTGGCTAGGCACAGGCTAGACACTGTTTAAAAATAGGCTATTCTTAAGCCAGACATAGGCCTGACACATGTTATACACATGCTAGACAGAAACTAGACACTGGCTAGACACTGGCGAGACACTAGCTAGACACAGGCTAGACACTGGCTAGGCAGAGGCTAGATACTGCCTAGGCACAGGCTAGACACTGGCTAGACACTGCTAAGACACTGCCCAGACACTGCCTAGACACTGGCTAGACACTGCCTAGACACTGGCGAGACACTGGCTAGACACTGGCTAGGCAGGCTACACATTGGCTAGGCCCAGGCTAGACACTGGCTAGGCACAGGCTACACACTGGCTATGCACAGGCTATGCACATGCCAATCACAGACAAGGCATAGGCTAGACACAGGCTAGACACTGGCTAGGCACAGGCAAGACACTGGCTAGACACTGGCTGGACACTGACTAGACACTGGCTAGACACTTGCTAGACACTGGCTAGACACTAGCTAGACACAGGCTAGACACTGCCTAGGCACAGGCTATTCACTGGCTAGACACTGCCAAGACACTGCCTAGACACTGCCTAGACACTGGCTAGACACTGCCTAGACACAGGCTAGACACTGGCTAGACAATGTCTAAAAACAGGCTAGACACTGGCTAGGCACAGGCTAGACATTGCCTTGGCCCTGGCTAGACACTGGCTAGACACTGACACTAACTGGACACAGGCTAGACACTGCCTAGACAATGCCTAGACACTGGCGATACACAGGCTAGACACTGGCTAGACATTAACTGGACACGGGCTAGACACTGGCTAGACACTGCTATGCACACGAAAATCACAGGCAAGGCACAGGCTAGACACAGGCTAGACATTGGTTAGGCACAGACTAGACACTGGCTTGGCACAGGCTGGACTCTGGCTAGGCACTGGATAGTCACTGGCTAGGCACAGGCTAGACACTGGCTAGGCAGAGGCTAGACACTAGCTAGATAGAGGCAAGACACTGGCTGTGCACAGGATAGACACTGGCTATGCACAGGCTAGACACTGGCTATGCACAAGCTAGACACTGGCTATACAAGTGCTAGACACTGGCTAGACACTGGCTAGACACTGGCTAGACAATGGCTAGACACCGCCTAGGCACAGGCTAGAAGGTGCTTAGAAATAGGCTCATCATAGGCCAGACAAAGGCCAGACACATGCTATACATATGCTAGACACAGGCTAGACACTGGCTAGTCACTGGCTAGACACTATCTAGACACTTGCTAGACACTGGCGAGACACTGGCTAGACACAAGCTAGACACTGGCTAGACACAAGCTAGGCACTGGCTAGACACTGCCTAGGCACAGGCTAGACACTGGCTAGACACTGCCTAGAAACTGCCTAGACACAGGCTAGACACTGGCTAGACACTGGCTAGACACTGGCTAGGCAGAGGCTAGACACTGCCTAGGCTCAGGCTATTCACTGGCTAGACACTGCCAAGACACTGCCTAGACATTGCCTAGACACTGGCTAGACACTGGGTAGACACTGGCTAGACAATGGTTAGACACTGCCTAGGCACAGGCTAGACACTGTTTAGAAATAGGCTACTCATAGGCCAGACATAGGCCTGACACATGCTATACACATGCTAGACACAGGCTAGACACTGGCTCGTCACTGGCTAGACACTATCTAGACACTCGCTAGACACTGGCGAGACACTTGCTGGACACAGGCTAGACACTGGCTAGGCAGAGGCTAGACACTGCCTAGGCTCAGGCTATTCACTGGCTAGACACTGCCAAGACACTGCCTAGACATTGCCTAGACACTGGCTAGACACTGCCTGGACACAGTCTAGACACTGGCTAGGCACAGGCTAGACATTGGCTTGGCCCTGGCTAGACACTGGCTAGACACTGACAAGACACTAACTGGACACAGGCTAGACACTGCCTAGACAATGCCTAGACACTGGCTAGACACTGGCTAGACACTGGCGAGACACAGGCTAGACACTGGCTAGACACTAACTGGACACGGGCTAGACACTGGCTAGACACTGCTATGCAAACGAAAATCACAGGCAAGGCACAGGCTAGACACAGGTTAGACATTGGTTAGGCACAGACTAGACACTGGCTTGGCACAGGCTGGACTCTGGCTAGGCACTGGATAGTCACTGGATAGGCACAGGCTAGACACTGGCTAGGCAGAGGCTAGACACTAGAAACAGGCTAGACACTGGCTAGGCACAGGCTAAACACTGGCTGGGCACAGGTTTAACGCTGGGTGGGCATAGGCTAGGCACGGGCTAGGCACGGGCTAGGCACAGGCTAGGCACAGGCTAGACACTGGTTAAGCACTGGCTAGCCATTGGTTTGGCACTGGCTAGCCATTGGTTTGGCACTGGCTAGCCATTGGTTTGGCACTGGCTAGCCATTGGTTAGGCACAGGCTAGAGACTGGCTAGACACTGGCTAGACACTGGCTAGACACTGCCTAGGCACAGGCTAGACACTGTTTAGAAATAGGCTATTCATAGGCCAGACATAGGCCTGACACATGCTATACACATGCTAGACACATGCTAGACACAGGCTAGACACTGGCTAGACACTGGCTAGGCACTGGCTAGACACTCGCTAGACACTGGCGAGACACTGGCTAGACACAGGCTAGACACTGGCTAGACACAGGCTAGACACTGGCTAGGCAGAGGCTAGACACTGCCTAGGCACAGGCTAGACACTGGCTAGACACTGCTAAGACACTGCCTAGACACTGCCTAGACTCTGGCTAGACACTGCCTAGACACTGGCTAGACCCTGGCGAGACACTGGCTAGACACTGGCTAGGCACAGGCTACACATTGGCTAGGCCCAGGCTAGACACTGGCTAGGCACAGGCTACACACTTGCTAGACACTGGCTGGACACTGATTAGACACTGGCTAGACACTTGCTAGACACTGGCTAGACACTAGCTAGACACTGGCCAGACACTGACTGGACACTGTAATGCACATGCCAATCACAGGCAAGGCACAGGCTAGACACAGGCTAGACACTAGCTAGACACTGGCTAGACACTGGCTAGACACTGGCTAGACACTGGCTAGACACTGGCTAGACACTGGCGAGACACAGGATAGACACTGGCTAGACAGTGTCTAGGCACAGGCTAGACACTTGCTAGACATTGGCGAGACACAGGCTAGACACTAGCTAGACACTGCCAAGACACTGCCTAGACACTGCCTAGACACTGCCTAGACACTGCCTAGACACTGCCTAGACACAGGCTAGACACCTTCTAGGCACAGGCTAGACAATTGGTTAGGCACTGGCTAGCCATTGGTTTGGCACTGGCTAGCTATTGGTTTGGCACTGGCTAGCCATTGGTTAGGCACAGGCTAGAGACTGGCTAGACACTGGCTAGACACTGCCTAGGCACAGGCTAGACACTGTTTAGAAATAGGCTATTCATAGGCCAGACATAGGCCTGACACATGCTATACACATGCTAGACACATGCTAGACACAGGCTAGACACTGGCTAGACACTGGCTAGACACTGGCTAGACACTGGCTAGACACTAGCTAGAGACTGGCTAGACACTGGCTAGACACTGGCTAGACACTGGCTAGACACTGGCTAGACACTGGCTAGACACTGGCTAGACAGTGGCTAGGCACAGGCTAGACACTGACTAGACACTGACTGGACACTGCTATGCACATACCAATCACAGGCAAGGCACAGGCTAGACACTAGCTAGGCTTAGGCTAGACACTGGCTATGCCCAAGCTAGAAACTGGCTATGCACAGGCTAGACACTGGCTAGGCACAGACTAGACACTGGCTAGGCACAGGATAAACACTGGCTAGGCATAGGCTAGACACTAGCTTGGCATAGGCTAGACACTGGCTAGGCATAGGGTAGACAGTGGCTAGGCATAGGCTAGACACTGGTTGGGCATAATCTAGACACTGGCTATGCATAAGCTATACACATGCGAATCACAGACAAGGCACACGCTAGACACAGGCTAGACACTGGCTAGGCACAGGCTTGGCACAGGCTAGACACTGGCTATGCACAGGCTAGACACTGGCTAGGCACAGGTTAGACAAGGGCTAGACAGTGGCTAGGCATAGGCTACACACTGACTAGACACTGACTGGACACTGCTATGCACATGCCAATCACAGGCAAGGCACAGGCTAGACACTAGCTAGGATTAGGCTAGACACTGGCTATGCCCAGGCTAGAAACTGGCTATGCACAGGCTAGACACTGGCTAGGCACAGACTAGACACTGGCTAGGCACAGGATAAACACTGGCTAGGCATAGGCTAGACACTATCTTGGCATAGGCTAGACACTGGCTAGGCATAGGCTAGACACTGGCTAGGCATAGGCTAGACACTGGCTAGGCATAGGCTAGACACTGGTTAGGCATAATCTAGACACTGGCTATGCATAAGCTATACACATGCGAATCACAGACAAGGCACAGGCTAGACACAGGCTAGACACGGGCTAGGCACAGGCTTGGCACAGGCTAGACACTGGCTATGCACAGGCTAGACACTGGCTAGGCACGGGTTAGACAAGGGCTAGGCACAGGCTAAACACTGGCTAGACACAGGCTAGACACAGGCAAGGCACAGGCTAGAAACTAGCTAAGCACAGGCTAAACACAGGCTAGGCACAGGATATGCACAGGCTAGGCACAGGCTAGACTCTGGCTAGACACTGGGTAGACACTGGATAGACACTAACTGGACACGGACTAGACACTGGCTAGACACTGGCTTGCCATTGGTTAGGCACTGGTTAGCCATTGGTTAGGCACTGGCTAGCCATTGGTTTGGGATTTGCTAGCCATTGGTTAGGCACTGGCAAGCCATTGGTTTGGCACTGGCTAGCCATTGGTTAGGCACTGGCTAGCCATTGGTTTGGCACTGGCTAGCCATTGGTTTGGCACTGGCTAGCCATTGGTTTGACACTGGCGAGACACAGGCTAGACACTGGCTAGACAGTGTCTAGGCACAGGCTAGACACTGGCTATGCACAGGCTAGACACTGGCTAGACTCTGGCTAGACACTGGCTAGACACTGGCTAGACACTGGCTAGACACTGGCTAGACTCTGGCTAGACACTGGCTAGACTCTGGCTAGACACTGGCTAGACACTGGCTAGATACTGGCTAGACACTGGCTAGACACTGGCTGGACACTGGCTAGACACTGGCTAGACAATGGCTAGACACTGCCTAGGCACAGGCTAGAAGGTGCTTAGAAATAGGCTCATCATAGGCCAGACATAGGCCTGACACATGCCATACACATGCTAGACACAGGCTAGACACTGCCTAGTCACTGGCTAGACACTATCTAGACACTCGCTAGATACTGGCGAGACACTGGCTAGACACAGGCTAGACACTGGCTAGACACTACCTAGGCACAGGCTAGACACTAGCTAGACACTGCCTAGAAAGTGCTTAGACACTGGCTAGACACTGGCTAGATACTGGCTAGACACTGGCGAGACACAGGCTAGACACTGGCTAGACACTGGCTAGGCACAGGCTAGACATTGGCTTGGCCCAGGCTACACACTGGCTAGGCATTGACACTGCTATGCACATGAAAATCACAGGCAAGGCACAGGCTAGACACAGGCTAGGCACTGGCTAGACACTCGCTAGACACTGGAGAGACACTGGCTAGACACAGGCTAGACACTGGCTAGACACTGCCTAGACACTGGCTAGACACTGCCTAGACACTGGCTAGACACTGCCTAGACACTGGCTAGACACTGGCTAGACACTGGCTAGGCACAGGCTAGACACTGGCTAGGCACAGGCTAGACACTGGCTAGGCCCAGGCTAGACACTGGCTAGACACTGGCTAGAAACTGGCTAGACACTGGCTAGACACTGGCTAGACACTGGCTAGACACTGGCTAGACACTGGTTAGACACTGACTGGACACTGCTTTGCACATGCCAATCACAGGCAAGGCACAGGTTAGACTCGGACTAGACACTAGCTTGGCAAAGGGTAGACACTGGCTATGCACAGGCTAGACACTGGCTATGCACAGGCTAGACACTGGCTATGCACAGGCTAGACACTGGCTATGCACAGGTTAGACACTGGTTAGGCACAGACTGGCTAGGCAAAGGCTAAATACTGGCTAGGCATAGGCTAGACACTGTCTAGGCATAGGCTAGACACTGTCTAGGCATAGGCTAGACACAGGCTAGGCATAGGCTAGACACTGGCTAGGCATAGGCTAGACACTGGCTATGCACAAGCTATGCACATGCGAATCACAGACAAGGCACAGTCTAGACACAGGCTAGACACTGGCTATGCACAGGCTAGACACTGGCTATGCACAGGCTAGACACTGGCTATGCACAGGCTAGACACTGGCTATGCACAGGCTAGACACTGGCTAGGCACAGGTTAGACAAGGGCTAGACAGTGGCTAGGCACAGGCTAGACACTGGCTAAGCACAGGCTTAACACAGGCTAGGCACAGGCTAGACACTGGCTATACACAGGCTAGACACTGGCTATGCACAGGCTAGACACTGGCTAGGCACAGACTAGACACCGGCTAGGCAAATGCTAAACACTGGCAAGGCATAGGGTAGACACTCTCTACGCATAGGCTAGACACAGGCTAGGCATAGGCTAGACACTGACTAGGCATAGGCTAGACACTGGCTATGCACAAACTATGCACATGCGAATCACAGACAAGGCACAGTCTAGAAACAGGCTAGACACTGGCTAGGCACAGGCTTGGCACAGGCTAGACACTGGCTATGCACAGGCTAGACACTGGCTAGGCACAGGTTAGACAAGGGCTAGACAGTGGCTAGGCACAGGCTAGACACTGACTAGACACTGACTGGACACTGGCTAGGCACAGGATAAATACTGGCTAGGTATAGGGTAGACAGTGGCTAGGCATAGGCTAGACACTGGTTGGGCATAATCTAGACACTGGCTATGCATAAGCTATACACATGCGAATCACAGACAAGGCACAGGCTAGGCACAGGCTAGACACTAGCTAGGCTTAGGCTAAACACAGGCTATGCCCAGGCTAGAAACGGGCTATGAACAGGCTAGACACTGGCTAGGCACAGACTAGACACTGGCTAGGCACAGGATAAACACTGGCTAAGCATAGGCTAGACACTAGCTTGGCATAGGCTAGACACTGGCTAGGCATAGGGTAGACAATGGCTAGGCATAGGCTAGACACTGGTTGGGCATAATCTAGACACTGGCTATGCATAAGCTATACACATGCGAATCACAGACAAGGCACAGGCTAGACACAGCCTAGACACTGGCTAGGCACAGGCTTGGCACAGGCTAGACACTGGCTATGCACAGGCTAGACACTGGCTAGGCACAGGTTAGACAAGGGCTAGACAGTGGCTAGGCACAGGCTACACACTGACTAGACACTGACTGGACACTGCTATGCACATGCCAATCACAGGCAAAGAACAGGCTAGACACTAGCTAGGCTTAGGCTAGACACTGGCTATGCCCAGGCTAGAAACTGGCTATGCACAGGCTAGACACTGGCTAGGCACAGACTAGACACTGGCTAGGCACAGGATAAACACTGGCTAGGCATAGGGTAGACACTATCTTGGCATAGGCTAGACACTGGCTAGGCATAGGCTAGACACTGGCTAGGCATAGGCTAGACACTGGTTAGGCATAATCTAGACACTGGCTATGCATAAGCTATACACATGCGAATCACAGACAAGGCACAGGCTAGACACAGGCTAGACACGGGCTAGGCACAGGCTTGGCACAGGCTAGACACTGGCTATGCACAGGCTAGACACTGGCTAGGCACGGGTTAGACAAGGGCTAGGCACAGGCTAAACACTGGCTAGACACTGGCTAGACACAGGCAAGGCACAGGCTAGACACTGGCTAAGCACAGGCTAAACACAGGCTAGGCACAGGATATGCACAGGCTAGGCAAAGGCTAGACACTGGCTAAATACTGGGTAGACACTGGATAGACACTAACTGGACACGGACTAGACACTGGCTAGACACTGGTATTCACATGCCAGACAGACTGGACTAGGTTAGACACCGGCTAGGCAGAGGCTAGACACTGGCTAGGCAGAGGGTAGACACTGGCTATGCACAGGCTAGACACTGGCTAGGCACAGGTTAGACAAGGGCTAGGCGCAGGCTAAACACTGGCTAGACACTGGCTAGACACAGGCTAGACACGGGCTAGACACTGGCTAAGCACAGGCTAAACACAGGCTAGGCACAGGATAGGCACAGGCTAGGCACAGGCTAGACACTGGCTAGACACTGGCTAGACACTGGCTAGACACTGGCTAGACACTGGCTAGACACTGCTATGCACATGCCAATCACAGGCAAAGCACAGGCTAGACACATGCTAGACACTAGCTAGGCTTAGGCTAGACACTGGCTATGCACAGGCTTAACACTGGCTAGATACTGGCTAGACACTGGCTTGACAGTGGCTAGGCACAGGTTAGACACTGGCTAAACACAGGCTAAACACAGGCAAGGAACAGGCTAGGCACAGGCTAGGCAGAGGCTAGACACTGGCTTTACACAGGCTAGACACTGGCTATGCACAGGCTAGACACTGGCTATGCACTGGCTAAACACTGGCTAGACACTGGCTAGACACAGGCTAGACACTGGCTATGCACAGGCTAGACACTAGCTAGGCGTAGGCTAGACACTGGCTATGCACACGCTAGACACTGGCTATGCACAGGCTAGACACAGGCAAGGCACAGGCTAGACACAGGCTTGACAGTGACTAGGCACAGGCTAGACACTGGCTAAGCACAGGCTAAACACAAGCTAGGCACAGGATATGTACAGGCTAGGCACAGGCTAGGCACAGGCTAGACAATGGCTAGACACTGGCTAGACACTGGCTATGCACAGGCTAGACACTGGCTAGGCACAGGCTAGGCACAGGCTAGAAACTGGCTAGACAGTGGCTAGACACTGGCTAGACACTGGCTAGACAGTGGCTAGACATTGCCTAGACACTGGCTAAACAGTGGCTGGACATTGCCTAGACACTGGCTAGACACTGGCTAGACAGTGGCTAGACACTGGCTAGACAGTGGCTAGACACTGGCTAGACAGTGGCTAAACAGTGGCTAGACATTGCCTAGACACTGGCTAGCCATTGGTTAGGCACAGGCTTGACACTGTTTAGATACAGGCTAGACACTATCTAGGAACAGGCAAAACACTGGCTAGGCACAGGCTAGGCACAGGCTAGAAACTGGCTAGACAGTGGCTAGACACTGGCTAGACACTGGCTAGACAGTGGCTAGACATTGCCTAGACACTGGCTAGACATTGCCTAGACACTGGCTAAACAGTGGCTAGACATTGCCTAGACACTGGCTAGCCATTGGTTAGGCACAGGCTTGACACTGTTTAGATACAGGCTAGACACTATCTAGGAACAGGCAAAACACTGGCTAGGCACAGGCTAGGCACGGGCTAGGCACGTGCTAGGCACAGCCTAGGCACAGGCTAGGCACAGGCTAGGCACAGGCTAGTTTCAGGCTAGGCACAGGCTAGGCACAGGCTAGGCACAGGTAAGACACTGGCTATGCACATGCGAATCACAGACAAGGCACAGTCTAGAAACAGGCTAGACACTGGCTAGGCACAGGCTTAGCACAGGCTAGACACTGGCTATGCACAGGCTAGACACTGGCTAGGCACAGGTTAGACAAGGGCTAGACAGTGGCTAGGCACAGGCTAGGCACTGACTAGACACTGACTGGACACTGCTATGCACATGCCAATCACAGGCAAGGCACAGGCTAGACACTAGCTAGGCTTAGGCTAGACACTGGCTATGCCCAGGCTAGAAACTGGCTATGCACAGGCTAGACACTGGCTAGGCACAGACTAGACACTGGCAAGGCACAGGATAAACACTGGCTAGGCATAGGCTAGACACTAGCTTGGCATAGGCTAGACACTGGCTAGGCATAGGCTAGACACTGGCTATGCATAAGCTATACACATGCGAATCACAGACAAGGCACAGGCTAGACACAGGCAAGACACTGGCTAGGCACAAGCTAGGCACAGGCTAAACACTGGCTATGCACAGGCTAGACACTGGCTAGGCACAGGTTAGACAAGGGCTAGACAGTGGCTAGGCACAGGCTAGACACTGACTAGACACTGACTGGACACTGCTATGCACATGACAATCACAGGCAAGGCACAGGCTAGACACTAGCTAGGCTTAGGCTAGACACTGGCTATGCCCAGGCTAGAAACTGGCTATGCACAGGCTAGACACTGGCTAGGCACAGACTAGACACTGGCTAGGCACAGGATAAACACTGGCTAGGCATAGGCTAGACACTATCTTGGCATAGGCTAGACACTGGCTAGGCATAGGCTAGACACTGGCTATGCATAAGCTATACACATGCGAATCACAGACAAGGCACAGGCTAGACACAGGCTAGACACTGGCTAGGCAAAGGCTTGGCACAGGCTAGACACTGGCTAGGCACAGGTTAGACAAGGGCTAGGCACAGGCTAAACACTGGCTAGACACACGCTAGACACAGGCAAGGCACAGGCTAGACACTGGCTAAGCACAGGCTAAACACAGGCTACACAGAGGCTAGACACAGGCTTGACAGTGACTGGGCACAGGCTAGACACTGGCTAAGCACAGGCTAAACACAAGCTAGGCACAGGATATGTACAGGCTAGGCACAGCTAGGCACAGGCTAGGCACAGGCTAGGCACAGGCTAGACAATGGCTAGACACTGTCTAGCCACTGTCTAGCCATAGGTTAGGCACAGGCTTGACACTGTTTAGATACAGGCTAGACACTATCTAGGCACAGGCAAAACACTGGCTAGGCCCAGGCTAGGCACGGGCTAGGCACGTGCTAGGCACAGGCTAGGCACAGGCTAGGCACAGGCTAGGCACAGGCTAGGCACAGGCTAGGTACAGGCTAGGCACAGGCTAGGCACAGGCTAGACACTGGCTATGCACAAGCTATGCACATTCGAATCACAGACAAGGCACAGTCTAGAAACAGGCTAGACACTGGCTAGGCACAGGCTTAGCACAGGCTAGACACTGGCTATGCACAGGCTAGACACTGGCTAGGCACAGGTTAGACAAGGGCTAGACAGTGGCTAGGCACAGGCTAGACACTGACTAGACACTGACTGGACACTGCTATGCACATGCCAATCACAGGCAAGGCACAGGCTAGGCACAGGCTAGGCACAGGCTAGGCACAGGCTAGGCACAGGCTAGGCACAGGCTAGGCACAGGCTAGGCACAGGCTAGACACTGGCTATGCACATGCGAATCACAGACAAGGCACAGTCTAGAAACAGGCTAGACACTGGCTAGGCACAGGCTTGGCACAGGCTAGACACTGGCTATGCACAGGCTAGACACTGGCTAGACACAGGTTAGACAAGGGCTAGACAGTGGCTAGGCACAGGCTAGACACTGACTAGACACTGACTGGACACTGCTATGCACATGCCAATCACAGGCAAGGTACAGGCTAGACACTAGCTAGGCTTAGGCTAGACACTGGCTATGCCCAGGCTAGAAACTGGCTATGCACAGGCTAGACACTGGCTAGGCACAGACTAGACACTGGCAAGGCACAGGATAAACACTGGCTAGGCATAGGCAAGACACTAGCTTGGCATAGGCTAGACACTGGCTAGGCATAGGGTAGACAGTGGCTAGGCAAAGGCTAGACACTGGTTGGGCATAATCTAGACACTGGCTATGCATAAGCTATACACATGCGAATCACAGACAAGGCACAGGCTAGACACAGGCTAGACACTGGCTAGGCACAGGCTAGGCACAGGCTAGACACTGGCTATGCACAGGCTAGACACTGGCTAGGCACAGGTTAGACAAGGGCTAGACAGTGGCTAGGCACAGGCTAGACACTGAGTAGACACTGACTGGACACTGCTATGCACATGACAATCACAGGCAAGGCACAGGCTAGACACTAGCTAGGCTTAGGCAAGACACTGGCTATGCCCAGGCTAGAAACTGGCTATGCACAGGCTAGACACTGGCTAGGCACAGACTAGACACTGGCTAGGCACAGGATAAACACTGGCTAGGCATAGGCTAGACACTTTCTTGGCATAGGCTAGACACTGGCTAGGCATAGGCTAGACACTGGCTAGGCATAGGCTAGACACTGGTTAGGCATAATCTAGACACTGGCTATGCATAAGCTATACACATGCGAATCACAGACAAGGCACAGGCTAGACACAGGCTAGACACTGGCTAGGCACAGGCTTGGCACAGGCTAGACACTGGCTATGCACAGGCTAGACACTGGCTAGGCACAGGTTAGACAAGGGCTAGGCACACGCTAAACACTGGCTAGACACTGGCTAGACACAGGCAAGGCACAGGCTAGACACTGGCTAAGCACAGGCTAAACACAGGCTAGACACAGGCTAGAAACAGGCTTGACAGTGACTAGGCACAGGCTAGACACTGGCTAAGCACAGGCTAGACACTGGCTAGGCACAGGCTAGGCACAGGCTAGACACTGGCTAGACAGTGGCTAGACACTGGCTTGACAGTGACTAGGCACAGGCTAGACACTGGCTAAGCACAGGCTAAACACAAGCTAGGCACAGGATATGTACAGGCTAGGCACAGGCTAGGCACAGGCTAGGCACAGGCTAGACAATGGCTAGACACTGGCTAGACACTGGCTATGCACAGGCTAGACACTGGCTAGGCACAGGCTAGGCACAGGCTAGACACTGGCTAGACAGTGGCTAGACACTGGCTAGACACTGGCTAGACACTGGCTAGACACTGGCTAGACAGTGGCTAGACATTGCCTAGACACTGGCTAGAAAGTGGCTAGACATTGCCTAGACACTGGCTAGACAGTGGCTAGACATTGCCTAGACACTGGCTAGACAGTGGCTAGACACTGGATAGACAGTGGCTAGACAGTGGCTAGACACTGGCTAGACAGTGGCTAGACAGTGGCTAGACAGTGGCTAGACAGTGGCTAGACAGTGGCTAAGCACAGGCTAAACACAAGCTAGGCACAGGCTAGACACTGACTAGACACTGACTGGACACTGCTATGCACATGCCAATCACAGGCAAGGCACAGGCTAGACACTAGCTAGGCTTAGGCTAGACACTGGCTATGCCCAGGCTAGAAACTGGCTATGCACAGGCTAGACACTGGCTAGGCACAGACTAGACACTGGCAAGGCACAGGATAAACACTGGCTAGGCATAGGCTAGACACTAGCTTGGCATAGGCTAGACACTGGCTAGGCATAGGGTAGACAGTGGCAAGGCATAGGCTAGACACTGGTTGGGCATAATCTAGACACTGGCTATGCATAAGCTATACACATGCAAATCACAGATAAGGCACAGGCTAGACACAGGCTAGACACTGGCTAGGCACAGGCTAGGCACAGGCTAGACACTGGCTATGCACAGGCTAGACACTGGCTAGGCACAGGTTAGACAAGGCCTAGACAGTGGCTAGGCACAGGCTAGACACTGACTAGACACTGACTGGACACTGCTATGCACATGCCAATCACAGGCAAGGCACAGGCTAGACACTAGCTAGGCTTAGGCTAGACACTGGCTATGCCCAGGCTAGAAACTGGCTATGCACAGGCTAGACACTGGCTAGGCACAGACTAGACACTGGCTAGGCACAGGATAAACACTGGCTAGGCATAGGCTAGACACTATCTTGGCATAGGCTAGACACTGGCTAGGCATAGGCTAGACACTGGCTAGGCATAGGCTAGACACTGGTTAGGCATAATCTAGACACTGGCTATGCATAAGCTATACACATGCGAATCACAGACAAGGCACAGGCTAGACACAGGCTAGACACTGGCTAGGCACAGGCTTAGCACAGGCTAGACACTGGCTATGCACAGGCTAGACACTGGCTAGGCACAGGTTAGACAAGGGCTAGGCACAGGCTGAACACTGGCTAGACACTGGCTAGACACAGGCAAGGTACAGGCTAGACACCGGCTAAGCACAGGCTAAACACAGGCTAGGCACAGGATATGCACAGGCTAGGCACAGACTAGACACTGGCTAGACACTGGGTAGACACTGGATAGACACTAACTGGACACGGACTAGACACTGGCTAGACACTGCTATGCACATGCCAGACAGACTGGACTAGGTTAAACACCGGCTAGGCAGAGGCTAGACACTGGCTAGGCAGAGGGTAGACACTGGCTATGCACAGGCTAGACACTGGCTAGGCACAGGTTAGACAAGGGCTAGGCGCAGGCTAAACACTGGCTAGACACTGGCTAAACACAGGCTAGGCACAGGATAGGCACAGGCTAGGCACAGGCTAGACACTGGCTAGACACTGGCTAGACACTGGCTAGACACTGGCTAGACACTGGCTAGACACTGGCTAGACACTGGCTAGACACTGGCTAGACACTGCTATGCACATGCCAATCACAGGCAAGGCACAGGCTAGACACATGCTAGACACTAGCTAGACTTAGGCTAGACACAGGCAAGGCACAGGCTAGACACAGGCTTGACAGTGATTAGGCACAGGCTAGACACTGGCTAAGCACAGGCTAAACACAGGCTAGGCATAGGATATGTACAGGCTAGGCACAGGCTAGGCACAGGCTAGACAATGGCTAGACACTGGCTAGACACTGGCTATGCTCAGGCTAGACACTGGCTAGACAGTGGCTAGACATTGCCTAGACACTGGCTAGACAGTGGCTAGACATTGCCTAGAAACTGGCTAGCCATTGGTTAGGCACAGGCTTGACACTGTTTAGATACAGGCTAGACACTATCTAGGCACAGGCAAAACGCTGGCTAGGCACAGGCTAGGCACGGGCTAGGCACGTGCTAGGCACAGGCTAGGCACAGGCTAGGCACAGGCTAGGCACAGGCTAGGCACAGGCTAGGCACAGGCTAGGCACAGGCTAGGCACAGGCTAGGCACAGGCTAGGCACAGGCTAGGCACAGGCTAGGCACAGGCTAGGCACAGGCTAGACACTGGCTAGACACATGCTATACACAGGCTAGACGGCAAGAAACAGAAAGGACAAAGGCTAGACACAGGCTACGCACAGGATAGACACAAGATAGACACAGTCTTTACACTGGCATGACACAGTCTAGACATAGTCCAGACAGACAGACTTGTTTAGGCTAGGGACCGGCTAGGCAGAGGCTAGACACTGGCTTTACACAGGCTAGACACTGGCTATGCACAGGCTAGACACTGGCTATGCACAGGCTAGACACTGGCTATGCACAGGCTAGACACTGGCTAGACACAGGCTAGACACTGGCTAGACACTGGCTAGACACTAACTGGACACGGGCTAGACACTGGCTAGACACTATCTGGACACGGGCTAGACACTGGCTAGACACTGCTATGCACATGAAAATCACAGGCAAGGCACAGGCTAGACAAGGGCTAGACATTGGTTAGGCACAGGCTAGACACTGGCTAAGCACAGGCTAAACACAGGCTAGGCACAGGATAGGCACAGCATAGGCACAGGCTAGACACAGGCTAGACACTGGCTAGACACTAACTGGACACGGGCTAGACACTGGCTAGACACTAACTGGACACGGGCTAGACACTGGCTAGACACTGCTATGAACATGAAAATCACAGGCAAGGCACAGGCTAGACATTGGTTAGGCACAGACTAGACACTGGCTAGACACTGCTATGCACATGAAAATCACAGGCAAGGCACAGGCTAGACACAGGCTAGAAATTGGTTAGGCACAGACTAGACACTGGCTAAGCACAGGCTAAACACAGGCAAGGCACAGGCTAGACACAGGCTAGACATTGGTTGGGCCCAGACTAGACACTGGCTTGGCACAGGCTGGACTCTGGCTGGGCACTGGATAGTCACTGGCTAGGCATAGGCTAGACACTGGCTAGGCAGAGGCTAGACACTGACTAGACAGAGGCTAGAAACTGGCTGTGCACAGGATAGACACTGGCTATGCACAAGCAAGACACTGCCTATGCACAAGCTAGACACAGGCTTGGCACAGGCTAGACACTGGCTATGCACAGGCTAGACACTGGCTAGGCACAGGGTAGACACTGGCTAGGCACAGGCTAAACACTGGCTGGGCACAGGCTAGGCACAGGCTAGGCACAGGCTAGGCACAGGCTAGGCACAGGCTAGACACTGGCTGGACAGTGGCTAGACATTGGGTAGACACTGGCTAGCCATTGGTTAGGCACTGGGTAGCCATTGGTTAGGCACTGGCTAGACTCTGGCTAGACACTGGGTAGACACTGGCTAGATAATGGCTAGACACTGCCTAGGCACAGGCTAGACACTGTTTAGAAATAGGCTACTCATAGGCCAGACATAGGCCTGACACATGCTATACACATGCTAGACAGAAACTAGACACTGGCTAGACACTGGCTAGGCACTGGCTAGACACTGGCGAGACACTGGCTAGACACAGGCTAGACACTGGCTCGTCACAGGCTAGACACTATCTAGACACTCGCTAGACACTGGCGAGACACTGGCTAGACACAGGCTAGACACTGGCTAGACACTGCCTAGACACTGCCACAGGCTAGACACTGGCTAGGCACAGGCTAGACATTGGCTTGGCCCTGGCTAGACACTGGCTAGACATTGGCTAGACACTAACTGGACACGGGCTAGACACTGGCTAGACACTGGCTAGGCACAGGCTAGACACTGTTTAGAAATAGGCTATTCGTAGGCCAGACATAGGCCTGACACATGCTATACACATGCTAGACAGAAACTAGACACTGGCTAGACACTGGCGAGACACTGGCTAGACACAGGCTAGATACTGGCTAGGCAGAGGCTAGACACTGCCTAGGCACAGGCTAGACACTGGCTAGATACTGCTAAGACACTGCCTAGACACTGCCTAGACACTGGCTAGACACTGCCTAGACACTGGCTAGACACTGGCGAGACACTGGCTAGACACTGGCTAGGCACAGGCTACACATTGGCTAGGCCCAGGCTAGACACTGGCTAGGCACAGGCTGCACACTGGCTATGCACAAGCTATGCACATGCCAATCACAGACAAGGCATAGGCTAGACACAGGCTAGACACTGGCTAGGCACAGGCAAGACACTGGCTAGACACTGGCTGGACACTGACTAGACACTGGCTAGACACTTGCTAGACACTGGCTAGACACTAGCTAGACACTGGCTAAACACTAACTGGACACTGCTATGCACATGCCAATCACAGGCAAGGCACAGGCTAGACACAGGCTAGACACCAGCTAGACACTGGCTAGACACTGGCTAGACACTGGCAAGACACTGGCTAGACACTGGCTAGACACTGGCGAAACACAGGCTAGACACTGGCTAGACAGTGTCTAGACACAGGCTAGACACTGGCTAGGCACAGGCTAGACATTGGCCCTGGCTAGACACTGGCTAGACACTGGCGAGACACAGGCTAGACACTGGCGAGACACAGGCTAGACACTGGCTAGACAGTGTCTAGGCACAGGCTAGACACTCGCTAGACACTGGCGAGACACTTGCTAGACACAGGCTAGACACTGGCTAGGCAGAGGCTAGACACTGCCCTAGGCACAGGCTATTCACTGGCTAGACACTGCCAAGACACTGCCTAGACACTGCCTACACACTGGCTAGACACTGCCTAGACACAGGCTAGACACTGGCTGAGACAGTGTCTAGGCACAGGCTAGACACTGGCTAGGCACAGGCTAGACATTGGCTTGGCCCTGGCTAGACACTGGCTAGACACTGGCTAGACACTGACAAGACACTAACTGGACACAGGCTAGACACTGCCTAGACAATGCCTAGACATTGGCTAGACACTGGCTAGACACTGGCTAGACACTGGCTAGACACAGGCTAGACACTGGCTAGACACTAACTGGACACGGGCTAGACACTGGCTAGACACTGCTATGCACACGAAAATCACAGGCAAGGCACAGGCTAGACACAGGCTAGACATTGGTTAGCCACAGACTAGACACTGGCTTGGCACAGGCTGGACTCTGGCTAGGCACTGGATAGTCACTGGCTAGGCATAGGCTAGACACTGGCTAGGCAGAGGCTAGACACTGACTAGACAGAGGCTAGAAACTGGCTGTGCACAGGATAGACACTGGCTATGCACAAGCAAGACACTGCCAATGCACAAGGTAGACACAGGCTATGCAAGTGCTAGACAATGCCTAGGCACAGGCTAGACACTGGCTAGGCACAGGCTAGACACTGGCTAGGCACAGGTTAGACAAGGGCTAGGCGCAGGAAAAAACTGGCTTAATACTGGCTAGAAAAAGGCTAGACACCGGCTAGGCACAGGGTAGACACTGTCTAGGCACAGGCTAAACACTGGCTGGGCACAGGCTAGGCACGGGCTAGGCACAGGCTAGGCACAGGCTAGGCACAGGCTAGGCACAGGCTAGACACTGGCTGGACAGTGGCTAGACATTGGGTAGACACTGGCTAGCCATTGGTTAGGCACTGGGTAGCCATTGGTTAGGCACTGGCTAGACTCTGGCTAGACACTGGCTAGACACTGGGTAGACACTGGCTAGATAATGGCTAGACACTGCCTTGGCACAGGCTAGACACTGTTTAGAAATAGGCTACTCATAGGCCAGACATAGGCCTGACACATGCTATACACATGCTAGACAGAAACTAGACACTGGCTAGACACTGGCTAGGCACTGGCTAGACACTGGCGAGACACTGGCTAGGCACAGGCTAGGCACAGGCTAGGCACAGGCTAGACACTGGCTGGACAGTGGCTAGACATTGGGTAGACACTGGGTAGCCATTGGTTAGGCACTGGCTAGACTCTGGCTAGACACTGGCTAGACACTGGGTAGACACTGGCTAGATAATGGCTAGACACTGCCTTGGCACAGGCTAGACACTGTTTAGAAATAGGCTACTCATAGGCCAGACATAGGCCTGACACATGCTATACACATGCTAGACAGAAACTAGACACTGGCTAGACATTGGCTTGGCCCTGGCTAGACACTGGCGAGACACAGGCTAGACACTGGCTAGACACTAACTGGACACGGGCTAGACACTGGCTAGACACTGCTTTGCACACGAAAATCACAGGCAAGGCACAGGCTAGACACAGGCTAGACATTGGTTAGGCACAGACTAGACACTGGCTTGGCACAGGCTGGACTCTGGCTACGCACTGGATAGTCACTGGCTAGGCACAGGCTAGACACTGGCTAGGCAGAGGCTAGACACTAGCTAGATAGAGGCAAGACACTGGCTGTGCACAGGATAGACACTGGCTATGCACAAGCTAGACACTGGCTATGCACAAGCTGGACACTGGCTATGCAAGTGCTAGACACTGGCTAGACACTGGCTAGACACTGGCTAGACAATGGCTAGACACAGCCTAGGCACAGGCTAGAAGGTGCTTAGAAATAGGCTCATCATAGGCCAGACAAAGGCCTGACACATGCTATACATATGCTAGACACAGGCTAGACACTGGCTAGTCACTGGCTAGACACTATCTAGACACTCGCTAGACACTGGCTAGACACTGCCAAGAACATGCTAGACACTGGCTAGACACTGCGTAGACACTGCCTAGACACTGGCTAGACACTGGCTAGACACTGTCTAGACACTGGCTAGACACTGGCGAGACACAGGCTAGACACTGGCTAGACGCAGGCTAGACACTGGCTAGACACTGGCGAGACACAGGCTAGACACTGGCTAGACAGTATCTAGGCACAGGCTAGACACTGGCTAGGCACAGGCTAGACATTGGCTAGGCATTGGTAAGGCACAGACTAGACACTGGCTTTGCACAGGCTGGACTCTGGATAGGCACTGGATAGTCACTGGCTAGGCACAGGCTAGACACTGGCTAGGCAGAGGCTAGACACTAGCTAGATAGAGGCAAGACACTGGCTGTGCACAGGATAGACACTGGCTATGCACAAGCTAGACACTGGCTATGCACAAGCTGGACACTGGCTATGCAAGTGCTAGACACTGGCTAGACACTGGCTAGACACTGGCTAGACAATGGCTAGACACAGCCTAGGCACAGGCTAGAAGGTGCTTAGAAATAGGCTCATCATAGGCCAGACAAAGGCCTGACACAATCTATACATATGCTAGGCACAGGCTAGACACTGGCTAGTCACTGGCTAGACACTATCTAGACACTCGCTAGACACTGGCGAGACACTGGCTGGACACAAGCTAGACACTGGCTAGACACTGCCAAGAACATGCTAGACACTGGCTAGACACTGCGTAGACACTGCCTAGACACTGGCTAGACACTGGCTAGACTCTGGCTAGACACTGGCTAGACACTGGGTAGACACTGGCTAGACACTGCCTAGGCACAGGCTAGACACTGTTTAGAAATAGGCTACTCATAGGCCAGACATAGGCCTGACACATGCTATACACATGCTAGACAGAAACTAGACACTGGCTAGACACTGGCTAGGCACTGGCTAGACACTGGCGAGACACTGGCTAGACACAGGCTAGACACTGGCTCGTCACAGGCTAGACACTATCTAGACACTCGCTAGACACTGGCGAGACACTGGCTAGACACAGGCTAGACACTGGCTAGACACTGCCTAGACACTGCCACAGGCTAGACACTGGCTAGGCACAGGCTAGACATTGGCTTGGCCCTGGCTAGACACTGGCTAGACATTGGCTAGACACTAACTGGACACGGGCTAGACACTGGCTAGACACTGGCTAGGCACAGGCTAGACACTGTTTAGAAATAGGCTATTCGTAGGCCAGACATAGGCCTGACACATGCTATACACATGCTAGACAGAAACTAGACACTGGCTAGACACTGGCGAGACACTGGCTAGACACAGGCTAGATACTGGCTAGGCAGAGGCTAGACACTGCCTAGGCACAGGCTAGACACTGGCTAGATACTGCTAAGACACTGCCTAGACACTGCCTAGACACTGGCTAGACACTGCCTAGACACTGGCTAGACACTGGCGAGACACTGGCTAGACACTGGCTAGGCACAGGCTACACATTGGCTAGGCCCAGGCTAGACACTGGCTAGGCACAGGCTGCACACTGGCTATGCACAAGCTATGCACATGCCAATCACAGACAAGGCATAGGCTAGACACAGGCTAGACACTGGCTAGGCACAGGCAAGACACTGGCTAGACACTGGCTGGACACTGACTAGACACTGGCTAGACACTTGCTAGACACTGGCTAGACACTAGCTAGACACTGGCTAAACACTAACTGGACACTGCTATGCACATGCCAATCACAGGCAAGGCACAGGCTAGACACAGGCTAGACACCAGCTAGACACTGGCTAGACACTGGCTAGACACTGGCAAGACACTGGCTAGACACTGGCTAGACACTGGCGAAACACAGGCTAGACACTGGCTAGACAGTGTCTAGACACAGGCTAGACACTGGCTAGGCACAGGCTAGACATTGGCCCTGGCTAGACACTGGCTAGACACTGGCGAGACACAGGCTAGACACTGGCGAGACACAGGCTAGACACTGGCTAGACAGTGTCTAGGCACAGGCTAGACACTCGCTAGACACTGGCGAGACACTTGCTAGACACAGGCTAGACACTGGCTAGGCAGAGGCTAGACACTGCCTAGGCACAGGCTATTCACTGGCTAGACACTGCCAAGACACTGCCTAGACACTGCCTACACACTGGCTAGACACTGCCTAGACACAGGCTAGACACTGGCTAGACAGTGTCTAGGCACAGGCTAGACACTGGCTAGGCACAGGCTAGACATTGGCTTGGCCCTGGCTAGACACTGGCTAGACACTGGCTAGACACTGACAAGACACTAACTGGACACAGGCTAGACACTGCCTAGACAATGCCTAGACATTGGCTAGACACTGGCTAGACACTGGCTAGACACTGGCTAGACACAGGCTAGACACTGGCTAGACACTAACTGGACACGGGCTAGACACTGGCTAGACACTGCTATGCACACGAAAATCACAGGCAAGGCACAGGCTAGACACAGGCTAGACATTGGTTAGCCACAGACTAGACACTGGCTTGGCACAAGCTGGACTCTGGCTAGGCACTGGATAGTCACTGGCTAGGCATAGGCTAGACACTGGCTAGGCAGAGGCTAGACACTGACTAGACAGAGGCTAGAAACTGGCTGTGCACAGGATAGACACTGGCTATGCACAAGCAAGACACTGCCAATGCACAAGGTAGACACAGGCTATGCAAGTGCTAGACAATGCCTAGGCACAGGCTAGACACTGGCTAGGCACAGGCTAGACACTGGCTAGGCACAGGTTAGACAAGGGCTAGGCGCAGGAAAAAACTGGCTTAATACTGGCTAGAAAAAGGCTAGACACCGGCTAGGCACAGGGTAGACACTGGCTAGGCACAGGCTAAACACTGGCTGGGCACAGGCTAGGCACGGGCTAGGCACAGGCTAGGCACAGGCTAGGCACAGGCTAGACACTGGCTGGACAGTGGCTAGACATTGGGTAGACACTGGCTAGCCATTGGTTAGGCACTGGGTAGCCATTGGTTAGGCACTGGCTAGACTCTGGCTAGACACTGGCTAGACACTGGGTAGACACTGGCTAGATAATGGCTAGACACTGCCTTGGCACAGGCTAGACACTGTTTAGAAATAGGCTACTCATAGGCCAGACATAGGCCTGACACATGCTATACACATGCTAGACAGAAACTAGACACTGGCTAGACACTGGCTAGGCACTGGCTAGACACTGGCGAGACACTGGCTAGACACAGGCTAGACACTGGCTCGTCACTGGCTAGACACTATCTAGACACTCGCTAGACACTGGCGAGACACAGGCTAGACACTGGCTAGACAGTGTCTAGACACTGGCTAGACACTGGCTAGGCACAGGCTAGACATTGGCTTGGCCCTGGCTAGACACTGGCTAGACACTGGCGAGACACAGGCTAGACACTGGCGAGACACAGGCTAGACACTGGCTAGACAGTGTCTAGGCACAGGCTAGACACTCGCTAGACACTGGCGAGACACTTGCTAGACACAGGCTAGACACTGGCTAGGCAGAGGCTAGACACTGCCTAGGCACAGGCTATTCACTGGCTAGACACTGCCAAGACACTGCCTAGACACTGCCTACACACTGGCTAGACACTGCCTAGACACAGGCTAGACACTGGCTAGACAGTGTCTAGGCACAGGCTAGACACTGGCTAGGCACAGGCTAGACATTGGCTTGGCCCTGGCTAGACACTGGCTAGACACTGGCTAGACACTGACAAGACACTAACTGGACAAAGGCTAGACACTGCCTAGACAATGCCTAGACATTGGCTAGACACTGGCTAGACACTGGCGAGACACAGGCTAGACACTGGCTAGACACTAACTGGACACGGGCTAGACACTGGCTAGACACTGCTTTGCACACGAAAATCACAGGCAAGGCACAGGCTAGACACAGGCTAGACATTGGTTAGGCACAGACTAGACACTGGCTTGGCACAGGCTGGACTCTGGCTACGCACTGGATAGTCACTGGCTAGGCACAGGCTAGACACTGGCTAGGCAGAGGCTAGACACTAGCTAGATAGAGGCAAGACACTGGCTGTGCACAGGATAGACACTGGCTATGCACAAGCTAGACACTGGCTATGCACAAGCTGGACACTGGCTATGCAAGTGCTAGACACTGGCTAGACACTGGCTAGACACTGGCTAGACAATGGCTAGACACAGCCTAGGCACAGGCTAGAAGGTGCTTAGAAATAGGCTCATCATAGGCCAGACAAAGGCCTGACACATGCTATACATATGCTAGACACAGGCTAGACACTGGCTAGTCACTGGCTAGACACTATCTAGACACTCGCTAGACACTGGCTAGACACTGCCAAGAACATGCTAGACACTGGCTAGACACTGCGTAGACACTGCCTAGACACTGGCTAGACACTGGCTAGACACTGTCTAGACACTGGCTAGACACTGGCGAGACACAGGCTAGACACTGGCTAGACGCAGGCTAGACACTGGCTAGACACTGGCGAGACACAGGCTAGACACTGGCTAGACAGTATCTAGGCACAGGCTAGACACTGGCTAGGCACAGGCTAGACATTGGCTAGGCATTGGTAAGGCACAGACTAGACACTGGCTTTGCACAGGCTGGACTCTGGATAGGCACTGGATAGTCACTGGCTAGGCACAGGCTAGACACTGGCTAGGCAGAGGCTAGACACTAGCTAGATAGAGGCAAGACACTGGCTGTGCACAGGATAGACACTGGCTATGCACAAGCTAGACACTGGCTATGCACAAGCTGGACACTGGCTATGCAAGTGCTAGACACTGGCTAGACACTGGCTAGACACTGGCTAGACAATGGCTAGACACAGCCTAGGCACAGGCTAGAAGATGCTTAGAAATAGGCTCATCATAGGCCAGACAAAGGCCTGACACAATCTATACATATGCTAGGCACAGGCTAGACACTGGCTAGTCACTGGCTAGACACTATCTAGACACTCGCTAGACACTGGCGAGACACTGGCTGGACACAAGCTAGACACTGGCTAGACACTGCCAAGAACATGCTAGACACTGGCTAGACACTGCGTAGACACTGCCTAGACACTGGCTAGACACTGGCTAGACACTGTCTAGACACTGGCTAGACACTGGCGAGACACAGGCTAGACACTGGCTAGACACTGGCGAGACACAGGCTAGACATTGGCTAGACAGTATCTAGGCACAGGCTAGACACTGGCTAGGCACAGGCTAGACATTGGCTAGGCCCAGGCTAGACACAGGCTAGGCACAGGCTAGACATTGGCTAGGCACAGGCTAGACATTGGCTAGGCCCAGGCTAGACACTGGCTAGGCACAGGCTACACACTGGCTAGGCATTGACACTGCTATGCACATGAAAACTACAAGCAAGGCACAGGCTAGACACAGGCTAGACACTGGTTAGGCACAGACTAGACACTGGCTAGGCACTGGCTAGACACTGGCGAGACACTGGCTAGACACAGGCTAGACACTGGCTAGGCAGAGGCTAGACACTGCCTAGGCACAGGCTAGACACTGGCTAGACACTGCTAAGACACTGCCTAGACACTGCCTAGACACTGGCAAGACACTGCCTAGACACTGGCTAGACACTGGCTAGACACTGCCTAGGCACAGGCTACACATTGGCTAGGCCCAGGCTAGACACTGGCTAGGCAGAGGCTACACACTGGCTATGCACAAGCTATGCACATGCAAATCACAGACAAGGCACAGGCTAGACACTGGCTAGGCACAGGCAAGACACTGGCTAGACACTGGCTGGACACTGACTAGACACTGGCTAGACACCAGCTAGACACTGGCTAGACACTGACTGGACACTGCTATGCACATGCCAATCACAGGCAAGGCACAGGCTAGACACAGGCTAGACACTAGCTAGACACTGGCTAGACACTGGCTAGACACTGGCTAGACACTGGCGAGAATCAGGCTAGACACTGGCTAGACAGTGTCTAGACACAGGCTAGACACTGGCTAGGCACAGGCCAGTCATTGGCTTGGCCCTGGCTAGACACTGGCTAGACACTGGCGAGACACAGGCTGGACACTGGCGAGACACAGGCTAGACACTGGCGAGACACAGGCTAGACACTGGCGAGACACAGGCTAGACACTGGCAAGACAGTGTCTAGGCACAGGCTAGACACTCGCTAGAAACTGACGAGACACTTGCTATACACAGGCTAGACACAGGCTAGGCAGAGGCTAGACACTGCCTAGGCACAGGCTAGACACTGGCTAGACACTGCCAAGACACTGCCAAGACACTGCCTAGACACTGCCTAGACACTGGCTAAACACTGCCTAGACACATTCTAGACACTGGCTAGACAGTGTCTAGGCACAGGCTAGACACTGGCTAGGCACAGGCTAGACACTGGCTAGGCACAGGCTAGATATTGTCTTGGCCCTGGCTAGACACTGGCTAGACACTGGCTAGACACTGACAAGACACTAACTGGACACAGGCTAGACACTGCCTAGACAATGCCTAGACACTGGCTAGACACTGGCTAGACACTGGCGAGACACAGGCTAGACACTGGCTAGACACTAACTGGACACGGGCTAGACACTGGCTAGACACTGCTATGCACACGAAAATCACAGGCAAGGCACAGGCTAGACACAGGCTAGACATTGGTAAGGCACAGACTAGACACTGGCTTTGCACAGGCTGGACTCTGGCTAGGCACTGGATAGTCACTGGCTAGGCACAGGCTAGACACTGGCTAGGCAGAGGCTAGACACTAGCTAGATAGAGGCAAGACAATGGCTGCGCACAAGCTAGACACTGGCTATGCACAAGCTAGCCACTGGCTATGCAAGTGCTAGAAACTGGCTAGACACTGGCTAGACACTGGCTAGACAATGGCTAGACACTGGCTAGACACTGGCTAGACAATGGCTAGACACTGCCTAGGCACAGGCTAGAAGGTGCTTAGAAATAGGCTCATCATAGGCCAGACAAAGGCCTGACACATGCTATACATATACTAGACACAGGCTAGACACTGGCTAGTCACTGGCTAGACACTATCTAGACACTCGCTAGACACTGGCGAGACACTGGCTAGACACAAGCTAGACTCTGGCTAGACACAAGCTAGACACTGGCTAGACACTGCCTAGGCACAGGCTAGACACTGGCTAGACACTGCCTAGACACTGCCTAGACACTGCCTAGACACTGGCTAGACACTGGCTAGACACTGGCTAGACACTGGCTAGACACTGGCTAGACCCTGGCTAGACACTGGCTAGACACTGGCTAGACACTGGCTAGACACTGGCTAGACACAGGCTAGACACTGGCTAGACACAGGCTAGTCACTGGCGAGACACTGGCTAGACACTGGCTAGACAGTATCTAGGCACAGGCTAGATACTGGCTAGGCACAGGCTAGACATTGGCTAGGCCCAGGCTAGACACTGGCTAGGCACAGGCTGGACTCTGGCTAGGCACTGGATAGTCACTGGCTAGGCACAGGCTAGACACTGGCTAGGCAGAGGCTAGACACTAGCTAGATAGAGGCAAGACACTGGCTGTGCACAGGATAGACACTGGCTATGCACAAGCTAGACACTGGCTATGCACAAGCTGGACACTGGCTATGCAAGTGCTAGACACTGGCTAGACACTGGCTAGACACTGGCTAGACAATGGCTAGACACAGCCTAGGCACAGGCTAGAAGGTGCTTAGAAATAGGCTCATCATAGGCCAGACAAAGGCCTGACACATGCTATACATATGCTAGACACAGGCTAGACACTGGCTAGTCACTGGCTAGACACTATCTAGACACTCGCTAGACACTGGCTAGACACTGCCAAGAACATGCTAGACACTGGCTAGACACTGCGTAGACACTGCCTAGACACTGGCTAGACACTGCGTAGACACTGCCTAGACACTGGCTAGACACTGGCTAGACACTGTCTAGATACTGGCTAGACACTGGCGAGACACAGGCTAGACACTGGCTAGACACAGGCTAGACACTGGCTAGACACTGGCGAGACACTGGCTAGACACTGGCTAGACAGTATCTAGGCACAGGCTAGACACTGGCTAGGCACAGGCTAGACATTGGCTAGGCCCAGGCTAGACACTGGCTTGGCACAGTCTGGACTCTGGCTAGGCACTGGATAGTCACTGGCTAGGCACAGGCTAGACACTGGCTAGGCAGAGGCTAGACACTAGCTAGATAGAGGCAAGACACTGGCTGTGCACAGGATAGACACTGGCTATGCACAAGCTAGACACTGGCTATGCACAAGCTGGACACTGGCTATGCAAGTGCTAGACACTGGCTAGACACTGGCTAGACAATGGCTAGACACAGCCTAGGCACAGGCTAGAAGGTGCTTAGAAATAGGCTCATCATAGGCCAGACAAAGGCCTGACACAATCTATACATATGCTAGACACAGGCCAGACACTGGCTAGTCACTGGCTAGACACTATCTAGACACTCGCTAGACACTGGCGAGACACTGGCTGGACACAAGCTAGACACTGGCTCGACACTGCCAAGAACATGCTAGACACTGGCTAGACACTGCGTAGACACTGCCTAGACACTGGCTAGACACTGGCTAGACACTGCCTAGACACTGGCTAGACACTGGCGAGACACAGGCTAGACACTGGCTAGACACTGGCGAGACACAGGCTAGACACTGGCTAGACAGTATCTAGGCACAGGCTAGACACTGGCTAGGCACAGGCTAGACATTGGCTAGGCCCAGGCTAGACACAGGCTAGGCACAGGCTAGACATTGGCTAGGCACAGGCTAGACATTGGCTAGGCACAGGCTAGACATTGGCTAGGCCCAGGCTAGACACTGGCTAGGCACAGGCTACACACTGGCTAGGCATTGACACTGCTATGCACATGAAAACTACAGGCAAGGCACAGGCTAGACACAGGCTAGACACTGGTTAGGCACAGACTAGACACTGGCTAGGCACTGGCTAGACACTGGCGAGACACTGGCTAGACACAGGCTAGACACTGGCTAGGCAGAGGCTAGACACTGCCTAGGCAGAGGCTAGACACTGGCTAGACACTGCTAAGACACTGCCTAGACACTGCCTAGACACTGGCTAGACACTGCCTAGACACTGGCTAGACACTGCTAAGACACTGCCTAGACACTGCCTAGACACTGGCTAGACACTGGCCAGGCAGAGGCTACACACTGGCTATGCACAAGCTATGCACATGCAAATCACAGACAAGGCATAGGCTAGACACAGGCTAGACACTGGCTAGGCACAGGCAAGACACTGGCTAGACACTGGCTGGACACTGACTAGACACTGGCTAGACACTTGCTAGACACTGGCTAGACACAGGCTAGACACTGGCTAGACACAGGCTAGACACTGGCTAGGCACAGGCAAGACACTGGCTAGACACTGGCTGGACACTGACTAGACACTGGCTAGACACTTGCTAGACACTGGCTAGACACCAGCTAGACACCAGCTAGACACTGGCTAGACACTGACTGGACACTGCTATGCACATGCCAATCACAGGCAAGGCACAGGCTAGACACAGGCTAGACACTAGCTAGACACTGGCTAGACACTGGCTAGACACTGGCTAGACACTGGCGAGACACAGGCTAGACACTGGCTAGACAGTGTCTAGACACAGGCTAGACACTGGCTAGGCACAGGCTAGTCATTGGCTTGGCCCTGGCTAGACACTGGCGAGACACAGGCTGGAAACTGGCGAGACACAGGCTGGACACTGGCGAGACACAGGCTAGACACTGGCGAGACACAGGCTAGACACTGGCTAGACAGTGTCTAGGCACAGGCTAGACACTCGCTAGATACTGACGAGACACTTGCTAGACACAGGCTAGACACAGGCTAGGCAGAGGCTAGACACTGCCTAGGCACAGGCTAGACACTGGCTAGACACTGCCAAGACACTGCCAAGACACTGCCTAGACACTGCCTAGACACTGGCTAAACACTGCCTAGACACAGGCTAGACACTGGCTAGACAGTGTCTAGGCACAGGCTAGACACTGGCTAGGCACAGGCTAGACACTGGCTAGGCACAGGCTAGACATTGTCTTGGCCCTGGCTAGACACTGGCTAGACACTGGCTAGACACTGACAAGACACTAACTGGACACAGGCTAGACACTGCCTAGAAAATGCCTAGACACTGGCTAGACACTGGCTAGACACTGGCGAGACACAGGCTAGACACTGGCTAGACACTAACTGGACACGGGCTAGACACTGGCTAGACACTGCTATGCAAACGAAAATCACAGGCAAGGCACAGGCTAGACACAGGCTAGACATTGGTAAGGCACAGACTAGACACTGGCTTTGCACAGGCTGGACTCTGGCTAGGCACTGGATAGTCACTGGCTAGGCACAGGCTAGACACTGGCTAGGCAGAGGCTAGACACTAGCTAGATAGAGGCAAGACACTGGCTGCGCACAAGCTAGACACTGGCTATGCACAAGCTAGCCACTGGCTATGCAAGTGCTAGAAACTGGCTAGACACTGGCTAGACACTGGCTAGACAATGGCTAGACACTGGCTAGACACTGGCTAGACAATGGCTAGACACTGGCTAGACACTGGCTAGACAATGGCTAGACACAGCCTAGGCACAGGCTAGAAGGTGCTTAGAAATAGGCTCATCATAGGCCAGACAAAGGCCTGACACATGCTATACATATGCTAGACACAGGCTAGACACTGGCTAGTCACTTGCTAGACACTATCTAGACACTCGCTAGACACTGGCTAGACACTGCCAAGAACATGCTAGACACTGGCTAGACACTGCGTAGACACTGCCTAGACACTGGCTAGACACTGGCTAGACACTGTCTAGACACTGGCTAGACACTGGCGAGACACAGGCTAGACACTGGCTAGACACAGGCTAGACACTGGCTAGACACTGGCGAGACACAGGCTAGACACTGGCTAGACAGTATCTAGGCACAGGCTAGACACTGGCTAGGCACAGGCTAGACATTGGCTAGGCCCAGGCTAGACACTGGCTTGCCACAGGCTGGACTCTGGCTAGGCACTGGATAGTCACTGGCTAGGCACAGGCTAGACACTGGCTAGGCAGAGGCTAGACACTAGCTAGATAGAGGCAAGACACTGGCTGTGCACAGGATAGACACTGGCTATGCACAAGCTAGACACTGGCTATGCACAAGCTAGACACTGGCTATGCAAGTGCTAGACACTGGCTAGACACTGGCTAGACACTGGCTAGACAATGGCTAGACACAGCCTAGGCACAGGCTAGAAGGTGCTTAGAAATAGGCTCATCATAGGCCAGACAAAGGCCTGACACAATCTATACATATGCTAGGCACAGGCTAGACACTGGCTAGTCACTGGCTAGACACTATCTAGACACTCGCTAGACACTGGCTAGACACTGCCAAGAACATGCTAGACACTGGCTAGACACTGCGTAGACACTGCCTAGACACTGGCTAGACACTGCGTAGACACTGCCTAGACACTGGCTAGACACTGGCTAGACACTGTCTAGACACTGGCTAGACACTGGCGAGACACAGGCTAGACACTGGCTAGACACAGGCTAGACACTGGCTAGACACTGGCGAGACACTGGCTAGACACTGGCTAGACAGTATCTAGGCACAGGCTAGACACTGGCTAGGCACAGGCTAGACATTGGCTAGGCCCAGGCTAGACACTGCCTTGGCACAGTCTGGACTCTGGCTAGGCACTGGATAGTCACTGGCTAGGCACAGGCTAGACACTGGCTAGGCAGAGGCTAGACACTAGCTAGATAGAGGCAAGACACTGGCTGTGCACAGGATAGACACTGGCTATGCACAAGCTAGACACTGGCTATGCACAAGCTGGACACTGGCTATGCAAGTGCTAGACACTGGCTAGACACTGGCTAGACACAGCCTAGGCACAGGCTAGAAGGTGCTTAGAAATAAGCTCATCATAGGCCAGACAAAGGCCTGACACAATCTATACATATGCTAGACACAGGCCAGACACTGGCTAGTCACTGGCTAGACACTATCTAGACACTCGCTAGACACTGGCGAGACACTGGCTGGACACAAGCTAGACACTGGCTAGACACTGCCAAGAACATGCTAGACACTGGCTAGACACTGCGTAGACACTGCCTAGACACTGGCTAGACACTGGCTAGACACTGTCTAGACACTGGCTAGACACTGGCGAGACACAGGCTAGACACTGGCTAGACACTGGCGAGACACAGGCTAGACACTGGCTAGACAGTATCTAGGCACAGGCTAGACACTGGCTAGGCACAGGCTAGACATTGGCTAGGCCCAGGCTAGACACAGGCTAGGCACAGGCTAGACATTGGCTAGGCACAGGCTAGACATTGGCTAGGCCCAGGCTAGACACTGGCTAGGCACAGGCTACACACTGGCTAGGCATTGACACTGCTATGCACATGAAAACTACAGGCAAGGCACAGGCTAGACACAGGCTAGACACTGGTTAGGCACAGACTAGACACTGGCTAGGCACTGGCTAGACACTGGCGAGACACTGGCTAGACACAGGCTAGACACTGGCTAGGCAGAGGCTAGACACTGCCTAGGCACAGGCTAGACACTGGCTAGACACTGCTAAGACACTGCCTAGACACTGCCTAGACACTGCCTAGACACTGCCTAGACACTGGCTAGACACTGCCTAGACACTGGCTAGGCACAGGCTACACATTGGCTAGGCCCAGGCTAGACACTGGCTAGGCAGAGGCTACACACTGGCTATGCACAAGCTATGCACATGCAAATCACAGACAAGGCATAGGCTAGACACAGGCTAGACACTGGCTAGGCACAGGCAAGACACTGGCTAGACACTGGCTGGACACTGACTAGACACTGGCTAGACACTTGCTAGACACTGGCTAGACACCAGCTAGACACTGGCTAGACACTGACTGGACACTGCTATGCACATGCCAATCACAGGCAAGGCACAGGCTAGACACAGGCTAGACACTAGCTAGACACTGGCTAGACACTGGCTAGACACTGGCTAGACACTGGCGAGACACAGGCTAGACACTGGCTAGACAGTGTCTAGACACAGGCTAGACACTGGCTAGGCACAGGCTAGTCATTGGCTTGGCCCTGGCTAGACACTGGCTAGACACTGGCGAGACACAGGCTGGAAACTGGCGAGACACAGGCTAGACACTGGCGAGACACAGGCTAGACACTGGCGAGACACAGGCTAGACACTGGCTAGACAGTGTCTAGGCACAGGCTAGACACTCGCTAGATACTGACGAGACACTTGCTAGACACAGGCTAGACACAGGCTAGGCAGAGGCTAGACACTGCCTAGGCACAGGCTAGACACTGGCTAGACACTGCCAAGACACTGCCAAAACACTGCCTAGACACTGCCTAGACACTGGCTAAACACTGCCTAGACACAGGCTAGACACTGGCTAGACACTGGCTAGACACTGACAAGACACTAACTGGACACAGGCTAGACACTGCCTAGACAATGCCTAGACACTGGCGAGACACAGGCTAGATACTGGCTAGACACTAACTGGACACGGGCTAGACACTGGCTAGACACTGCTATGCAAACGAAAATCACAGGCAAGGCACAGGCTAGACACAGGCTAGACATTGGTAAGGCACAGACTAGACACTGGCTTTGCACAGGCTGGACTCTGGCTAGGCACTGGATAGTCACTGGCTAGGCACAGGCTAGACACTGGCTAGGCAGAGGCTAGACACTAGCTAGATAGAGGCAAGACACTGGCTGCGCACAAGCTAGACACTGGCTATGCACAAGCTAGCCACTGGCTATGCAAGTGCTAGAAACTGGCTAGACACTGGCTAGACACTGGCTAGACAATGGCTAGACACTGGCTAGACACTGGCTAGACAATGGCTAGACACTGCCTAGGCACAGGCTAGAAGGTGCTTAGAAATAGGCTCATCATAGGCCAGACAAAGGCCTGACACATGCTATACATATGCTAGACACAGGCAAGACACTGGCTAGTCACTGGCTAGACACTATCTAGACACTCGCTAGACACTGGCGAGACACTGGCTAGACACAAGCTAGACTCTGGCTAGACACAAGCTAGACACTGGCTAGACACTGCCTAGGCACAGGCTAGACACTGGCTAGACACTGCCTAGACACTGGCTAGACACTGGCTAGACACTGGCTAGACACTGGCTAGACACTGGCTAGACACTGGCTAGACACTGGCTAGACACTGGCTAGACACAGGCTAGTCACTGGCTAGACAGTATCTAGGCACAGGCTAGACACTGGCTAGGCACAGGCTAGACATTGGCTAGGCCCAGGCTAGACACTGGCTAGGCACAGGCTAGACATTGGCTAGGCCCAGGCTAGACACTGGCTAGGCATAGGCTAGACATTGGCTAGGCCCAGGCTAGACACTGGCTAGGCACAGGCTACACACTGGCTAGGCATTGACACTGCTATGCACATGAAAATCACAGGCAAGGCACAGGCTAGACACAGGCAAGACACTGGTTAGGCACAGACTAGACACTGGCTAGGCACAGGCTGGACTCTGGCTAGGCACCGGAAAGTCACTGGCTAGGCACAGGCTAGACACTGGCTAGGCAGAGGCTAGACACTGGCTAGACAGAGACTAGACACTGGCTAGACAGAGGCTAGACACTGGCTGTGCACAGGATAGACACGGGCTATGCACAAGCTAGGCACTAGCTATGCACAAGCTAGACACTGGCTATGCAAGTGCTAGACACTGCTAAGCACATGAAAATCACAGGCAAGGCACAGGCTAGACACAGGCAAGGCACAGGCTAGACACAGGCTAGACATTGGTTAGGCACAGACTAGACACTGGCTAAGCACAGGCTAAACACAGGCTAGGCACAGGATAGGCACAGGCTGGACACTGGCTAGACACTGGCGAGACGCAGGCTAGACACTGGCTAGACAGTATCTAGGCACAGGCTAGACACTGGCTAGGCACAGGCTAGACATTGGCTAGTCCCAGGCTAGAGACTGGCTAGGCACAGGCTAGACATTGGCTAGGCCCAGGCTAGACACTGGCTAGGCACAGGCTACACACTGGCTAGGCATTGACACTGCTATGCACATGAAAATCACAGGCAAGGCACAGGCTAGACACAAGCAAGACACTGGTTAGGCACAGACTAGACACTGGCTAGGCACAGGCTGGACTCTTGCTAGGCACCGGATAGTCACTGGCTAGGCACAGGCTAGACACTGGCTAGGCACAGGCTAGACGCTGGCTAAACAGAGGCTAGACACTGGCTGTGCACAAGATAGACACGGGCTATGCACAAGCTAGGCACTGGCTATGCACAAGCTAGACACTGTATATGCAAGTGCTAGACACTGGCTACGCACAGGCTAGACACTGGCTAGGCACAGATTAGACAAGGGCTAGGCGCAGGCTAAACACTGGCTGAATACTGGGTAGAAACAGGCTAGACACTGGCTAGGCACAGGCTAAACACTGGCTGGGCACAGGCTAAACAATGGCTGGGCACAGTCTAGGCACGGGCTAGGCACGGGCTAGGCACAGGCTAGGCACAGGCTAGACAGTGGCTAGACACCGGCTAGACACTGGCTAGACAATGGCTAGACACTGCTAAGCACATGAAAATCACAGGCAAGGCACAGGCTAGACACAGGCAAGGCACAGGCTAGACACAGGCTAGGCATTGGTTAGGCACAGACTAGACACTGGCTAAGCACAGGCTAAACACAGGCTAGGCACAGGATAGGCACAGCCTAGGCACAGGCTAGACACTGGCTAGACACTGGCTAGGCACTGGCTAGACACTAACTGGACACGTGCTAGACACTGGCAAGACACTAACTGGACACGAGCTAGACACTGGCTAGACACTGCTATGCACATGAAAATCACAGGCAAGGCACAGACTAGACACTGGCTTGGCACAGGCTGGACTCTGGCTAGGCACTAGATAGTCACTGGCTAGGCCCAGGCAAGACACTGGCTAGGCAGAGGCTAGACACTGACTAGACAGAGGCTAGAAACTGGCTGTGCACAGGATAGACACTGGCTATGCACAAGCAAGACACAGCCTATGCACAAGCTAGACACTGGCTATGCAAGTGCTAGACACTGGCTACGCACAGGCTAGACACTGGCTAGGCACAGGTTAGACATTGGCTAGGCCCAGGCTAGACACTGCCTTGGCACAGTCTGGACTCTGGCTAGGCACTGGATAGTCACTGGCTAGGCACAGGCTAGACACTGGCTAGGCAGAGGCTAGACACTAGCTAGATAGAGGCAAGACACTGGCTGTGCACAGGATAGACACTGGCTATGCACAAGCTAGACACTGGCTATGCACAAGCTAGACACTGGCTATGCAAGTGCTAGACACTGGCTAGACACTGGCTAGACACTGGCTAGACAATGGCTAGACACAGCCTAGGCACAGGCTAGAAGGTGCTTAGAAATAGGCTCATCATAGGCCAGACAAAGGCCTGACACAATCTATACATATGCTAGGCACAGGCTAGACACTGGCTAGTCACTGGCTAGACACTATCTAGACACTCGCTAGACACTGGCTAGACACTGCCAAGAACATGCTAGACACTGGCTAGACACTGCGTAGACACTGCCTAGACACTGGCTAGACACTGCGTAGACACTGCCTAGACACTGGCTAGACACTGGCTAGACACTGTCTAGACACTGGCTAGACACTGGCGAGACACAGGCTAGACACTGGCTAGACACAGGCTAGACACTGGCTAGACACTGGCGAGACACTGGCTAGACACTGGCTAGACAGTATCTAGGCACAGGCTAGACACTGGCTAGGCACAGGCTAGACATTGGCTAGGCCCAGGCTAGACACTGCCTTGGCACAGTCTGGACTCTGGCTAGGCACTGGATAGTCACTGGCTAGGCACAGGCTAGACACTGGCTAGGCAGAGGCTAGACACTAGCTAGATAGAGGCAAGACACTGGCTGTGCACAGGATAGACACTGGCTATGCACAAGCTAGACACTGGCTATGCACAAGCTGGACACTGGCTATGCAAGTGCTAGACACTGGCTAGACACTGGCTAGACACAGCCTAGGCACAGGCTAGAAGGTGCTTAGAAATAAGCTCATCATAGGCCAGACAAAGGCCTGACACAATCTATACATATGCTAGACACAGGCCAGACACTGGCTAGTCACTGGCTAGACACTATCTAGACACTCACTAGACACTGGCGAGACACTGGCTGGACACAAGCTAGACACTGGCTAGACACTGCCAAGAACATGCTAGACACTGGCTAGACACTGCGTAGACACTGCCTAGACACTGGCTAGACACTGGCTAGACACTGTCTAGACACTGGCTAGACACTGGCGAGACACAGGCTAGACACTGGCTAGACACTGGCGAGACACAGGCTAGACACTGGCTAGACAGTATCTAGGCACAGGCTAGACACTGGCTAGGCACAGGCTAGACATTGGCTAGGCCCAGGCTAGACACAGGCTAGGCACAGGCTAGACATTGGCTAGGCACAGGCTAGACATTGGCTAGGCCCAGGCTAGACACTGGCTAGGCACAGGCTACACACTGGCTAGGCATTGACACTGCTATGCACATGAAAACTACAGGCAAGGCACAGGCTAGACACAGGCTAGACACTGGTTAGGCACAGACTAGACACTGGCTAGGCACTGGCTAGACACTGGCGAGACACTGGCTAGACACAGGCTAGACACTGGCTAGGCAGAGGCTAGACACTGCCTAGGCACAGGCTAGGACACTGGCTAGACACTGCTAAGACACTGCCTAGACACTGCCTAGACACTGCCTAGACACTGCCTAGACACTGGCTAGACACTGCCTAGACACTGGCTAGGCACAGGCTACACATTGGCTAGGCCCAGGCTAGACACTGGCTAGGCAGAGGCTACACAATGGCTATGCACAAGCTATGCACATGCAAATCACAGACAAGGCATAGGCTAGACACGGGCTAGACACTGGCTAGGCACAGGCAAGACACTGGCTAGACACTGGCTGGACACTGACTAGACACTGGCTAGACACTTGCTAGACACTGGCTAGACACCAGCTAGACACTGGCTAGACACTGACTGGACACTGCTATGCACATGCCAATCACAGGCAAGGCACAGGCTAGACACAGGCTAGACACTAGCTAGACACTGGCTAGACACTGGCTAGACACTGGCTAGACACTGGCGAGACACAGGCTAGACACTGGCTAGACAGTGTCTAGACACAGGCTGGACACTGGCTAGGCACAGGCTAGTCATTGGCTTGGCCCTGGCTAGACACTGGCTAGACACTGGCGAGACACAGGCTGGAAACTGGCGAGACACAGGCTAGACACTGGCGAGACACAGGCTAGACACTGGCGAGACACAGGCTAGACACTGGCTAGACAGTGTCTAGGCACAGGCTAGACACTCGCTAGGTACTGACGAGACACTTGCTAGACACAGGCTAGACACAGGCTAGGCAGAGGCTAGACACTGCCTAGGCACAGGCTAGACACTGGCTAGACACTGCCAAAACACTGCCAAGACACTGCCTAGACACTGCCTAGACACTGGCTAAACACTGCCTAGACACAGGCTAGACACTGGCTAGACACTGGCTAGACACTGACAAGACACTAACTGGACACAGGCTAGACACTGCCTAGACAATGCCTAGACACTGGCGAGACACAGGCTAGATACTGGCTAGACACTAACTGGACACGGGCTAGACACTGGCTAGACACTGCTATGCAAACGAAAATCACAGGCAAGGCACAGGCTAGACACAGGCTAGACATTGGTAAGGCACAGACTAGACACTGGCTTTGCACAGGCTGGACTCTGGCTAGGCACTGGATAGTCACTGGCTAGGCACAGGCTAGACACTGGCTAGGCAGAGGCTAGACACTAGCTAGATAGAGGCAAGACACTGGCTGCGCACAAGCTAGACACTGGCTATGCACAAGCTAGCCACTGGCTATGCAAGTGCTAGAAACTGGCTAGACACTGGCTAGACACTGGCTAGACAATGGCTAGACACTGGCTAGACACTGGCTAGACAATGGCTAGACACTGCCTAGGCACAGGCTAGAAGGTGCTTAGAAATAGGCTCATCATAGGCCAGACAAAGGCCTGACACATGCTATACATATGCTAGACACAGGCAAGACACTGGCTAGTCACTGGCTAGACACTATCTAGACACTCGCTAGACACTGGCGAGACACTGGCTAGACACAAGCTAGACTCTGGCTAGACACAAGCTAGACACTGGCTAGACACTGCCTAGGCACAGGCTAGACACTGGCTAGACACTGCCTAGACACTGGCTAGACACTGGCTAGACACTGGCTAGACACTGGCTAGACACTGGCTAGACACTGGCTAGACACTGGCTAGACACTGGCTAGACACTGGCTAGACACTGGCTAGACACAGGCTAGTCACTGGCTAGACAGTATCTAGGCACAGGCTAGACACTGGCTAGGCACAGGCTAGACATTGGCTAGGCCCAGGCTAGACACTGGCTAGGCACAGGCTAGACATTGGCTAGGCCCAGGCTAGACACTGGCTAGGCATAGGCTAGACATTGGCTAGGCCCAGGCTAGACACTGGCTAGGCACAGGCTACACACTGGCTAGGCATTGACACTGCTATGCACATGAAAATCACAGGCAAGGCACAGGCTAGACACAGGCAAGACACTGGTTAGGCACAGACTAGACACTGGCTAGGCACAGGCTGGACTCTGGCTAGGCACCGGAAAGTCACTGGCTAGGCACAGGCTAGACACTGGCTAGGCAGAGGCTAGACACTGGCTAGACAGAGGCTAGACACTGGCTGTGCACAGGATAGACACGGGCTATGCACAAGCTAGGCACTAGCTATGCACAAGCTAGACACTGGCTATGCAAGTGCTAGACACTGCTAAGCACATGAAAATCACAGGCAAGGCACAGGCTAGACACAGGCAAGGCACAGGCTAGACACAGGCTAGACATTGGTTAGGCACAGACTAGACACTGGCTAAGCACAGGCTAAACACAGGCTAGGCACAGGATAGGCACAGGCTAGACACTGGCTAGACACTGGCGAGACGCAGGCTAGACACTGGCTAGACAGTATCTAGGCACAGGCTAGACACTGGCTAGGCACAGGCTAGACATTGGCTAGTCCCAGGCTAGAGACTGGCTAGGCACAGGCTAGACATTGGCTAGGCCCAGGCTAGACACTGGCTAGGCACAGGCTACACACTGGCTAGGCATTGACACTGCTATGCACATGAAAATCACAGGCAAGGCACAGGCTAGACACAAGCAAGACACTGGTTAGGCACAGACTAGACACTGGCTAGGCACAGGCTGGACTCTTGCTAGGCACCGGATAGTCACTGGCTAGGCACAGGCTAGACACTGGCTAGGCACAGGCTAGACGCTGGCTAAACAGAGGCTAGACACTGGCTGTGCACAAGATAGACACGGGCTATGCACAAGCTAGGCACTGGCTATGCACAAGCTAGACACTGTATATGCAAGTGCTAGACACTGGCTACGCACAGGCTAGACACTGGCTAGGCACAGATTAGACAAGGGCTAGGCGCAGGCTAAACACTGGCTGACTACTGGGTAGAAACAGGCTAGACACTGGCTAGGCACAGGCTAAACACTGGCTGGGCACAGGCTAAACAATGGCTGGGCACAGTCTAGGCACGGGCTAGGCACGGGCTAGGCACAGGCTAGGCACAGGCTAGACAGTGGCTAGACACCGGCTAGACACTGGCTAGACAATGGCTAGACACTGTTAAGCACATGAAAATCACAGGCAAGGCACAGGCTAGACACAGGCAAGGCACAGGCTAGACACAGGCTAGGCATTGGTTAGGCACAGACTAGACACTGGCTAAGCACAGGCTAAACACAGGCTAGGCACAGGATAGGCACAGCCTAGGCACAGGCTAGACACTGGCTAGACACTGGCTAGGCACTGGCTAGACACTAACTGGACACGTGCTAGACACTGGCAAGACACTAACTGGACACGAGCTAGACACTGGCTAGACACTGCTATGCACATGAAAATCACAGGCAAGGCACAGACTAGACACTGGCTTGGCACAGGCTGGACTCTGGCTAGGCACTAGATAGTCACTGGCTAGGCCCAGGCAAGACACTGGCTAGGCAGAGGCTAGACACTGACTAGACAGAGGCTAGAAACTGGCTGTGCACAGGATAGACACTGGCTATGCACAAGCAAGACACAGCCTATGCACAAGCTAGACACTGGCTATGCAAGTGCTAGACACTGGCTACGCACAGGCTAGACACTGGCTAGGCACAGGTTAGACAAGGGCTAGGCGCAGGCAAAACACTGGCTGAATACTGGCTAGAAAGAGGCTAGACACTGGCTAGGCACAGGGTAGACACTGGCTAGGCACAGGCTAAACACTGGCTGGGCACAGGCTAGGCACGGGCTAGGCACGGGCTAGGCACAGGCTAGGCACAGGCTAGACACTGGCTAGACAGTGGCTAGACATTGGGTAGACACTGGCTAGCCATTGGTTAGGCACTGGCTAGCCATTGGTTTGGGATTGGCTAGCCATTGGTTAGGCTAGACACTGGGTAGACACTGGCTAGACAATGGCTAGACACTGGCTAGACAATGGCTAGACACCGCCTAGGCACAGGCTAGACACTGTTAAGAAATAGGCTATTCATAGGCCAGACATAGGCCTGACACATGCTATACACATGCTAGACACAGGCTAGACACTGGCTAGTCACTGGCTAGACACTATCTAGACACTCGCTAGACACTGGCGAGACACTGCCAAGACACAGGCTAGACACTGGCTAGACACTGCCTAGACACTGCCACAGGCTAGACATTGGCTAGGCACAGGCTAGACATTGGCTTGGCCCTGGCTAGACACTGGCTAGACACTGGCTAGACACTAACTGGACACGGGCTAGACACTGGCTAGACACTGGCTAGACACTGCTTAGGCACAGGCTAGACACTGTTTAGAAATAGGCTATTCGTAGGCCAGACATAGGCCTGACAAATGCTATACACATGCTAGACACAAACTAGACACTGGCTAGACACTGGCTATGCACTGGCTAGACACTCGCTAGACACTGGCGAGACACTGGCTAGACACAGGCTAGACACTGGCTAGGCAGAGGCTAGACACTGCCTAGGCACAGGCTAGACACTGGCTAGACACTGCTAAGACACTGCCCAGACACTGGCTAGACACTGCATAGACACTGACTAGACACTGGCGAGACACTGGCTAGACACTGGCTAGGCACAGGCTACACTTTGGCTAGGCCCAGGCTAGACACTGGCTAGGCACAGGCTACACACTGGCTATGCACAAGCTATGCACATGCCAATCACAGACAAGGCATAGGCTAGACACAGGCTAGACACTGGCTAGGCACAGGCAAGACACTGGCTAGACACTGGCTGGACACTGACTAGACACTGGCTAGACACTTGCTAGACACTGGCTAGACAGTGCCTAGGCACAGGCTAGACACTGGCTAGGCACAGGCTAGTCATTGGCTTGGCCCTGGCTAGACACTGGCTAGACACTGGCGAGACACAGGCTAGACACTGGCGAGACACAGGCTAGACACTGGGTAGACATTGGCTAGGCCCAGGCTAGACACCTGCTAGGCACAGGCTACACACTGGCTATGCACAAGCTATGCACATGCCAATCACAGGCAAGGCACAGGCTAGACACAGGCTAGACACTAGCTAGACAATGGCTAGACACTGGCTAGACACTGGTTAGACACTGGTTAGACACTGGCGAGACACAGGCTAGACACTGGCTAGACAGTGCCTAGGCACAGGCTAGACACTGGCTAGGCACAGGCTAGACATTGGCTTGGCCCTGGCTAGACACTGGCTAGACACTGGCGAGACACAGGCTAGACACTGGCGAGACACAGGCTAGACACTGGGTAGACATTGGCTAGGCCCAGGCTAGACACCTGCTAGGCACAGGCTACACACTGGCTATGCACAAGCTATGCACATGCCAATCACAGACAAGGCATAGGCTAGACACAGGCTAGACACTGGCTAGGCACAGGCTGGACTCTGGCTAGGCACCGGATAGTCACTGGCTAGGCACAGGCTAGACACTGGCTAGGCAGAGGCTAGACACTGACACATGCTATACACATGCTAGACACAGGCTAGACACTGGCTAGTCACTGGCTAGTCACTGGCTAGACACTATCTAGACACTCGCTAGACACTGGCGAGACACTGGCTAGACACTGGCTAGACACTGGCTAGGCACAGGCTAGACACTGGCTAGGCACAGGCTGGACTCTGGCTAGGCACCGGATAGTCACTGGCTAGGCTAGACACTGGCTAGGCAGAGGCTAGACACTGACACATGCTATACACATGCTAGACACAGGCTAGACACTGGCTAGTCACTGGCTAGTCACTGGCTAGACACTATCTAGACACTCGCTAGACACTGGCGAGACACTGGCTAGACACAGGCTAGACACTGGCTAGACACTGCCTAGACACTGGCTAGACACTGCCTAGACACTGGCTAGACACTGGGTAGACACTGCCTAGACACTGGCTAGACACTGGCTAGACACTGTCGAGACACAGGCTAGACACTGGATAGACAGTGTCTAGGCACAGGCTAGACACTGGCTAGGCACAGGCTAGACAGTGGCTAGGCCCAGGCTAGACAGTGGCTAGGCCCAGGCTAGACACTGGCATGGCACAGGCTACACACTGGCTAGGCATTGACACTGCTATGCACATGAAAATCACAGGCAAGGCACAGGCTAGACACAGGCTAGACACTGGTAAGGCACAGACTAGACACTGGCTATGCACAGGATGGACTCTGGCTAGGCACTGGATAGTCACTGGCTAGGCACAGGCTAGAAACTGGCTAGGCAGAGGCTAGACACTGGCTAGACAGAGGCTAGACACTGGCTGTGCACAGGATAAACACTGGCTATGCACAAGCTAGGCACTGGATATGCACAAGCTAGATACTGGCTATGCAAGTGCTAGACACTGGCTACGCACAGGCTAGACACTGGCTAGGCACGGGTTAGACAAGGGCTAGGCGCAGGCTAAACACTGGCTGAATACTGGCTAGAAAAAGGCTAGACACTGGCTAGGCACAGGCTAATCACTGGTTGGGCACAAGCTAGACACTGGCTAGACACTAGCTAGACACTGGCTAGACACTGGCTAGACACAGGCTAGACACTGGCTAGACAGTGGCTAGACACAGGCTAGACACTGGATAGACAGTGGCTAGACACAGGCTAGACACTGGCTAGACAGTGGCTAGACATTGGTTAGGCACTGGCTAGCCATTGATTTGGCACTGGCTAGCCATTGGTTAGGCACTGGCTAGCCATTGGTTAGGCACTGGCTAGCCATTGGTTTGGCACTGGCTAGCCATTGGTTTGGCACTGGCTAGCCATTGGTTAGGCACAGGCTAGACGCAGGCTAGACACTGGCTAGGCACAGGCTAGGCACAGGCTAGACACTGGCTAGACACTGGCTAGACACAGGCTTGACACTTGCTAAACACAGGCTAGACACTGGCTAGACACTGGCTAGACACTGGCTAGACACTGGCTAGACACTGGCTAGACACAAGCTGGACACTAGCAAGACACTGGCTAGACACTAGCTAGACACTGGCTAGACACTGGCTAGACACAGGCTAGACACTGGCTAGACATTGGCACTGTTCAGATACAGGCATAGGCCAGACACATGATATACACAGGCTATGCACAGGCTCGACACAGGCTAGACACAGGCTAGACGCAGACAAGACATAGTCCAGACCGACAGACTGAACAGGCGACACACAAGCTAGACACAGACCAAAGAGACCGTCTGGACAGGCTAGACACAGTGTAGAAACAGGATAAAAACAGGATGGACATAGGCTAAACACAGGCGAGACACTAGCTAGGCACAAGCCAGACACTGGCTAGGCACAGGCTAGACACTGGCTAGGCACAGGCTAGACACTGGCTAGGCACAGGCTAGACACAGGCTAGACACTGGCTAGGCACAGGCTAGACACTGGCTAGGCACAGGCCAGACACTGGCTTGGCACACGCTAGGCACAGGCTAGACACTGGCTAGGCACCGGCTAGACATGGGCTAGACATGGGCTAGACATGGGCTAGACATGGGCTAGACACTTGCTAGGCACATGCTAGTCACTGGCTGGACACTCGCTAGACACTGGCGAGACACTGGCTAGACACAGGCTAGACACTGGCTAGGCACAGGCTACACACTGGCAAGACAGAGGCTAGACACTGGCTTGACAGAAGCTAGACACTGGCTGTGCACAGGATAGACACTGGCTATGCACAAGCTAGACACTGGCTATGCACAAGCTAGACACTGGCTAGGCAGAGGCTAAACACTAACTAGGCACAGGTTAGACAAGAGCTAGGCGCAGGCTAAACACTGGCTGAATACTGGCTAGAAACAGGCTAGACACTGGGTAGGCACAAGCTGGACACTGGCTAGCACAGGCTAAACACTGGCTGGGCACAGGCTAGACACTAGCTAGACACTGGCTAGACACTGACTGGACACTGCTATGCACATGCCAATCACAGGCAAGGCACAGGCTAGACACAGGCTAGACACTAGCTAGACAATGGCTAGACACTGGCTAGACACTGGTTAGACACTGGCTAGACACTGGCGAGACACAGGCTAGACACTGGCTAGGCACACGCTAGACATTGGCTTGGCCCTGGCTAGACACTGGCTAGACACTGGCGAGACACAGGCTAGACACTGGCGAGACACAGGCTAGACACTGGGTAGACATTGGCTAGGCCCAGGCTAGACACCTGCTAGGCACAGGCTACACACTGGCTATGCACAAGCTATGCACATGCCAATCACAGACAAGGCATAGGCTAGACACAGGCTAGACACTGGCTAGGCACAGGCTGGACTCTGGCTAGGCACCGGATAGTCACTGGCTAGGCACAGGCTAAACACTGGCTAGGCAGAGGCTAGACACTGACACATGCTATACACATGCTAGACACAGGCTAGACACTGGCTAGTCACTGGCTAGTCACTGGCTAGACACTATCTAGACACTCGCTAGACACTGGCGAGACACTGGCTAGACACTGGCTAGGCACAGGCTAGACACTGGCTAGGCACAGGCTGGACTCTGGCTAGGCACCGGATAGTCACTGGCTAGGCTAGACACTGGCTAGGCAGAGGCTAGACACTGACACATGCTATACACATGCTAGACACAGGCTAGACACTGGCTAGTCACTGGCTAGTCACTGGCTAGACACTATCTAGACACTCGCTAGACACTGGCAAGACACTGGCTAGACACAGGCTAGACACTGGCTAGACACTGCCTAGACACTGGCTAGACACTGGGTAGACACTGCCTAGACACTGGCTAGACACTGGCTAGACACTGGCGAGACACAGGCTAGACACTGGCGAGACACAGGCTAGACACTGGCTAGACAGTGTCAGGCTAGACACTGTCTAGACAGTGGCTAGACACAGGCTAGACACTGGCTAGACAGTGGCTAGACATTGGTTAGGCACTGGCTAGCCATTGGTTTGGCACTGGCTAGCCATTGGTTTGGCACTGGCTAGCCATTGGTTTGGCACTGGCTAGCCATTGGTTTGGCACTGGCTAGCCATTGGTTTGGCACTGGCTAGCCATTGGTTTGGCACTGGCTAGCCATTGGTTAGGCACAGGCTAGACGCAGGCTAGACACTGGCTAGGCACAGGCTAGGCACAGGCTAGACACTGGCTAGACACAGGCTTGACACTTGCTAAACACAGGCTAGACACAGGCTAGACACTGGCTAGACACTGGCTAGACACTGGCTAGACGCTAGCTAGACACTGGCAAGACACTGGCTAGACACTAGCTAGACACTGGCTAGACACTGGCTAGACACAGGCTAGACACTGGCTAGACATTGGCTAGACACTGTTTAGATACAGGCATAGGCCAGACACATGATATACACAGGCTATGCACAGGCTCGTCACAGGCTAGACACAGGCTAGACACAGGCTAGACACAGGCTAGACACAGACAAGACATAGTCCAGACCGACAGACTGAACAGGCGACACACAAGCTAGACTTAGACCAAAGAGACCGTCTGGACAGGCTAGACACAGTGTAGAAACAGCATAAAAACAGGATGGACATAGGCTAAACACAGGCGAGACACTGGCTAGGCACAAGCCAGACACTGGCTAGGCACAGGCTAGACACTGGCTAGGCACAGGCTAGACACTGGCTAGGCACAGGCTAGACACAGGCTAGACACTGGCTAGGCACAGGCTAGACACTGGCTAGGCACAGGCTAGACACTGGCTTGGCACAGGCCAGACACTGGCTTGGCACACGCTAGGCACTGGCTTGGCACACGCTAGGCACAGGCTAGACACTGGCTAGGCACCGGCTAGACATGGGCTAGACATGGGCTAGACATGGGCTAGACATGGGCTAGACACTTGCTAGGCACATGCTAGTCACTGGCTGGACACTGGCTAGACACTGGCGAGACACTGGCTAGACACAGGCTGGACACTGGCTAGGCACAGGCTAGACACTGGCAAGACAGAGGCTAGACACTGGCTTGACAGAGGCTAGACACTGGCTGTGCACAGGATAGACACTGGCTATGCACAAGCTAGACACTGGCTATGCACAAGCTAGACACTGGCTAGGCAGAGGCTAAGCACTAACTAGGCACAGGTTAGACAAGGGCTAGTCGCAGGCTAAACACTGGCTGAATACTGGCTAGAAACAGGCTAGACACTGGGTAGGCACAGGCTAGACACTGGCTAGGCACAAGCTGGACACTGGCTAGCACAGGCTAAACACTGGCTGGGCACAGGCTAGGCACCGGCTAGACACTGGCTAGACAGTGGCTAGACATTGGCTGTACACTGGCTAGCTATTGGTTAGGCACTGGCTAGGCATTGGTTTGGCACTGGCTAGCCCTTGGTTAGGCACTGGCTAGCCATTGGTTAGGCACAGGCTAGCCATTAGTTTGGAACTTGCTAGCCATTGGTTTGGCACTGGCTAGCCATTGGTTAGGCACAGACTAGACACTGGCTAGACACTGCCTAGGCACAGGCTAGACACTGATTAGAAATAGGCTATTCATAGGCCAGACATAGGCCTGACACATGCTATACACATGCTAGACACAGGCTAGACACTGGCTAGTCACTGGCTAGACACTGGCTAGACACTCGCTAGACACCGGCGAGACACTGGCTAGATACAGGCTAGACACTGGCTAGGCAGAGGCTAGACACTGCCTAGGCACAGGCTAGACACTGGCTAGACACTGTCTAGACACCGGCTAGACACTGGCTAGACACTGTCTAGACACCGGCTAGACACTGGTTAGACATTGGCTAGACATTGGCTAGAAACTGTTTAGATACAGGCATAGGCCAGACACATGATATACACAGGCTATGCACAGGCTCGACACAGGCTAGACACAGGCTAGACACTGGCTAGACACAGACAAGACATAGTCCAGACCGACAGACTGGACAGGCGACACACAAGCTAGACACAGACCAAAGAGACCGTCTGGACAGGCTAGACACAGTGTAGAAACAGGATAAAAACAGGATGGACATAGGCTAAACACAGGCGAGACACTGGCTAGGCGCAAGCTAGACACTGGCTAGGCACAGGCTAGACACTGGCTAGGCACAGGCTAGACACTGGCTAGGCCCAGGCTAGACACTGGCTAGGCACAGGCCAGACACTGGCTAGGCACACGCTAGGCACAGGCTAGACACTGGCTAGGCACCGGCTAGACATGGGCTAGACATGGGCTAGACACATGCTAGGCACATGCTAGTCACTGGCTGGACACTGGCTAGACACTCGCTAGACACTGGCGACGACACTGGCTAGACACAGGCTAGACACTGGCTAGGCACAGGCTAGACACTGCCTAGGTACAGGCTAGACACTGGCTAGACACTGCCTAAACACTGCCTAGACACTGCCTAGACACTGCCTAGATACTGCCTACACACTGCCTAGACACTGCCTACACACTGCCTAGACACTGCCTACACACTGCCTAGACACTGCCTAGACACTGCCTAGACACTGCCTAGACACTGCCTAGACACTGCCTAGACACTGCCTAGACACTGCCTAGACACTGCCTAGACACTGCCTAGACACTGCCTAGACACTGCCTAGACACTGCCTAGACACTGCCTAGACACTGGCTAGACACTGGCTAGACACTCGCTAGACACTGGCGAGACACTGGCTTGGCACAGGCTAGACACTGGCTAGACAGTGTCTAGGCGCATGCTAAACACTGGCTAGACACTGGCTAGACACAGGCTAGGCACAGGCTAGACACTGGCTAGGCACAGACTAGACATGGGCTAGACACTGGCTTGACATGGGCTAGACACAGGCTAGACACCGGCTGGGCACAGGCTAGACTCCGGCAAAACACTGGCTAGGCACTGGCTAGCCACTGGCAATGCACAGGCTAGACATGGGCTAGACACAGGCTAGGCACAGGCTATACACCGGCTATGCACTGGTTAGACACTGGTATTTCATACCGTAGACACTGTGTAGGCACAGGCTAGACTCTGGCTGGGCACAGGCTAGACACAGGCTAGACACAGGCTAGACACAGGCTAGACACTGGCTAGGCACAGGCTAGACTCTGGCTAGGCACAGGCTAGACACTGGCTAGACACTGGCTAGACACTGGCTAGGCACAGGCTAGGCACTCGGCTAGGCACAGGCTAGGTATAGGCTAGACACTGGCTAGGCACAGGCTAGGCACAGGCTAGACACAGGCTAGGCACAGGCTAGACACTGGCTATGCACAGGCTAGACGCAGGCTATGCACAGGCTAGACGCAGGCTTGACACTGGCTAGGCATAGGCTAGGCACAGGCCAGACACTGGCTAGACACTGGCTAGACACTGGCTAGACACTGGCTAGACACTGGCTAGACACTGGCTAGACACTGGCTAGACACTGGCTAGACACTGGCTAGACACTGGCTAGACACTGGCTAGACACTGGCTAGACACTGGCTAGGCACACGCTAGACACTGGCTAGGCACTGTCTAGACACTGACTGGACACTGGCTAGACACTGGCTAGACAGTGTCTAGACAGTGGCTAGACAGTGGCTAGACACTGGCTATACACTTACTAGGCACTAGCTAGACACTGACTGGACACTGGCTAGGCACAGGCTAGACACTGGCTAGGCACAGTTTAGACACTGGCTAGGCACAGTTTAGACACTGGCTAGGCACAGGATAGACACTGGCTAGGCACAGGCTAGACACTGGCTAGGCACAGGCTAGACACTGGCTAGGCACAGGCTAGACGCAGGCTATGCACAGGCTAGACGCAGGCTTGACACTGGCTAGGCATAGGCTAGGCACAGGCCAGACACTGGCTAGAAACTGGCTAGACACTAGGTAGACACTGGCTAGACACTGGCTAGACACTGGCTAGACACTGGCTAGACACTGGCTAGACACTGGCTAGACACTGGCTAGACACTGGCTAGGCACACGCTAGACACTGGCTAGACACTGGCTAGGCACTGTCTAGACACTGACTGGACACTGGCTAGACACTCGCTAGACACTGGCGAGACACTGGCTAGACACAGGCTAGACACTGGCTAGGGACAGGCTAGACACTTCCTAGGTACAGGCTAGACACTGCCTAGACACTGCCTAGACACTGCCTAGACACTGCTTAGACACTGCCTAGACACTGCCTAGACACTGCCTAGACACTGCCTAGACACTGCCTAGACACTGGCTAGACACTGCCTAACACTGGCTAGTCACTGCCTAGACATAGGCTAGACACTGGCTAGGCACAGGCTAGGCACAGCCTAGTCACTGGCTAGACACAGACTAGACATGGGCTAGACACTGGCTTGACATGGGCTAGACACAGGCTAGACACTGGCTGGGCACAGGCTAGACTCCGGCAAAACACTGGCTAGGCACTGGCTAGCCACTGGCAATGCACAGGCTAAACATGGGCTAGACACAGGCTAGGCACAGGCTATACACCGGCTAAGCACTGGTTAGACACTGGTATTTCATACCGTAGACACTGTGTAGGCACAGGCTAGACTCTGGCTGGGCACAGGCTAGACACAGGCTAGACACAGGCTGGACACAGGCTAGACACTGGCTAGGCACAGGCTAGACTCTGGCTAGGCACAGGCTAGACACTGGCTAGACACTGGCTAGACACTGGCTAGGCACAGGCTAGGCACTCGGCTAGGCACAGGCTAGGTATAGGCTAGACACTGGCTAGGCACAGGCTAGGCACAGGCTAGACACAGGCTAGGCACAGGCTAGACACTGGCTATGCACAGGCTAGACGCAGGCTATGCACAGGCTAGACGCAGGCTTGACACTGGCTAGGCATAGGCTAGGCACAGGCCAGACACTGGCTAGACACTGGCTAGACACTGGCTAGACACTGGCTAGACACTGGCTAGACACTGGCTAGACACTGGCTAGACACTGGCTAGACACTGGCTAGACACTGGCTAGACACTGGCTAGACACTGGCTAGACACTGGCTAGGCACACGCTAGACACTGGCTAGACACTGGATAGGCACTGTCTAGACACTGACTGGACACTGGCTAGACACTGGCTAGACAGTGGCTAGACAGTGGCTAGACACTGGCTATACACTTACTAGGCACTGGCTAGGCACTGGCTAGACACTGACTGGACACTGGCTAGGCACAGGCTAGACACTGGCTAGGCACAGTTTAGACACTGGCTAGGCACAGTTTAGACACTGGCTAGGCACAGGCTAGACACTGGCTAGGCACAGGCTAGACACTGGCTAGGCACAGGCTAGACACTGGCTAGGCACAGGCTAGACACTGGCTAGGCACAGGCTAGACACTGGCTAGGCACAGGCTAGACACTGGCTAGGCACAGGCTAGACACTGGCTAGGCACAGGCTATGCACATGCCAATAACAGGCAAGGGAGAGGTTAGACAAAGGCTGGACACTGGTATGGCACACGCTAGACACTGGCTAGGCACAGGCTGGGCACTAGCTAGGCACAAGCTGGACACTGGCTAGGCACAGGCTGGACACTGGCTAGGCACAGGCAATGTATAGGCTATACACTGGCTAGGCACAGGCTAGGCACAGGCTGGACACTGGCTATGCACTGGCTAGACACTGGCTAGGCACAGGCTAGACGCAGGCTAGGCACAGGCTTGACGCAGGCTATGCACAGGCTAGACGCAGGCTATGCACAGGATAGACGCAGGCTTGACACTGGCTAGGCATAGGCTAGGCACAGGCCAGACACTGGCTAGAAACTAGCTAGACACTAGGTAGACACTGGCTAGACACTGGCTAGACACTGGATAGACACTGGCTAGACACTGGATAGACACTGGCTAGACACTGGCAAGACACTGGCTAGACACTGGCTAGACACTGGCTAGGAAAAGGCTAGACACTGGCTAGGCACAGGCTAGGGACTGGCTAGGCACAGGCTAGACACTGGCTAGGCACAGGCTAGACACTGGCTAGGCACAGGCTAGACACTGGCTAGGCACAGGCTAGACACTGGCTAGGCACAGGCTAGACGCAGGCTCGACACTGGCTAGGCACAGGCTAGGCACAGGCTAGACACTGCCTAGAAACTGGCTAGACTCAAGGTAGACACTGGCTAGACACTGGCTAGACACTGGCTAGACACTGGCTAGACACTGGCTAGACACTGGCGAGGCACACGTTAGACACTGGCTAGACACTGGCTAGACAGTGGCTAGACACTGCCTAGACAGTGGCTAGACACTGGCTATACACTTACTAGGCACTGGCTAGGCACTGGCTAGACAGTGACTAGACACTGGCTAGGCACAGGCTAGACACTGGCTAGACACTGGCTAGAAACTGGCTAGAAACTGGCTAGGCACAGGCTATGCACATGCCAATAACAGGCAAGGGAGAGGCTAGACAAAGGCTAAACACTGGTATAGCACACGCTAGACACTGTCTATGCACAGGCTAGACACTGGCTAGGCACAGGCTAGGCACTGGCTAGGCACAAGCTGGACACTGGCTAGGCACAGGCTAGACACTGGCTAGGCACAGGCTATGCACATGCCAATAACAGGCAAGGGAGAGGCTAGGCACAGGCTAGACACTGGCTAGGCACAGGCTAGACACTGGCTAGGCACAGGCTAGATGCAGGCTAGGCACAGGCTAGACGCAGGCTAGATACTGGCTAGGCACAGGCCAGACGCAGGCTAGACACTGGGTAGAAACTGGCTAGAAACTGGCTAGACACTGGCTAGACAGTGGCTAGACACTGGCTAGACACTGGCTAGACACTGGCTAGATATTGGCTAGACACTGGCTAGACACTGGCTAGACACTGGCTAGGCAAAGGCTAGACACTGGCTAGGCACAGGCTAGGCACAGGCCAGACACTGGCTAGAAACTGGCTAGACACTAGGTAGACACTGGCTAGACACTTGCTAGACACTGGCTAGACTCTGGCTAGACACTGGCTAGACACTGGCTAGAAACTGGCTAGAAACTGGCTAGACACTGGCTAGACACTGTCTAGACACTGGCTAGACACTGGCTAGACACTGGCTAGACACTGGCTAGACACTGGCTAGAAACTGGCTAGACACTGGATAGACACTGGCTAGACACTGGCAAGACACTGGCTAGACACTGGCTGGACACTGGCTAGGCAAAGGCTAGACACTGGCTAGACACTGGCTAGAAACTGGCTAGACACTGGATAGACACTGGCTAGACACTGGCAAGACACTGGCTAGACACTGGCTAGACACTGGCTAGGCAAAGGCTAGACACTGGCTAGGCACAGGCTAGGCACTGGCTAGGCACAGGCTAGGCACAGGCTAGGGACTGGCTAGGCACAGGCTAGACACTGGCTAGGCACAGGCTAGACACTGGCTAGGCACAGGCTAGACACTGGCTAGGCACAGGCTAGACACTGGCTAGGCACAGGCTAGACGCAGGCTCGACACTGGCTACACGCAGGCTCGACACTGGCTAGGCACAGGCTAGGCACAGGCTAGACACTGCCTAGAAACTGGCTAGACTCAAGGTAGACACTGGCTAGACACTGGCTAGACACTGGCTAGACACTGGCTAGGCACACGTTAGACACTGGCTAGACACTGGCTAGGCACAGGCTAGGCACAGGCTAGACACTGCCTAGAAACTGGCTAGACTCAAGGTAGACACTGGCTAGACACTGGCTAGGCACACGTTAGACACTGGCTAGACACTGGTTAGGCACTGTCTAGACACTGACTGGACACTGGCTAGACAGTGGCTAGACAGTGGCTAGACAGTGGCTAGACAGTGGCTAGACAGTGGCTAGACAGTGGCTAGACAGTGGCTAGACACTGGCTATACACTTACTAGGCACTGGCTAGGCACAAGCTGGACACTGGCTAGGCACAGGCTGGAGACTGGCTAAACACAGGCTAGACACTGGCTAGGCACAGGCTAGATGCAGGCTAGGCACAGGCTAGACGCAGGCTAGATACTGGCTAGGCACAGGCTAGACGCATGCTAGACACTGGCTAGGCACAGGCTAGACACTGGCTAGGCACGGGCTAGGCACTGGCTAGACACAAGCTGGACACTGCCTAGACACAGGCTGGACACTGGCTAGGCACAGGCTAGACACTGGCTAGGCACAGGCTAGATGCAGGCTAGGCACAGGCTAGACGCAGGCTAGATACTGGCTAGGCACAGGCTAGACGCAGGTTAGACACTGGCTAGGCACAGGCTAGGCACAGGCTAGACACTGGCTAGACACTGGCTAGAAACTGGCTAGAAACTGGCTAGACACTGGCTAGACACTGGCTAGACACTAGGTAGACACTGGCTAGACACTGGCTAGACACTGGCTAGACACTGGCTAGACACTGGCTAGACACTGGCTAAATATTGGCTAGACACTGGCTTGCCATTGGTTAGACATTGGCTAGTCACTGATTAGATACAGACAAGACATAGGCCAGACACATGTTTTACACAGGCTAGCCGCATCCTAGAAACTGGCAAGAAACAGAAAGGACATAAGCTAGACACAGGCTAGGCACAGGCTAGACACAAACTAGACACAGTCTATACACTGGTTTGACACAAGCTAGACACTGGCTAGGCACAAGCTAGACACTGGCTAGGCACAAGCTAGACACTGGCTAGGCACAGGCTAGACACTGGCTAGGCACCGGCTAGATACAGGCTAGACACGGGCTAGGCACAGGCTAGACACTGGCTTGGCACAGGCCAGACACTGGCTAGGCACAGGCTAGGCACAAGCTAGACACTGGCTAGGCACAGGCTAGACATAGGCTAGACACCGGCTAGGCACTGGCTAGGCACAGGCTAGTCACTGGCTATGCACAGGCTAGACACTGGCTATGCACAGGCTAGACACTGGCTAGGCACAGGCTAGACACTGGCTAGGCACAGGCTAGACACTGGCTAGGCACAGGCTAGACACTGGCTAGGCACAAGCTAGACACTTGCTAGGCACAGGCTAGACACTGGCTAGGCACAGGCTAGACACTGGCTAGGCACAAGCTAGACACTGGCTAGGCACAGGCTAGGCACAGGCTAGACACTGGCTAGGCACAGGCATGACTCTGGCTAGGCACAGGCTAGACACAGGCTAGGCATGGGCTAGGCACGGGCTAGGCACGGGCTAGGCACTGGCTAGGCACAGGCTAAACACTGGCTAGGCACAGGCTAGACACTGGCTACGCACGGGCTAGACACTGTCTAGGCACAGACTAGACACTGGCTAGGCACAGGCTAGACACGGGCTAGGCACAGGCTAGACACTGGCTTGGCACAGGCCAGACACTGGCTAGGCACAGGCTAGGCACAAGCTAGACACTGGCTAGGCACAGGCTAGACATAGGCTAGACACCGGCTAGGCACTGGCTAGGCACAGGCTAGTCACTGGCTATGCACAGGCTAGACACTGGCTATGCACAGGCTAGACACTGGCTAGGCACAGGCTAGACACTGGCTAGGCACAGGATAGACACTGGCTAGGCACAGGCTAGACACTGGCTAGGCACAGGCTAGACACTGGCTAGGCACAAGCTAGACACTGGCTAGGCACAGGCTAGGCACAGGCTAGACACTGGCTAGGCACAGGCTAGACACAGGCTAGACACAGGCTAGACATAAGCTAGGCAAAGACTAGGCACTGGCTAGGCACGGGCTAGGCACTGGCTAGGCACGGGCTAGGCACGGGCTAGGCACGGGCTAGGCACGGGCTAGGCACTGACTAGACACTGGCTACGCACAGGCTAGACACTGGCTACGCACAGGCTAGAAACTGTCTAGGCACAGACTAGACACTAGCTAGGCACAGGCTAGACACTGGCTAGGCACAGGCTAGACGCTGGCTAGGCACAGGCTAGACACTGGCTAGGCACAGGCTAGACACTGGCTAGGCACCGGCTATGCACATGCCAATCACAGGCAAGGCACAGGCTAGACACTGGTATGGCACACGCTAGACACTGTCTATGCACAGGCTAGACACAGGCTAGACACTGGCTAGACACTGGCTAGGCACAGACTCGACACTGGCTAGGCACAGGCTAGGCACAGGCTAGACTCTGGCAAAGCACTGGCTAGACACTGGCTAGGCTTAGGCTAGGCATAGGCTAGTCACTGGCTATGCACAGGCTAGACACTGGCTAGGCACAGGCTAGACACCGGCTAGGCACAGGCTAGACACAGGCCAGACTCTGGCTAGGCACAGGCTAGACTCTGGCTAGGCACAGGTTAGACACTGGCTAGACACTGGCTAGGCACAGGCTAGGCACTCGGCTAGGCACAGGCTAGGTATAGGCTAGACACTGGCTATGCACTGGCTTTGCACTTGCTAGACACTGGCTAGACACTGGCTAGAGACTGGCTAGGCACAGGCTAGACAATGGCTATGCACAGGCTAGACACTGGCTAGGCACGGGCTAGACACTGGCTAGGCACAGGCTAGACACTGGCTAGGCACAGGCTAGACACTGGCTAGGCACAGGCTAAACGCAGGCTAGGCACAGGCTTGACGCAGGCTATGCACAGGCTAGACGCAGGCTTGACACTGGCTAGGCATAGGCTAGGCACAGGCTAGGCACTGGCTAGAAACTGGCTAGACACTAGGTAGACACTGGTTAGACACTGGCTAGACACTGGCTAGGCACTGGCTAGGCACTCGGCTAGGCACAGGCTAGGTATAGGCTAGACACTGGCTATACACTGGCTATGCACTGGCTAGACACTGGCTAGGCACTGGCTAGACAATGGCTAGGCACAGGCTAGACAATGGCTAGGCACAGGCTATACACTGGCTAGGCACAGGCTAGATGCATGCTAGGCACAGGCTAGACGCAGGCTAGGCACAGGCTAGACGCAGGCTAGGCACAGGCTAGACGCAGGCTAGGCACAGGCTAGACGCAGGCTAGATACTGGCTAGGCACAGCCTAGACACTGGCTAGGCACTGGCTAGACAATGGCTAGGCACAGGCTAGACACTGGCTAGGCACAAGCTAGACACTGGCTAGGCACAGGCTAGGCACAGGCTAGACACTGGCTAGGCACAGGCTAGACACTGGCTAGGCACAGGCTAGACACTGGCTAGGCACAGGATAGACACTGGCTAGGCACAGGCTAGACACTGGCTAGGCACAAGCTAGACACTGGCTAGGCACAGGCTAGACACTGGCTAGGCACAGGCTAGACACAGGCTAGACACAGGCTAGACATAAGCTAGGCAAAGACTAGGCACTGGCTAGGCACGGGCTAGGCACTGGCTAGGCACGGGCTAGGCACGGGCTAGGCACGGGCTAGGCACGGGCTAGGCACTGACTAGACACTGGCTACGCACAGGCTAGACACTGGCTACGCACAGGCTAGACACTGTCTAGGCACAGACTAGACACTAGCTAGGCACAGGCTAGACACTGGCTAGGCACAGGCTAGACGCTGGCTAGGCACAGGCTAGACACTGGCTAGGCACAGGCTAGACACTGGCTAGGCACCGGCTATGCACATGCCAATCACAGGCAAGGCACAGGCTAGACACTGGTATGGCACACGCTAGACACTGTCTATGCACAGGCTAGACACTGGCTAGACACTGGCTAGGCACAGACTCGACACTGGCTAGGCACAGGCTAGGCACAGGCTAGACTCTGGCAAAGCACTGGCTAGACACTGGCTAGGCACAGGCTAGGCATAGGCTAGTCACTGGCTATGCACAGGCTAGACACTGGCTAGGCACAGGCTAGACACCGGCTAGGCACGGGCTAGACACAGGCCAGACTCTGGCTAGGCACAGGCTAGACTCTGGCTAGGCACAGGTTAGACACTGGCTAGACACTGGCTAGGCACAGGCTAGGCACTCGGCTAGGCACAGGCTAGGTATAGGCTAGACACTGGCTATGCACTGGCTTTGCACTTGCTAGACACTGGCTAGACACTGGCTAGAGACTGGCTAGGCACAGGCTAGACAATGGCTATGCACAGGCTAGACAATGGCTAGGCACAGGCTAGACACTGGCTAGGCACGGGCTAGACACTGGCTAGGCACAGGCTAGACACTGGCTAGGCACAGGCTAGACACTGGCTAGGCACAGGCTAAACGCAGGCTAGGCACAGGCTTGACGCAGGCTATGCACAGGCTAGACGCAGGCTTGACACTGGCTAGGCATAGGCTAGGCACAGGCTAGGCACTGGCTAGAAACTGGCTAGACACTAGGTAGACACTGGTTAGACACTGGCTAGACACTGGCTAGGCACTGGCTAGGCACTCGGCTAGGCACAGGCTAGGTATAGGCTAGACACTGGCTATACACTGGCTATGCACTGGCTAGACACTGGCTAGGCACTGGCTAGACAATGGCTAGGCACAGGCTAGACAATGGCTAGGCACAGGCTATACACTGGCTAGGCACAGGCTAGATGCAGGCTAGGCACAGGCTAGACGCAGGCTAGGCACAGGCTAGACGCAGGCTAGGCACAGGCTAGACGCAGGCTAGGCACAGGCTAGACGCAGGCTAGATACTGGCTAGGCACAGCCTAGACACTGGCTAGGCACTGGCTAGACAATGGCTAGGCACAGGCTAGACACTGGCTAGGCACAAGCTAGACACTGGCTAGGCACAGGCTAGGCACAGGCTAGACACTGGCTAGGCACAGGCTAGACACTGGCTAGGCACAGGCTTGACTCTGGCTAGGCACAGGCTAGACACAGGCTACACATAAGCTAGGCAAAGACTAGGCACTGGCTAGGCACTGGCTAGGCACTGGCTAGGCACTGGCTAGGCACAGGCTAGACAAAGGCTAGACCCTGGCTAGGCACAGGCTAAGCACTGGCTAGGCACAGGCTAGACAATGGCTACGCACAGGCTAGACACTGTCTAGGCACAGGCTAAACACTGGCTAGGCACAGGCAATGCACATGCCAATCACAGGAAAGGCACAGGCTAGACACAGGCTAGACACTGGTATGGCACACGCTAGACACTGTCTAGGCACAGGCTAGACACAGGCTAGACACTGGCTAGACACTGGCTAGGCACAGACTAGACACAGGCTAGACACTGGCTGGCTACAGGCTAGGCACTGGCTGGCCACAGGCTAGACTCTGTCAAAGCACTGGCTAGGCACTGGCTAGACACGGGTTAGACACAGGCTAGGCACAGGCCAGGCACAGACTATACACTGGCTATGCACTGGCTTGACACTGGTATGGCACACGCTAGAAACTGTCTAGGCACAGGCTAGACTCTGGCTAGGCACAGGCTAGACACAGGCTAGACACTGGCTAGGCACAGGCTAGACTCTGGCTAGGCACAGGTTAGACACTGGCTAGACACTGGCTAGGCACAGGCTAGGCACTCGGCTAGGCACAGGCTAGGTATAGGCTAGACACAGGCTAGGTATAGGCTAGACACTGGCTATGCACTGGCTATGCACTGGCTAGACACTGGCTAGGCACTGGCTAGACACTGGCTAGGCACAGACTAGACAATGGCTAGGCACAGGCTAGACACTAGCTAGGCACAGGCTAGACACTGGCTAGGCACAGGCTAGACACTGTCTAGGCACAGGCTAGACACTGGCTAGGCACAGGCTAGACGCAAGCTAGGCACAGGCTAGATGCAGGCTAGGCACAGGCTAGACGCAGGCTTGACACTGGCTAAGTATAGGCTAATCACAGGCTAGACACTGGCTAGAAACTGGCTAGACACTAGGTAGACACTGGTTAGACACTGGCTAGACACTGGCTAGGCACTGGCTAGGCACTCGGCTAGGCACAGGCTAGGTATAGGCTAGACACTGGCTATGCACTGGCTATGCACTGGCTAGACACTGGCTAGACACTGGCTAGGCACTGGCTAGACACTGGCTAGGCACTGGCTAGACACTGGCTAGGCACTGGCTAGACACTGGCTAGGCACTGGCTAGACACTGGCTAGGCACTGGCTAGACACTGGCTAGGCACAGGCTAGACAATGGCTAGGCACAGGCTAGACACTGGCTAGGCACAGGCTAGACACTGGCTAGGCACAGGCTAGACGCAGGCTAAGCACAGGCTAGACGCAGGCTAAGCACAGGCTTGACACTGGCTAGACACTAGGTAGACACTGGCTAGACACTAGGTAGACACTGGCTAGATACTGGCTAGACACTGGCTAGACACTGGCTAGACACTAGCTAGACACTGGCTAGACAATGGCTAGACACTGGCTAGGCACAGGCTATGCACATGCCAATCACAGTCAAGGCACAGGCTAGACACAGGCTAGACACTGGTATGGCACACGCTAGACACTGTCTAGGCACAGGCTAGACTCTGGCTAGCCACAGGCTAGACACTGGCTGGCCACAGCCTAGACTCTGGCAAAGCACTGGCTAGGCACTGGCTAGACATTGGCTATATACAGGCCAGGCACAGGCCAGGCACAGGCTATACACTGGCTATGCACTGGCTTGACACTGGTATGGCACACGCTAGAAACTGTCTAGGCACAGGCTAGACTCTGGCTAGGCACAGGCTAGACACAGGCTAGACACTGGCTAGGCACAGGGTAGACACTGGCTAGGCACAGGCTAGAATCTGGCTAGGCACAGGCTAGACGCAGGCTAGATACTGGCTAGGCACAGCCTAGACGCAGGCTAGACACTGGCTAGGCACAGGCTAGGCACAGGCTAGACACTGGCTAGACACTGGCTAGAAACTGGCTAGAAACTGGCTAGACACTGGCTAGACACTAGGTAGACACTAGCTTGACACTGGCTAGACAGTGGCTAGACACTGGCTAGAAACTGGCTAGGCACTGGTTAGATATTGGCTATACACTGGCTTGCCATTGGTTAGACATTGGCTAGTCACTGATTAGATACAGACAAGACATAGGCCAGACACATGTTTTACACAGGCTAGCCGCAGCCTAGAAACAGGCAAGAAACAGAAAGCAACAAAGCTAGACACAGGCTAGGCACAGGCTAGACACAAACTAGACACAGTCTATACACTGGCTTGACACAGGCTAGACATAGTCCAGACAGACAGACTGGACAGGCTAAACACAGGCTAGACACATGCTAGGCACTGGCTAGACACTGGCTAGGCACAAGCTAGACACTGGCTAGGCACAGGCTAGACACTGGCTAGGCACAGGCTAGACACAGGCTAGACACGGGCTAGGCACAGGCAAGAAACTGGCTAGGCACAGGACAGACACTGGCTAGGCACAGGCTAAGCACAAGCTAGACACTGGCTAGGCACAGGCTAGACATAGGCTAGACACAGGCTAGGCACAGGCTAGGCACAGGCTAGTCACTGGCTATGCACAGGCTAGACACTGGCTATGCACAGGCTAGACACTGGCTAGGCACAGGCTAGGCACTGGCTAGGCACAGGCTAGACACTGGCTAGGCACAAGCTAGACACTGGCTAGGCACAGGCTAGGCACAGGCAAGACACTGGCTAGGCACAGGCTAGACACTGGCTAGGCACAGGCTTGACTCTGGCTAGGCACAGGCTTGACTCTGGCTAGGCACAGGCTTGACTCTGGCTAGGCACAGGCTAGACACAGGCTACACATAAGCTAGGCAAAGACTAGGCACTGGCTAGGCACTGGCTAGGCACTGGCTAGGCACTGGCTAGGCACTGGCTAAGCACAGGCTAGACATAGGCTAGACCCTGGCTAGGCACAGGCTAAGCACTGGCTAGGCACAGGCCAGACACTGGCTACGTACAGGCTAGACACTGGCTAGGCACAGGCTAAACACTGTCTAGGCACAGGCTAGACACTGGCTAGGCACAGGCTAGACACTGGCTAGGCACAGGCTAGACACTGGCTAGGCACAGGCTTGACTCTGGCTAGGCACTGGCTAGGCACTGGCTAGGCACTGGCTAGGCACAGGCTAGACATAGGCTAGACCCTGGCTAGGCACAGGCTAGACATAGGCTAGACCCTGGCTAGGCACTGGCTAGGCACAGGCTAGACACTGGCTACGCACAGGCTAGACACTGGCTAGGCACAGGCTAAACACTGGCTAGGCACAGGCAATGCACATGCCAATCACAGGAAAGGCACAGGCTAGACACAGGCTAGACACTGGTATGGCACACGCTAGACACTGTCTAGGCACAGGCTAGACACAGGCTAGACATTGGCTAGACACTGGCTAGGCACAGACTAGACACAGGCTAGACACTGGCTGGCCACAGGCTAGACACTGGCTGCCCACAGGGTAGACTCTGGCAAAGCACTGGCTAGGCACTGGCTAGACACGGGTTAGACACAGGCTAGACTCTGGCTAGGCACAGGCTAGACACAGGCTAGACACTGGCTAGGCACAGGCTAGACTCTGGCAAGGCACTGGCTAGGCACAGGCTAGGCACTCGGCTAGGCACAGGCTAGGTATAGGCTAGACAATGGCTATGCACTGGCTATGCACTGGCTAGACACTGGCTAGGCACTGGCTAGACACTGGCTAGGCACAGGCTAGACACTGTCTAGGCACAGGCTAGACACTGGCTAGGCACAGGCTAGACGCAGGCTAGGCACAGGCTAGACGCAGGCTAGGCACAGGCTAGACGCAGGCTTGACACTGGCTAAGTATAGGCTAATCACAGGCTAGACACTGGCTAGAAACTGGCTAGACACTAGGTAGACACTGGTTAGACACTGGCTAGACACTGGCTAGGCACTGGCTAGGAACTCGGCTAGGCACAGGCTTAGTATAGGCTAGACACTGGCTATGCACTGGCTATGCACTGGCTAGACACTGGCTAGGTACTGGCTAGACACTGGCTAGGCACTGGCTAGACACTGGCTTGGAACTGGCTAGACACTGGCTAGGCACTGGCTAGACACTGGCTAGGCACAGGCTAGACACTGGCAAGGCACAGGCTAGACACTGGCTAGGCACAGGCTAGACGCAGGCTAGACGCAGGCTAAGCACAGGCTAGACGCAGGCTTGACACTGGCTAGACACTAGGTAGACACTGGCTAGACACTAGGTAGACACTGGCTAGACACTGGCTAGACACCGGCTAAACACTGGCTAGATACTGGCTAGACACTGGCTAGACACTGGCTAGACACTTGCTAGGCACAGGCTAGACACTTGCTAGGCACAGGCTAGACGCAGGCTCGACACTGGCTAAGCACAGGCTAGGCACAGACTAGACACTACCTAGAAACTGGCTAGACTCAAGGTAGACACTGGCTAGACACTGGCTAGACACTGGCTAGGCACACGCTATACACTGGCTAGACACTGGCTAGGCACTGTCTAGACACTGACTGGACACTGGCTAGACACTGGCAAGACACTGGCTAGGCACAGGCTATGCACATGCCATTCACAGTCAAGGCACAGGCTAGACACAGGCTAGACACTGGTATGGCACACGCTAGACACTGTCTAGGCACAGGCTAGACTCTGGCTAGCCACAGGCTACACACTGGGTGGCCACAGGCTAGACTCTGGCAAAGCACTGGCTAGGTACTGGCTAGACATTGGCTATATACAGGCTAGGCACAGGCCAGGCACAGGCTATACACTGGCTATTCACTGGCTTGACACTGATATGGCACACGCTAGAAACTGTCTAGGCACAGGCTAGACTCTGGCTAGGCACAGGCTAGACACAGGCTAGACACTGGCTAGGCACAGGGTAGACACTGGCTAGGCACAGGCTAGAATCTGGCTAGGCACAGGTTAGACACTGGCTAGACACTGGCTAGGCACAGGCTAGGCACTCGGCTAGGCACAGGCTAGGTATAGGCTAGACACTGGCTATGCACTGGCTATGCACTGGCTAGACACTGGCTAGGCACTGGCTAGACACTGGCTAGGCACTGGCTAGACACTGGCTAGGCACAGACTAGACAATGGCTAGGCACAGGCTAGACACTGGCTAGGCACAGGCTAGACACTGGCTAGGCACAGGCTAGACGCAGGCTAGGCACAGGCTAAACGCAGGCTAGGCACAGGCTAGACGCAGGCTTGACACTGGCTAGGCAAAGGCTAGGCACAGGCTAGACACTGGCTAGAAACTGGCTAGACACTAGGTAGACACTGGTTAGACACTGGCTAGACACTGGCTAGATACTGGCTAGGCACTGGCTAGGCACTCGGCTAGGCACAGGCTAGGTATAAGCTAGACACTGGCTATGCACTGGCTATGCACTGGCTATGCACTGGCTATGCACTGGCTAGACACTGGCTAGGCACAGGCTAGACACTGGCTAGGCACAGGCTAGACACTGGCTGGGCACTGGCTAGGCAAAGGCTAGACACTGGCTAGGCACAGGCTAGACACTGGCTAGGCACAGGCTAGACACTTGCTAGGCACAGGCTAGACACTTGCTAGGCACAGGCTAGACGCAGGCTCGACACTGGCTAAGCACAGGCTAGGCACAGACTAGACACTACCTAGAAACTGGCTAGACTCAAGGTAGACACTGGCTAGACACTGGCTAGACACTGGCTAGGCACACGCTATACACTGGCTAGACACTGGCTAGGCACTGTCTAGACACTGACTGGACACTGGCTAGACACTGGCTAGACAGTGGCAAGACAGTGGCTAGACACTGGCTATACACTGGCTAGACAGTGGCAAGACAGTGGCTAGACACTGGCTAGACAGTGGCAAGACAGTGGCTAGACACTGGCTATACACTTACTAGGCACTGGCTAGGCACTGGCTAGACACTGACTAGACACTGGCTAGGCACAGGCTAGACACTGGCTAGGCACAGTCTAGACACTGGCTAGGCACAGGCTAGACACTGGCTAGGCACAGGCTAGACACTGGCTAGGCACAGGCTAGACACTGGCTAGGCACAGGCTAGACACTGGCTAGGCACAGGCTAGACACTGGCTAGGCACAGGCTAGACACTGGCTAGGCACAGGCTATGCACATGCCAATAACAGGCAAGGGAGAGGCTAGACACTGGTATGGCACACGCTAGACACTGTCTAGGCACAGGCTAGACACTGGCTAGGAACAGGCTAGAAACTGGCTAGACACTGGCTAGAAACTGGCTAGAAACTGGCTAGACACTGGCTAGACACTGGCTAGACAATGGCTAGACACTGGCTAGACAGTGGCTAGACACTGGCTAGACAGTGGCTAGACACTGGCTAGACACTGGCTAGACACTGGCTAGACACTGGCTTGACACTGGCTAGATATTGGCTAGACACTGGCTTGCCATTGGTTAGACATTGGCTAGTCACTGATTAGATACAGACAAGACATAGGCCAGACACATGTTTTACACAGGCTAGCCGCAGCCTAGAAATAGGAAAGAAACAGAAAGGACATAAGCTAGACACAGGCTAGGCACAGGCTAGAGACAAACTAGACACAGTCTACACACTGGCTTGACACAGGCTAGACATAGTCCAGACAGACAGACTGGACAGGCTAAACACAGGCTAGACAGGCTGGTTAGACACTGGCTAGGCACAAGCTAGACACTGGCTAGGCACAGGCTAGACACTGGCTAGGCACAGGCTAGACACAGGCTAGACACGGGCTAGGCACAGGCTAGACACTGGCTAGGCACAGGCCAGACACTGGCTAGGCACAGGCTAGGCACAAGCTAGACACTGGCTAGGCACAGGCTAGACATAGGCTAGACACTGGCTGGGCACAGGCTAGACACAGGCTAGTCACTGGCTATGCACAGGCTAGACACTGGCTATGCACAGGCTAGACACTGGCTATGCACAGGCTACACACTGGCTAGGCACAGGCTATACACTGGCTAGGTACAGGCTAGACACTGGCTAGACACAGGCTAGTCACTGGCTAGGCACGGGCTAGGCACTGGCTAGGCACGGGCTAGGCACGGGCTAGGCACTGGCTAGGCACAGGCTAAACACTGGCAAGGCACAGGCTAGACACTGGCTAGGCGCCGGCTATGCACATTCCATTCACAGGCAAGGCACAGGCTAGACACAGGCTAGACACTGGTATGGCACACGCTGGGCACAGGCTAGACACTGGCTAGCCATAGGCTAGACACAGGCTAGACACTGGCTAGACACTGGCTAGGCGCCGGCTATGCACATGCCAATCACAGGCAAGGCACAGGCTAGACACTGGCTAGGCACTGGCTAGGCAAAGGCTAGACACTGGCTAGGCACAGGCTAGACACTGGCTAGGCACAGGCTAGACACTTGCTAGGCACAGGCTAGACGCAGGCTCGACACTGGCTAAGCACAGGCTAGACACAGACTAGACACTACCTAGAAACTGGCTAGACTCAAGGTAGACACTGGCTAGACACTGGCTAGACACTGGCTAGGCACACGCAAGACACTGGCTAGACACTGGCTAGGCACTGTCTAGACACTGACTGGACACTGGCTAGACACTGGCTAGACAGTGGCAAGACAGTGGCTAGACACTGGCTATACACTGGCTAGACAGTGGCAAGACAGTGGCTAGACACTGGCTAGACAGTGGCAAGACAGTGGCTAGACACTGGCTATACACTTACTAGGCACTGGCTAGGCACTGGCTAGACACTGACTAGACACTGGCTAGGCACAGGCTAGACACTGGCTAGGCACAGTCTAGACACTGGCTAGGCACAGGCTAGACACTGGCTAGGCACAGGCTAGACACTGGCTTGACACAGGCTAGACATAGTCCAGACAGACAGACTGGACAGGCTAAACACAGGCTAGACACATGCTAGACACATGCTAGACACATGCTAGACACTGGTTAGACACTGGCTAGGCACAAGCTAGACACTGACTAGGCACAGGCTAGACACTGGCTAGGCACAGGCTAGACACAGGCTAGACACGGGCTAGGCACAGGCTAGACACTGGCTAGGCACAGGCCAGACACTGGCTAGGCACAGGCTAGGCACAAGCTAGACACTGGCTAGGCACAGGCTAGACATAGGCTAGACACTGGCTGGGCACAGGCTAGACACAGGCTAGTCACTGGCTATGCACAGGCTAGACACTGGCTATGCACAGGCTAGACACTGGCTATGCACAGGCTACACACTGGCTAGGCACAGGCTATACACTGGCTAGGTACAGGCTAGACACTGGCTAGACACAGGCTAGTCACTGGCTAGGCACGGGCTAGGCACTGGCTAGGCACGGGCTAGGCACGGGCTAGGCACTGGCTAGGCACAGGCTAAACACTGGCAAGGCACAGGCTAGACAATGGCTACGCACAGGCTAGATACTGGCTAGGCACAGGCTAGACACTGGCTAGGCGCCGGCTATGCACATTCCATTCACAGGCAAGGCACAGGCTAGACACAGGCTAGACACTGGTATGGCACACGCTAGGCACAGGCTAGACTCTGGCTAGCCATAGGCTAGACACAGGCTAGACACTGGCTAGACACTGGCTAGGCGCCGGCTATGCACATGCCAATCACAGGCAAGGCACAGGCTAGACACTGGCTAGGCACTGGCTAGGCAAAGGCTAGACACTGGCTAGGCACAGGCTAGACACTGGCTAGGCACAGGCTAGACACTTGCTAGGCACAGGCTAGACGCAGGCTCGACACTGGCTAAGCACAGGCTAGGCACAGACTAGACACTACCTAGAAACTGGCTAGACTCAAGGTAGACACTGGCTAGACACTGGCTAGACACTGGCTAGGCACACGCTAGACACTGGCTAGACACTGGCTAGGCACTGTCTAGACACTGACTGGACACTGGCTAGACACAGGCTAGACACTGGCTAGGAACAGGCTAGAAACTGGCTAGACACTGGCTAGAAACTGGGTAGAAACTGGCTAGACACTGGCTAGACACTGGCCAGACAATGGCTAGACACTGGCTAGACAGTGGCTAGACACTGGCTAGACAGTGGCTAGACACTGGCTAGACACTGGCTAGACACTGGCTAGACACTGGCTAGACACTGGCTTGACACTGGCTAGATATTGGCTAGACACTGGCTTGCCATTGGTTAGACATTGGCTAGTCACTGATTAGATACAGACAAGACATAGGCCAGACACATGTTTTACACAGGCTAGCCGCAGCCTAGAAATAGGCAAGAAACAGAAAGGACATAAGCTAGACACAGGCTAGGCACAGGCTAGACACAAACTAGACACAGTCTACACACTGGCTTGACACAGGCTAGACATAGTCCAGACAGACAGACTGGACAGGCTAAACACAGGCTAGACACATGCTAGACACATGCTAGACACATGCTAGACACTGGTCAGACACTGGCTAGGCACAAGCTAGACACTGGCTAGGCACAGGCTAGACACTGGCTAGGCACAGGCTAGACACAGGCTAGACACGGGCTAGGCACAGGCTAGACACTGGCTAGGCACAGGCCAGACACTAGCTAGGCACAGGCCAGACACTGGCTAGGCACAGGCTAGGCACAAGCTAGACACTGGCTAGGCACAGGCTAGACATAGGCTAGACACTGGCTGGGCACAGGCTAGACACAGGCTAGTCACTGGCTATGCACAGGCTAGACACTGGCTATGCACAGGCTAGACACTGGCTATGCACAGGCTACACACTGGCTAGGCACAGGCTATACACTGGCTAGGTACAAGCTAGACACTGGCTAGACACAGGCTAGTCACTGGCTAGGCACGGGCTAGGCACTGGCTAGGCACGGGCTAGGCACGGGCTAGGCACTGGCTAGGCACAGGCTAAACACTGGCAAGGCACAGGCTAGACAATGGCTACGCACAGGCTAGACACTGGCTAGGCACAGGCTAGACACTGGCTAGGCGCCGGCTATGCACATGCCAATCACAGGCAAGGCACAGGCTAGACACAGGCTAGACACTGGTATGGCACACGCTAGGCACAGGCTAGACTCTGGCTAGCCACAGGCTAGACACAGGCTAGACACTTGCTAGACACTGGCTAGGCGCCGGCTATGCACATGCCAATCACAGGCAAGGCACAGGCTAGACACAGACTAGACACTGGCTAGGCACAGGCTAGGCACAGGCTAGACACTGGCTGGCCACAGGCTAGACTCTGGCAAAGCACTGGCTAGACACTGGCTAGAAACTGGCTAGAAACTGGCTAGACACTGGCTAGACACTGGCTAGACACTGGCTAGACAGTGGCTAGACACTGGCTAGACAGTGGCTAGACACTGGCTAGACAGTGGCTAGACACTGGCTAGACACTGGCTAGACACTGGCTAGACAGTGGCTAGACACTGGCTAGACACTGGCTTGACACTGGCTAGATATTGGCTAGACAATGGCTTGCCATTGGTTAGACATTGGCTAGTCACTGATTAGATACAGACAAGACATAGGCCAGACACATGTTTTACACAGGCTAGCCGCAGCCTAGAAATAGGCAAGAAACAGAAAGGACATAAGGTAGACACAGGCTAGGCACAGGCTAGACACAAACTAGACACAGTCTACACACTGGCTTGACACAGGCTAGACATAGTCCAGACAGACAGACTGGACAGGCTAAACACAGGCTAGACAGATGCTAGACACATGCTAGACACATGCTAGACACTGGTTAGACACTGGCTAGGCACAAGCTAGACACTGGCTAGGCACAGGCTAGACACTGGCTAGGCACAGGCCAGACACTGGCTAGGCACAGGCTAGGCACAAGCTAGACACTGGCTAGGAACAGGCTAGACATAGGCTAGACACTGGCTGGGCACAGGCTAGACACAGGCTAGTCACTGGCTATGCACAGGCTAGACACTGGCTATGCACAGGCTAGACACTGGCTATGCACAGGCTACACACTGGCCAGGCACAGGCTACACACTGGCTACACACTGGCTAGGCACAGGCTAGACACTGGCTAGACACAGGCTAGTCACTGGCTAGGCAAGGGCTAGGCACTGGCTAGGCACGGGCTAGGCACGGGCTAGGCACTGGCTAGGCACAGGCTAGACACTGGCTACGCACAGGCTAGACACTGGCTACGCACAGGCTAGACACTGGCTAGGCACAGGCTAGACACCGGCTAGGCACAGGCAATGCACATGCCAATCACAGGCAAGGCACAGGCTAGACACAGGCTAGACACTGGTATGGCACACGCTAGATACTGTCTATGCACAGACTAGACACTGGCTAGGCACAGGCTAGACACTGGCTAGGCACAGGCTAGACACTGGCTAGGCACAGGCTAGACACTGGCTAGGCACAGGCTAGACACTGGCTAGGCACAGGCTAGACACTGGCTAGGCGCCGGCTATGCACATGCCAATCACAGGCAAGGCACAGGCTAGACACAGGCTAGACACAGGCCAGACACTGGTATGGCACACGCTAGGCACTGTCTAGGCACAGGCTAGACACAGGCTAGACACTGGCTAGACACTGGCTAGGCACAGACTAGACACTGGCTAGGCACAGGCTAGGCACAGGCTAGACACTGGCTGGCCACAGGCTAGACTCTGGCAAAGCACTGGCTAGGCACTGGCTAGACATGGGCTAGACACAGGCTAGGCACAGGCCAGGCACAGGCTGTACACTGGCTATGCACTGGCTTGACACTGGTATGGCACCCGCTAGACACTGTCTAGGCATAGGCTAGACTCTGGCTAGGCACAGGCTAGACACAGGCTAGACACTGGCTAGGCACAGGCTAGAATCTGGCTAGGCACAGGTTAGACACTGGCTAGACACTGGCTAGGCACAGGCTAGGCACTCGGCTAGGCACAGGCTAGACACTGGCTAGACACTGGCTAGAAACTGGCTAGAAACTGGCTAGACACTGGCTAGACACTAGGTAGACACTGGCTAGACACTGGCTAGACAGTGGCTAGACACTGGCTAGACACTGGCTAGACACTGGCTAGACACTGGCTAGACACTGGCTAGACACTGGCTAGACACTGGCTAGACACTGGCTAGACACTGGCTAGACACTGGCTAGACACTGGCTAGACACTGGCTAGACACTGGCTAGACACTGGCTAGACACTGGCTAGACACTAGCTAGACACTGGCTAGACACTGGCTAGAAACTGGCTAGAAACTGGCTAGACACTTGCTAGAAACTGGATAGAAACTGGCTAGACACTGGTTAGACACTAGGTAGACACTGGCTAGACACTGGCTAGACAGTGGCTAGACACTGGCTAGACACTGGCTAGACACTGGCTAGACACTGGCTAGACACTGGCTAGACACTGGCTAGATATTGGCTAGACACTGGCTTGCCATTGGTTAGACATTGGCTAGTCACTGATTAGATACAGACAAGACATAGGCCAGACACATGTTTTACACAGGCTAGCCGCAGCCTAGAAACAGGCAAGAAACAGAAAGGACATAAGCTAGACGCAGGCTAGGCACAGGCTAGACACAAACTAGACACAGTCTATACACTGGCTTGACACAGGCTAGACATAGTCCAGACAGACAGACTAGACAGGCTAAACACAGGCTAGACACATGCTAGACACATGCTAGACACTGGCTAGGCACAAGCTAGACACTGCCTAGGCACAGGCTAGACACTGGCTAGGCACAGGCTAGACACTGGCTAGGCACAGGCTAGACACTGGCTAGGCACAGGCTAGACACTGGCTAGGCACAGGCTAGACACTGGCTAGGCACAGGCTAGACACAGGCTAGACACGGGCTAGGCACAGGCTACACACTGGCTAGGCACAGGCCAGACACTGGCTAGGCACAAGCTAGACACTGGCTAGGCACAGGCTAGACATAGGCTAGACACTGGCTGGGCACAGGCTAGGCACAGGCTAGTCACTGGCTATGTACAGGCTAGACACTGGCTATGCACAGGCTAGACACTGGCTATGCACATGCTAGACACTGGCTATGCACAGGCTAGACACTGGCTAGGCACAGGCTAGACACTGGCTAGGCACATGCTAGACACTGGCTTGACACAGGCTAGACATAGTCCAGACAGACAGACTGGACAGGCTAAACACAGGCTAGACAGATGCTAGACACATGCTAGACACATGCTAGACACTGGTTAGACACTGGCTAGGCACAAGCTAGACACTGACTAGGCACAGGCTAGACACTGGCTAGGCACAGGCTAGACACTGGCTAGACACTGGCTAGACACTGGCTAGACACTGGCTAGACACTGGCTGGGCACAGGCTAGACACAGGCTAGTCACTGGCTATGCACAGGCTAGACACTGGCTATGCACAGGCTAGACACTGGCTATGCACAGGCTACACACTGGCCAGGCACAGGCTACACACTGGCTACACACTGGCTAGGCACAGGCTAGACACTGGCTAGACACAGGCTAGTCACTGGCTAGGCAAGGGCTAGGCACTGGCTAGGCACGGGCTAGGCACGGGCTAGGCACTGGCTAGGCACAGGCTAGACACTGGCTACGCACAGGCTAGACACTGGCTACGCACAGGCTAGACACTGGCTAGGCACAGGCTAGACACTGGCTAGGCACAGGCAATGCACATGCCAATCACAGGCAAGGCACAGGCTAGACACAGGCTAGACACTGGTATGGCACACGCTAGATACTGTCTATGCACAGACTAGACACTGGCTAGGCACAGGCTAGACACTGGCTAGGCGCCGGCTATGCACATGCCAATCACAGGCAAGGCACAGGCAAGACACAGGCTAGACACAGGCTAGACACTGGTATGGCACACGCTAGGCACTGTCTAGGCACAGGCTAGACACATGCTAGACACTGGCTAGACACTGGCTAGGCACAGACTAGACACTGGCTAGGCACAGGCTAGGCACAGGCTAGACACTGGCTGGCCACAGGCTAGACTCTGGCAAAGCACTGGCTAGGCACTGGCTAGACATGGGCTAGACACAGGCTAGGCACAGGCCAGGCACAGGCTGTACACTGGCTTGACACTGGTATGGCACACGCTAGACACTGTCTAGGCACAGGCTAGACACAGGCTAGACACTGGCTAGGCACAGGCTAGACTCTGGCTAGGCACAGGTTAGACACTGGCTAGACACTGGCTAGGCACAGGCTAGGCACTCGGCTAGGCACAGGCTAGACACTGGCTAGACACTGGCTAGAAACTGGCTAGAAACTGGCTAGACACTGGCTAGACACTAGGTAGACACTGGCTAGACACTGGCTAGACAGTGGCTAGACACGTAGACACTGGCTAGACACTGGCTAGACACTGGCTAGACACTGGCTAGACACTGGCTAGACACTAGCTAGACACTGGCTAGACACTGGCTAGAAACTGGCTAGAAACTGGCTAGACACTGGCTAGAAACTGGTTAGAAACTGGCTAGACACTGGTTAGACACTAGGTAGACACTGGCTAGACACTGGCTAGACAGTGGCTAGACACTGGCTAGACACTGGCTAGACACTGGCTAGACACTGGCTAGACACTGGCTAGACACTGGCTAGATATTGGCTAGACACTGGCTTGCCATTGGTTAGACATTGGCTAGTCACTGATTAGATACAGACAAGACATAGGCCAGACTCATGTTTTACACAGGCTAGCCGCAGCCTAGAAACAGGCAAGAAACAGAAAGGACATAAGCTAGACGCAGGCTAGGCACAGGCTAGACACAAACTAGACACAGTCTATACACTGGCTTGACACAGGCTAGACATAGTCCAGACAGACAGACTAGACAGGCTAAACACAGGCTAGACATATGCTAGACACATGCTAGACACTGGCTAGGCACAAGCTAGACACTGCCTAGGCACAGGCTAGACACTGGCTAGGCACAGGCTAGACACTGGCTAGGCACAGGCTAGACACTGGCTAGGCACAGGCTAGACACTGGCTAGGCACAGGCTAGGCACAGGCTAGACACTGGCTAGGCACAGGCAATGCACATGCCAATCACAGGCAAGGCACAGGCTAGACACAGGCTAGACACTGGTATGGCACACGCTAGATACTGTCTATGCACAGACTAGACACTGGCTAGGCACAGGCTAGACACTGGCTAGGCACAGGCTAGACACTGGCTAGGCACAGGCTAGACACTGGCTAGGCGCCGGCTATGCACATGCCAATCACAGGCAAGGCACAGGCTAGACACAGGCTAGACACAGGCTAGACACTGGTATGGCACACGCTAGGCACTGTCTAGGCACTGGCTAGACACAGGCTAGACACTGGCTAGACACTGGCTAGGCACAGACTAGACACTGGCTAGGCACAGGCTAGGCACAGGCTAGACACTGGCTGGCCACAGGCTAGAATCTGGCAAAGCACTGGCTAGGCACTGGCTAGACATGGGCTAGACACAGGCTAGGCACAGGCCAGGCACAGGCTGTACACTGGCTATGCACTGGCTTGACACTGGTATGGCACACGCTAGACACTGTCTAGGCACAGGCTAGACACAGGCTAGACACTGGCTAGGCACAGGCTAGACTCTGGCTAGGCACAGGTTAGACACTGGCTAGACACTGGCTAGGCACAGGCTAGGCACTCGGCTAGGCACAGGCTAGACACTGGCTAGACACTGGCTAGAAACTGGCTAGAAACTGGCTAGATACTGGCTAGACACTAGGTAGACACTGGCTAGACACTGGCTAGACAGTGGCTAGACACTGGCTAGACACTGGCTAGACACTGGCTAGACACTGGCTAGACACTGGCTAGACACTGGCTAGACACTGGCTAGACACTGGCTAGACACTGGCTAGACACTGGCTAGACACTGGCTAGACACTAGCTAGACACTGGCTAGACACTGGCTAGAAACTGGCTAGAAACTGGCTAGACACTGGCTAGAAACTGGTTAGAAACTGGCTAGACACTGGTTAGACACTAGGTAGACACTGGCTAGACACTGGCTAGACAGTGGCTAGACACTGGCTAGACACTGGCTAGACACTGGCTAGACACTGGCTAGACACTGGCTAGATATTGGCTAGACACTGGCTAGATATTGGCTAGACACTGGCTTGCCATTGGTTAGACATTGGCTAGTCACTGATTAGATACAGACATAGGCCAGACACATGTTTTACACAGGCTAGCCGCAGCCTAGAAACAGGCAAGAAACAGAAAGGACATAAGCTAGACGCAGGCTAGGCACAGGCTAGACACAAACTAGACACAGTCTATACACTGGCTTGACACAGGCTAGACATAGTCCAGACAGACAGACTAGACAGGCTAAACACAGGCTAGACATATGCTAGACACATGCTAGACACTGGCTAGGCACAAGCTAGACACTGCCTAGGCACAGGCTAGACACTGGCTAGGCACAGGCTAGACACTGGCTAGGCACAGGCTAGACACTGGCTAGGCACAGGCTAGACACTGGCTAGGCACAGGCTAGACACTGGTTAGGCACAGGCTAGACACAGGCTAGACACGGGCTAGGCACAGGCTACACACTGGCTAGGCACAGGCCAGACACTGGCTAGGCACAAGCTAGACACTGGCTAGGCACAGGCTAGACATAGGCTAGACACTGGCTGGGCACAGGCTAGGCACAGGCTAGTCACTGGCTATGTACAGGCTAGACACTGGCTATGCACAGGCTAGACACTGGCTATGCACATGCTAGACACTGGCTATGCACAGGCTAGACACTGGCTAGGCACAGGCTAGACACTGGCTAGGCACATGCTAGACACTGGCTTGACACAGGCTAGACACTGGCTAGGCACAAGCTAGACACTGGCTAGGCACAGGCTAGGCACAGGCTAGGCACAGGCTAGACACTGGCTAGGCACAGGGTAGACACTGGCTAGGCACAGGCTTGACTCTGGCTAGGCACAGGCTAGGCACAGGCTAGGCACAGGCTAGACACTGGCTAGGCACAGGCTTGACTCTGGCTAGGCACAGGCTAGACACAGGCTAGACATAAGCTAGGCAAAGACTATGCACTGGCTAGACACTGGCAAGGCACTGGCTAGACACTGGCTAGGCACAGACTAGACAATGTCTAGGCACAGGCTAGACACTGGCTAGGCACAGGCTAGACGCAGGCTAGGCACAGGCTAGACGCAGGCTAGGCACAGGCTAGACGCAGGCTAGGCACAGGCTAGACGCTGGCTTGACACTGGCTAGGAACATGCTAGACACTGGCTTGACACAGGCTAGACACTGGCTAGGCACAAGCTAGACACTGGCTAGGCACAGGCTAGGCACAGGCTAGGCACAGGCTAGACACTGGCTAGGCACAGGGTAGACACTGGCTAGGCACAGGCTTGACTCTGGCTAGGCACAGGCTAGACACAGGCTAGACATAAGCTAGGCAAAGACTATGCACTGGCTAGACACTGGCTAGGCACTGGCTAGACACTGGCTAGGCACAGACTAGACAATGTCTAGGCACAGGCTAGACACAGGCTAGACATAAGCTAGGCAAAGACTATGCACTGGCTAGACACTGGCTAGGCACTGGCTAGACACTGGCTAGGCACAGACTAGACAATGTCTAGGCACAGGCTAGACACTGGCTAGGCACAGGCTAGACGCAGGCTAGGCACAGGCTAGACGCAGGCTAGGCACAGGCTAGACGCAGGCTAGGCACAGGCTAGACACTGGCTAGAAACTGGCTAGACACTAGGTAGACACTGGTTAGACACTGGCTAGACACTGGCTAGGCACTGGCTAGGCACTCGGCTAGGCACAGGCTAGGTATAGGCTAGACACTGGCTATGCACTAGCTAGACACTGGCTAGGCACTGGCTAGACACTGGCTAGGCACAGACTAGACACTGGCTAGGCACAGGCTAGACAATGGCTAGGCACAGGCTAGACACTGGCTAGGCACAGGCTAGACACTGGCAAGGCACAGGCTAGACACTGGCTAGGCACAGGCTAGACGCAGGCTAGACGCAGGCTAGACGCAGGCTAGGCACAGGCTAGACGCAGGCTTGACACTGGCTAGGCATAGGCTAGGCACAGGCTAGACACTAGGTAGACACTGGCTAGACACTGGCTAGACACTGGCTAGACACTGGCTAGACACTGGCTAGACACTGGCTAGACACTTGTATGGCACACGCTAGACACTGTCTAGGCACAGGCTAGACTCTGGCTAGCCACAGGCTAGACACTTGGTGGCCACAGGCTAGACTCTGGCAAAGCACTGGCTAGGAACTGGCTAGACATTGGCTAGATACAGGCTAGGCACAGGCCAGGCACAGGCTATACACTGGCTATGCACTGGCTTGACACTGGTATGGCACACGCTAGAAACTGTCTAGGCACAGGCTAGACTCTGGCTAGGCACAGGCTAGACACAGGCTAGACACTGGCTAGGCACAGGGTAGACACTGGCTAGGCACAGGCTAGAATCTGGCTAGGCACAGGTTAGACACTGGATAGACACTGCCTAGGCACAGGCTAGGCACTCGGCTAGGCACAGGCTAGGTATAGGCTAGACACTGGCTATGCACTGGCTATGCACTGGCTAGACACTGGCTATGCACTGGCTAGACACTGGCTAGGCACTGGCTAGACACTGGCTAGGCACAGACTAGACAATGGCTAGGCACAGGCTAGACACTGGCTAGGCACAGGCTAGACACCGGCTAGGCACAGGCTAGACACTGGCTAGGCACAGGCTAGACACTGGCTAGGCACAGGCTAGACACTGGCTAGGCACATGCCAATAACAGGCAAGGGAGAGGCTAGACACTGGTATGGCACACGCTAGACACTGGCTAGGCACAGGCTTGACTCTGGCTAGGCACAGGCTAGACACAGGCTAGACATAAGCTAGGCAAAGACTATGCACTGGCTAGACACTGGCTAGACACTGGCTAGACACTGGCTAGAAACTGGCTAGAAACTGGCTAGACACTGGCTAGAAACTGGTTAGAAACTGGCTAGACACTGGTTAGACACTAGGTAGACACTGGCTAGACACTGGCTAGACAGTGGCTAGACACTGGCTAGACACTGGCTAGACACTGGCTAGACACTGGCTAGATATTGGCAAGACACTGGTTTGCCATTGGTTAGACATTGGCTAGTCACTGATTAGATACAGACAAGACATATGCCAGACACATGTTTTACACAGGCTAGCCGCAGCCTAGAAACAGGCAAGAAACAGAAAGGACATAAGCTAGACGCAGGCTAGGCACAGGCTAGACACAAACTAGACACAGTCTATACACTGGCTTGACACAGGCTAGACATAGTCCAGACAGACAGACTAGACAGGCTAAACACAGGCTAGACACATGCTAGACACATGCTAGACACTGGCTAGACACTGGCTAGGCACAAGATAGACACTGCCTAGGCACAGGCTAGACACTGGCTAGGCACAGGCTAGACACTGGCTAGGCACAGGCTAGACACTGGCTAGGCACAGGCTAGACACTGCTAAGGCACAGGCTAGACACTGGCTAGGCACAGGCTAGACACAGGCAAGACACGGGCTAGGCACAGGCTACACATTGGCTAGGCACAGGCCAGACACTGGCTAGGAACAAGCTAGACACTGGCTAGGCACAGGCTAGACATAGGCTAGACACTGGCTGGGCACAGGCTAGGCACAGGCTAGTCACTGGCTATGTACAGGCTAGACACTGGCTATGCACAGGCTAGACACTGGCTATGCACATGCTAGACACTGGCTATGCACAGGCTAGACACTGGCTAGGCACAGGCTAGACACTGGCTAGGCACATGCTAGACACTGGCTTGACACAGGCTAGACACTGGCTAGGCACAAGCTAGACACTGGCTAGGCACAGGCTAGGCACAGGCTAGACACTGGCTAGGCAGAGGGTAGACACTGGCTAGGGACAGGCTTGACTCTGGCTAGGCACAGGCTAGGCACAGGCTAGACACTGGCTAGGCGCAGGCTAGACACTGGCTAGGCACAGGCTTGACTCTGGCTAGGCACAGGCTAGACACAGGCTAGACATAAGCTAGGCAAAGACTATGCACTGGCTAGACACTGGCTAGGCACTGGCTAGACACTGGCTAGGCACAGACTAGACAATGGCTAGGCACAGGCTAGACACTGGCTAGGCACAGGCTAGACGCAGGCTAGGCACAGGCTAGACGCAGGCTAGGCACAGGCTAGACGCTGGCTTGACACTGGCTAAGTATAGGCTAATCACAGGCTAGACACTGGCTAGAAACTGGCTAGACACTAGGTAGACACTGGTTAGACACTGGCTAGACACTGGCTAGGCACTGGCTAGGCACTCGGCTAGGCACAGGCTAGGTATAGGCTAGACACTGGCTATGCACTGGCTATGCACTAGCTAGACACTGGCTAGGCACAGGCTAGACACTGGCAAGGCACAGGCTAGACACTGGCTAGGCACAGGCTAGACGCAGGCTAGACGCAGGCTAGGCACAGGCTAGACGCAGGCTTGACACTGGCTAGGCATAGGTTAGGCACAGGCTAGACACTAGGTAGACACTGGCTAGACACTGGCTAGACACTGGCTAGACACTTGTATGGCACACGCTAGACACTGTCTAGGCACAGGCTAGACTCTGGCTAGCCACAGGCTAGACACTGGCAAAGCACTGGCTAGGCACTGGCTAGACATTGGCTAGATACAGGCTAGGCACAGGCCAGGCACAGGCTATACACTGGCTATGCACTGGCTTGACACTGGTATGGCACACGCTAGAAACTGTCTAGGCACAGGCTAGACTCTGGCTAGGCACAGGCTAGACACAGGCTAGACACTGGCTAGGCACAGGGTAGACACTGGCTAGGCACAGGCTAGAATCTGGCTAGGCACAGGTTAGACACTGGCTAGACACAGGCTAGACACTGGCTAGGCACAGGCTTGACACTGGCTTGCCATTGGTTAGACATTGGCTAGTCACTGATTAGATACAGACAAGACATATGCCAGACACATGTTTTACACAGGCTAGCCGCAGCCTAGAAATAGGCAAGAAACAGAAAGGACATAAGCTAGACACAGGCTAGGCACAGGCTAGACACAAACTAGACACAGTCTACACACTGGCTTGACACAGGCTAGACATAGTCCAGACAGACAGACTGGACAGGCTAAACACAGGCTAGACACATGCTAGACACATGCTAGACACTGGTTAGACACTGGCTAGGCACAAGCTAGACACTGGCTAGGCACAGGCTAGACACTGGCTAGGCACAGGCTAGACACATGCTAGACACGGGCTAGGCACAGGCTAGACACTGGCTAGGCACAGGCCAGACACTGGCTAGGCACAGGCTAGGCACTGGCTAGGCACAGGCCAGACACTGGCTAGGCACAGGCTAGGCACAAGCTAGATACTGGCTAGGCACAGGCTAGACACAGGCTAGTCACTGGCTATGCACAGGCTAGACACTGGCTATGCACAGGCTAGACACTGGCTATGCACAGGCTACACACTGGCTAGGCACAGGCTACACACTGGCTAGGCACAGGCTAGACACTGGCTAGACACAGGCTAGTCACTGGCTAGGCACGGGCTAGGCACTGGCTAGGCACGGGCTAGGCACGGGCTAGGCACTGGCTAGGCACAGGCTAGACACTGGCTAGGCACAGGCTAGACACTGGCTAGGCACAGGCAATGCACATGCCAATCACAGGCAAGGCACAGGCTAGACACTGGTATGGCACACGCTAGATACTGTCTAGGCACAGACTAGAAACTGGCTAGGCACAGGCTAGACACTGGCTAGGCACAGGCTAGACACTGGCTAGGCACAGGCTAGACACTGGCTAGGCACAGGCTAGACACTGGCTAGGCACAGGCTAGACACTGGCTAGGCACAGGCTAGACACTGGCTAGGCACAGACTAGACAATGGCTAGGCACAGGCTAGACACTGGCTAGGCACAGGCTAGACGCAGGCTAGGCACAGGCTAGACGCAGGCTAGGCACAGGCTAGACGCAGGCTAGGCACAGGCTAGACGCAGGCTAGGCACAGGCTAGACGCAGGCTAGGCACAGGCTAGACGCTGGCTTGACACTGGCTAAGTATAGGCTAATCACAGGCTAGACACCGGCTAGAAACTGGCTAGACACTAGGTAGACACTGGTTAGACACTGGCTAGACACTGGCTAGGCACTGGCTAGGCACTCGGCTAGGCACAGGCTATACACTGGCTATGCACTGGCTTGACACTGGTATGGCACACGCTAGACACTGTCTAGGCACAGGCTAGACTCTGGCTAGGCACAGGCTAGACACAGGCTAGACACTGGCTAGGCACAGGCTAGACTCTGGCTAGGCACAGGTTAGACACTGGCTAGGCACAGGCTAGGCACTCGGCTAGGCACAGGCTAGACACTGGCTTGAAACTGGCTAGAAACGGGCTAGACACTGGCTAGACACTAGGTAGACACTGGCTAGACACTGGCTAGACAGTGGCTAGACACTGGCTAGACACTGGCTAGACACTGGCTAGACACTGGCTAGACACAGGCTAGACATAGTCCAGACAGACAGACTAGACAGGCTAAACACAGGCTAGACACATGCTAGACACATGCTAGACACTGGCTAGACACTGGCTAGGCACAAGCTAGACACTGCCTAGGCACAGGCTAGACACTGGCTTGGCACAGGCTAGACACTGGCTAGGCACAGGCTAGACACTGGCTAGGCACAGGCTAGACACAGGCTAGACACGGGCTAGGCACAGGCTAGACACGGGCTAGGCACAGGCTACACACTGGCTAGGCACAGGCCAGACACTGGCTAGGCACAAGCTAGACACTGGCTAGGCACAGGCTAGACATAGGCTAGACACAGGCTAGACATAGGCTAGACACTGGCTAGACATAGGCTAGACACTGGCTGGGCACAGGCTAGGCACAGGCTAGTCACTGGCAATGTACAGGCTAGACACTGGCTATGCACAGGCTAGACACTGGCTATGCACATGCCAGACACTGGCTATGCACAGGGTAGACACTGGCTAGGCACAGGCTAGACACTGGCTAGGCACAGGCTAGACACTGGCTTGACACAGGCTAGACACTGGCTAGGCACAAGCTAGACACTGGCTAGGCACAGGCAAGACACTGGCTAGGCACAGGCTTGACTCTGGCTAGGCACAGGCTAGGCACAGGCTAGACACTGGCTAGGCGCAGGCTAGACACTGGCTAGGCACAGGCTTGACTCTGGCTAGGCACAGGCTAGACACAGGCTAGACATAAGCTAGGCAAAGACTATGCACTGGCTAGACACTGGCTAGGCACTGGCTAGGCACAGACTAGACAATGGCTAGGCACAGGCTAGACACTGGCTAGGCACAGGTTAGACACTGGTTAGGCACAGGCTAGACACTGGCTAGGCACAGGCTAGACACTGTCTAGGCACAGGCTAGACACTGGCTAGGCACAGGCTCGACGCAGGCTAGGCATAGGCTAGACGCAGGCTAGGCACAGGCTAGACGCAGGCTAGACACAGGCTAGACGCTGGCTTGATACTGGCTAAGTATAGGCTAATCACAGGCTAGACACTGGCTAGAAACTGGCTAGACACTAGGTAGACACTGGTTAGACACTGGCTAGACACTGGCTAGGCACTGGCTAGGCACTCGGCTAGGCACAGGCTAGGTATAGGCTAGACACTGGCTATGCACTGGCTAGACACTGGCTAGGCACTGGCTAGACACTGGCTAGGCACTGGCTAGACACTGGCTAGGCACCGGCTAGACAATGGCTAGGCACAGGCTAGACACTGGCTAGGCACAGGCTAGACACTGGCTAGGCACAGGCTAGACGCAGGCTAGACGCAGGCTAGACGCAGGCTAGGCACAGGCTAGACGCAGGCTTGACACTGGCTAGGCATAGGCTAGGCACAGGCTAGACACTAGGTAGACACTGGCTAAACACTGGCTAGACACTGGTATGGCACACGCTAGGCACTGTCTAGGCACATTCTAGACTCTGGCTAGCCACAGGCTAGACACTAGGTGGCCACAGGCTAGAATCTGGCAAAGCACTGGCTAGGCACTGGCTAGACATTGGCTAGATACAGGCTAGGCACAGGCCAGGCACAGGCTATACACTGGCTATGCACTGGCTTGACACTGGTATGGCACACGCTAGACACTGTCTAGGCACAGGCTAGACTCTGGCTAGGCACAGGCTAGACACAGGCTAGACACTGGCTAGGCACAGGGTAGACACTGGCTAGGCACAGGCTAGAATCTGGCTAGGCACAGGTTAGACACTGGCTAGACACTGGCTAGGCACAGGCTAGGCACTCGGCTAGGCACAGGCTAGGTATAGGCTAGACACTGGCTATGCACTGGCTAGACACTGGCTAGGCACAGACTAGACAATGGCTAGGCACAGGCTAGACACTGGCTAGGCACAGGCTAGACACTGGCTAGGCACAGGCTAGACGCAGGCTAGGAAAAGGCTAAACGCAGGCTAGGCACTGGCTAGAAAGTGCATAGTCACTGGCTAGACAGTGGCTAGACACTGGCTAGACACTGGCTAGACACTGGCTAGACAGTGGCTAGACACTGGCTAGACACTGGCTAGACACTGGCTAGAAACTGGCTAGACACTGGCTAGAAACTGGCTAGAAACTGGCTAGACACTGGCTAGACACTAGGTAGACACTGGCTAGACACTGCCATTGCCATTGGTTAGACATTGGCTATTCACTGATTAGATACAGACAAGACATAGGCCAGACACATGTTTAACACAGGCTAGCCGCAGCCTAGAAACAGGCAAGAAACAGAAAGGACATAAGCTAGACGCAGGCTAGGCACAGGCTAGACACAAACTAGACACAGTCTATACACTGGCTTGACACAGGCTAGACATAGTCCAGACAGACAGACTGGACAGGCTAAACACAGGCTAGACACATGCTAGACACATGCTAGACACTGGCTAGACACTGCCTAGGCACAAGCTAGACACTGCCTAGGCACAGGCTAGACACTGGCTAGGCACAGGCTAGATACTGGCTAGGCACAGGCTAGACACTGGCTAGGCACAGGCTAGACACTGGCTAGGCACAGGCTAGACACAGGCTAGACACGGGCTAGGCACAGGCTACACACTGGCTAGGCACAGGCCAGACACTGGCTAGGCACAAGCTAGACACTGGCTAGGCACAGGCTAGACATAGTAGACATAGGCTAGACACTGGCTGGGCACAGGCTAGGCACAGGCTAGTCACTGGCTATGTACAGGCTAGTCACTGGCTATGCACAGGCTAGACACTGGCTATGCACATGCTAGACACTGGCTATGCACAGGCTAGACACTGGCTAGGCACAGGCTAGACACTGGCTAGGCACAGGCTAGACACTGGCTTGACACAGGCTAGACACTGGCTAGGCACAAGCTAGACACTGGCTAGGCACAGGCTAGGCACAGGCTAGGCACAGGCTAGGCACAGGCTAGGCACAGGCTAGGCACAGGCTGGGCACAGGCTAGGCACAGGCTAGACACTGACTAGGCAGATGCTAAACACTGGCTAGGCACTGGCTTGACTCTGGCTAGGCACAGGCTAGACACAGGCTAGACATAAGCTAGGCAAAGACTAGGCACTTGCTAGGTACGGGCTAGGCACGGGCTAGGCACTGGCTAGGCACAGGCTAAACACTGGCTAGGCACAGGCTAGACACTGGCTACGCACAGGCTAGACACTGGCTAGGCACAGACTAGACACTGGCTAGGCACAGGCTAGACACTGGCTAGGCACAGGCTAGACGCAGGCTAGGCACAGGCTAGACGCAGGCTAGGCACAGGCTAGACGCAGGCTAGGCACAGGCTAGACGCTGGCTTGACACAGGCTAGACACTGGCTAGGCACAGGCTAGACACTGTCTAGGCACAGGCTAGACACTGGCTAGGCACAGGCTAGACGCAGGCTAGGCACAGGCTAGACGCAGGCTAGGCACAGGCTAGACGCAGGCTAGGCACAGGCTAGACGCTGGCTTGACACTGGCTAAGTATAGGCTAATCACAGGCTAGACACTGGCTAGAAACTGGCTAGACACTAGGTAGACACTGGTTAGACACTGGCTAGACACTGGCTAGGCACTGGCTAGGCACTAAGCTAGGCACAGGCTAAGTATAGGCAAGACACTGGCTATGCACTGGCTATGCACTAGCTAGACACTGGCTAGGCACAGGCTAGACACTGGCTAGGCACAGGCTAGACGCAGGCTAGACGCAGGCTAGGCACAGGCTAGACGCAGGCTTGACACTGGCTAGGCATAGGTTAGGCACAGGCTAGACACTAGGTAGACACTGGCTAGACACTGGCTAGACACTGGCTAGACACTGGCTAGACACTTGTATGGCACACGCTAGACACTGTCTAGGCACTCTGGCTAGCCACAGGCTAGACACTGGCAAAGCACTGGCTAGGCACTGGCTAGACATTGGCTAGATACAGGCTAGGCACAGGCCAGGCACAGGCTATACACTGGCTATGCACTGGCTTGACACTGGTATGGCACACGCTAGAAACTGTCTAGGCACAGGCTAGACTCTGGCTAGGCACAGGCTAGACACAGGCTAGACACTGGCTAGGCACAGGGTAGACACTGGCTAGGCACAGGCTAGAATCTGGCTAGGCACAGGTTAGACACTGGCTAGACACAGGCTAGACACTGGCTAGGCACAGGCTTGACACTGGCTAGACACTGGCTTGACACTGGTTAGATATTGGCTAGACACTGGCTAGCCATTGGTTAGACATTGGCTAGTCACTGATTAGATACAGACAAGACATAGGCCAGACACATGTTTTACACAGGCTAGCCGCAGCCTAGAAATAGGCAAGAAACAGAAAGGACATAAGCTAGACACAGGCTAGGCACAGGCTAGACACAAACTAGACACAGTCTAAACACTGGCTTGACACAGGCTAGACATAGTCCAGACAGACAGACTGGACAGGCTAAACACAGGCTAGACACATGCTAGACACTGGTTAGACACTGGCTAGGCACAAGCTAGACACTGGCTAGGCACAGGCTAGACACTGGCTAGGCACAGGCTAGACACATGCTAGACACGGGCTAGGCACAGGCTAGACACTGGCTAGGCACAGGCCAGACACTGGCTAGGCACAGGCTAGGCACTGGCTAGGCACAGGCCAGACACTGGCTAGGCACAGGCTAGGCACAAGCTAGACACTGGCTAGGCACAGGCTAGACATAGGCTAGACACTGGCTGGGCACAGGCTAGACACAGGCTAGTCACTGGCTATGCACAGGCTAGACACTGGCTATGCACAGGCTAGACACTGGCTATGCACAGGCTACACACTGGCTAGGCACAGGCTACACACTGGCTAGGCACAGGCTAGACACTGGCTAAAAAACAGGCTAGTCACTGGCTATGCACAGGCTAGACACTGGCTATGCACATGCTAGACACTGGCTATGCACAGGCTAGACACTGGCTAGGCACAGGCTAGACACTGGCTAGGCACAGGCTAGACACTGGCTTGACACAGGCTAGACACTGGCTAGGCACAAGCTAGACACTGGCTAGGCACAGGCTAGGCACAGGCTAGGCACAGGCTAGGCACAGGCTAGGCACAGGCTAGGCACAGGCTAGGCACAGGCTGGGCACAGGCTAGGCACAGGCTAGACACTGACTAGGCAGATGCTAAACACTGGCTAGGCACTGGCTTGACTCTGGCTAGGCACAGGCTAGACACAGGCTAGACATAAGCTAGGCAAAGACTAGGCACTTGCTAGGTACGGGCTAGGCACTGGCTAGGCACGGGCTAGGCACGGGCTAGGCACTGGCTAGGCACAGGCTAAACACTGGCTAGGCACAGGCTAGACACTGGCTACGCACAGGCTAGACGCTGGCTTGACACAGGCTAGACACTGGCTAGGCACAGGCTAGACACTGTCTAGGCACAGGCTAGACACTGGCTAGGCACAGGCTAGACGCAGGCTAGGCACAGGCTAGACGCAGGCTAGGCACAGGCTAGACGCAGGCTAGGCACAGGCTAGACGCTGGCTTGACACTGGCTAAGTATAGGCTAATCACAGGCTAGACACTGGCTAGAAACTGGCTAGACACTAGGTAGACACTGGTTAGACACTGGCTAGACACTGGCTAGGCACTGGCTAGGCACTAAGCTAGGCACAGGCTAAGTATAGGCAAGACACTGGCTATGCACTGGCTATGCACTAGCTAGACACTGGCTAGGCACAGGCTAGACACTGGCTAGGCACAGGCTAGACGCAGGCTAGACGCAGGCTAGGCACAGGCTAGACGCAGGCTTGACACTGGCTAGGCATAGGTTAGGCACAGGCTAGACACTAGGTAGACACTGGCTAGACACTGGCTAGACACTGGCTAGACACTTGTATGGCACACGCTAGACACTGTCTAGGCACAGGCTAGACTCTGGCTAGCCACAGGCTAGACACTGGCAAAGCACTGGCTAGGCACTGGCTAGACATTGGCTAGATACAGGCTAGGCAGAGGCCAGGCACAGGCTATACACTGGCTATGCACTGGCTTGACACTGGTATGGCACACGCTAGAAACTGTCTAGGCACAGGCTAGACTCTGGCTAGGCACAGGCTAGACACAGGCTAGACACTGGCTAGGCACAGGGTAGACACTGGCTAGGCACAGGCTAGAATCTTGCTAGGCACAGGTTAGACACTGGCTAGACACAGGCTAGACACTGGCTAGGCACAGGCTTGACACTGGCTAGACACTGGCTTGACACTGGTTAGATATTGGCTAGACACTGGCTAGCCATTGGTTAGACATTGGCTAGTCACTGATTAGATACAGACAAGACATAGGCCAGACACATGTTTTACACAGGCTAGCCGCAGCCTAGAAATAGGCAAGAAACAGAAAGGACATAAGCTAGACACAGGCTAGGCACAGGCTAGACACAAACTAGACACAGTCTAAACACTGGCTTGACACAGGCTAGACATAGTCCAGACAGACAGACTGGACAGGCTAAACACAGGCTAGACACATGCTAGACACATGCTAGACACTGGTTAGACACTGGCTAGGCACAAGCTAGACACTGGCTAGGCACAGGCTAGACACTGGCTAGGCACAGGCTAGACACATGCTAGACACGGGCTAGGCACAGGCTAGACACTGGCTAGGCACAGGCCAGACACTGGCTAGGCACAGGCTAGGCACTGGCTAGGCACAGGCCAGACACTGGCTAGGCACAGGCTAGGCACAAGCTAGACACTGGCTAGGCACAGGCTAGACATAGGCTAGACACTGGCTGGGCACAGGCTAGACACAGGCTAGTCACTGGCTATGCACAGGCTAGACACTGGCTATGCACAGGCTAGACACTGGCTATGCACAGGCTACACACTGGCTAGGCACAGGCTACACACTGGCTAGGCACAGGCTAGACACTGGCTAAAAAACAGGCTAGTCACTTGCTAGGCACGGGCTAGGCACTGGCTAGGCACGGGCTAGGCACGGGCTAGGCACTGGCTAGGCACAGGCTAGACACTGGCTAGGCACAGGCTAGACACTGGCTAGGCACAGGCAATGCACATGCCAATCACAGGCAAGGCACAGGCTAGACACTGGTATGGCACAGGCTAGACACTGGCTAGTCACTGGCTATGCACAGGCTAGACACTGTCTAGGCACAGACTAGAAACTGGCTAGGCACAGGCTAGACACTGGCTAGGCACAGGCTAGACACTGGCTAGGCACAGGCTAGACACTGGCTAGGCACAGGCTAGACACTGGCTAGGCACAGACTAGACAATGGCTAGGCACAGGCTAGACACTGGCTAGGCACAGGCTAGACGCAGGCTAGGCACAGGCTAGACGCAGGCAAGGCACAGGCTAGACGCAGGCTAGGCACAGGCTGGACGCAGGCTAGGCACAGGCTAGACGCTGGCTTGACACTGGCTAAGTATAGGCTAATCACAGGCTAGACACTGGCTAGAAACTGGCTAGACACTAGGTAGACACTGGTTAGACACTGGCTAGACACTGGCTAGGCACTGGCTAGGCACTCGGCTAGGCACAGGCTATACACTGGCTATGCACTGGCTTGACACTGGTATGGCACACGCTAGACACTGTCTAGGCACAGGCTAGACACTGGCTTGAAACTGGCTAGAAACGGGCTAGACACTGGCTAGACACTAGGTAGACACTGGCTAGACACTGGCTAGACAGTGGCTAGACACTGGCTAGACACTGGCTAGACACTGGCTAGACACTGGCTAGAAACTGGCTAGAAACTGGCTAGACACTGGCTAGAAACTGGCTAGAAACTGGCTAGACACTGGTTAGACACTGGGTAGACACTGGCTAGACACTGGCTAGACACAGGCTAGACATAGTCCAGACAGACAGACTAGACAGGCTAAACACAGGCTAGACACATGCTAGACACATGCTAGACACTGGCTAGACACTGGCTAGGCACAAGCTAGACACTGCCTAGGCACAGGCTAGACACTGGCTTGGCACAGGCTAGACACTGGCTAGGCACAGGCTAGGCACTCGGCTAGGCACAGGCTAGGTATAGGCTAGACACTGGCTATGCACAGGCTAGACACTGGCTAGGCACAGACTAGACAATGGCTAGGCACAGGCTAGACACTGGCTAGGCACAGGCTAGACACTGGCTAGGCACAGGCTAGACGCAGGCTAGGAAAAGGCTAAACGCAGGCTAGGCACTGGCTAGACAGTGCATAGACACTGGCTAGACAGTGGCTAGACACTGGCTAGACACTGGCTAGACACTGGCTAGACAGTGGCTAGACACTGGCTAGACACTGGCTAGACACTGGCTAGAAACTGGCTAGAAACTGGCTAGACACTGGCTAGACACTAGGTAGACACTGGCTAGACACTGCCATTGCCATTGGTTAGACATTGGCTATTCACTGATTAGATACAGACAAGACATAGGCCAGACACATGTTTAACACAGGCTAGCCGCAGCCTAGAAACAGGCAAGAAACAGAAAGGACATAAGCTAGACGCAGGCTAGGCACAGGCTAGACACAAACTAGACACAGTCTATACACTGGCTTGACACAGGCTAGACATAGTCCAGACAGACAGACTGGACAGGCTAAACACAGGCTAGGGACATGCTAGACACATGCTAGACACTGGCTAGACACTGCCTAGGCACAAGCTAGACACTGCCTAGGCACAGGCTAGACACTGGCTAGGCACAGGCTAGATACTGGCTAGGCACAGGCTAGACACTGGCTAGGCACAGGCTAGACACTGGCTAGGCACAGGCTAGACACAGGCTAGACACGGGCTAGGCACAGGCTACACACTGGCTAGGCACAGGCCAGACACTGGCTAGGCACAAGCTAGACACTGGCTAGGCACAGGCTAGACATAGGCTAGACACTGGCTGGGCACAGGCTAGGCACAGGCTAGTCACTGGCTATGTACAGGCTAGTCACTGGCTATGCACAGGCTAGACACTGGCTATGCACATGCTAGACACTGGCTATGCACAGGCTAGACACTGGCTAGGCACAGGCTAGACACTGGCTAGGCACAGGCTAGACACTGGCTTGACACAGGCTAGACACTGGCTAGGCACAAGCTAGACACTGGCTAGGCACAGGCTAGGCACAGGCTAGGCACAGGCTAGGCACAGGCTAGGCACAGGCTAGGCACAGGCTAGGCACAGGCTAGGCACAGGCTGGGCACAGGCTAGGCACAGGCTAGACACAGGCTAGACACTGGCTAGGCACAGGCTAGACACTGGCTAGGCACAGGCTAGACACTGGCTAGGCACAGGCTAGACACTGGCTAGGCAAAGGCTAGACACTGGCTAGGCACAGGCTTGACACTGGCTAGGCACAAGCTAGACACTGGCTAGGCACAGGTTCGGCACTGGCTAGGCACAGGCTAGGCACAGGCTAGACACTGGCTAGGCGCAGGCTAGACACTGGCTAGGCACAGGCTTGACTCTGGCTAGGCACAGGCTAGACACAGGCTAGACACAGGCTAGACATAAGCTAGGCAAAGACTAGGCACTGGCTAGGCACGGGCTAGGCACTGGCTAGGCACAGGCTAGACATAGGCTTGGCACAGGCTAGACATAGGCTAGACATTGGCTGGGCACAGGCTAGGCACAGGCTAGTCACTGGCTATGTACAGGCTAGACACTGGCTATGCACAGGCTAGACACTGGCTATGCACATGCTAGACACTGGCTATGCACAGGCTAGACACTGGCTAGGCACAGGCTAGACACTGGCTAGGCACAGGCTAGACACTGGCTTGACACAGGCTAGACACTGGCTAGGCAAAAGCTAGACACTGATATGGCACACGCTAGATACTGTCTAGGCACAGACTAGACACTGGCTAGGCACGGGCTAGACACTGGCTAGGCACAGGCTAAACACTGGCTAGGCACCGGCTATGCACATGCCAATCACAGGCAAGGCACAGGCAAGGCACAGGCTAGACACTGGCTAGACACTGGTATGGCACACGCTAGACACTGGCTAGCCACAGGCTAGACACAGGCTAGACACTGGCTAGACACTGGCTAGGCACAGACTAGACACTGGCTAGGCACAGGCTAGGCACAGGCTAGACACTGGCTAGGCACAGGCTAGGCACAGGCTAGACACTGGCTGGCCACAGGCTAGACGCAGGCTAGGCACAGGCTAGACGCAGGCTAGGCACAGGCTAGACGCAGGCTTGACACTGGCTAGGCATAGGCTAGGCACAGGCTAGACACTGGCTAGAAACTGGCTAGACACTAGGTAGACACTGGTTAGACACTGGCTAGACACTGGCTAGGCACTGGCTAGGCACTCGGCTGGGCACAGGCTAGGTATAGGCTAGACACTGGCTATGCACTGGCTATGCACTGGCTAGACACTGGCTATGCACTGGGTAGAACACTGGCTATGCACTGGCTAGACACTGGCTAGGCACTGGCTAGACACTGGCTAGGCACAGGCTAGGCACTGGCTAGACACTGGCTAGGCACAGGCTAGACAATGGCTAGGCACAGGCTAGACACTGGCTATGCACTGGCTATGCACTGGCTAGACACAGGCTAGACACTGGCTAGGCACAGGCTAGACGCAGGCTAGACGCAGGCTAGGCACAGGCTTGACGCAGGCTAGGCACAGGCTAAACGCAGGCTTGACACTGGCTAGGCATAGGCTAGGCACAGGCTATACACTGGCTATGCACTGGCTTGACACTGGTATGGCACACGCTAGAAACTTTTTAGGCACAGGCTAGACTCTGGCTAGGCACAGGCTAGACACAGGCTAGCCACTGGCTAGGCACAGGCTAGACTCTGGCTAGGCACAGGTTAGACACTGGCTAGACACTGGCTAGGCACAGGCTAGGCACTCGGCTAGGCACAGGCTAGGTATAGGCTAGACACAGGCTAGGTATAGGCTAGACACTGGCTATGCACTGGCTATGCACTGGCTAGACACTGGCTAGGCACTGGCTAGACACTGGCAAGGCACTGGCTAGACACTGGCTAGGCACAGACTAGACAATGGCTAGGCACAGGCCAGACACTGGCTAGGCACAGGCTAGACACTGGCTAGGCACAGGCTAGACACTGGCTAGGCACAGGCTAGACGCAGGCTAGGCACAGGCTAGACGCAGGCTAGGCACAGGCTAGACGCAGGCTTGACACTGGCTAGGCATAGGCTAGGCACAGGCTAGACACTGGCTAGAAACTAGCTAGACACTAGGTAGACACTGGTTAGACACTGGCTAGACACTGGCTAGGCACTGGCTAGGCACTCGGCTGGGCACAGGCTAGACACTAGGTAGACACTGGTTAGACACTGGCTAGACACTGGCTAGGCACTGGCTTGACTCTGGCTAGGCACAGGCTAGACACAGGCTAGACATAAGCTAGGCAAAGACTAGGCACTTGCTAGGTACGGGCTAGGCACTGGCTAGGCACGGGCTAGGCACGGGCTAGGCACTGGCTAGGCACAGGCTAAACACTGGCTAGGCACAGGCTAGACACTGGCTACGCACAGGCTAGACACTGGCTAGGCACAGACTAGACACTGGCTAGGCACAGGTAATGCACATGCCAATCACAGGCAAGGCACAGGCTAGACATAGGCTAGACACTGGTATGGCACACGCTAGATACTGTCTACGCACAGACTAGACACTGGCTAGGCACAGGCTAGGCACAGGCTAGTCACTGGCTATGCACAGGCTAGACACTGGCTATGCACAGGCTAGACACTGGCTAGGCACAGGCTAGACACTGGCTAGGCACAGGCTAGACACTGGCTAGGCAAAGGCTAGACACTGGCTAGGCACAGGCTTGACACTGGCTAGGCACAAGCTAGACACTGGCTAGGCACAGGTTCGGCACTGGCTAGGCACAGGCTAGGCACAGGCTAGACACTGGCTAGGCGCAGGCTAGACACTGGCTAGGCACAGGCTTGACTCTGGCTAGGCACAGGCTAGACACAGGCTAGACACAGGCTAGACATAAGCTAGGCAAAGACTAGGCACTGGCTAGGCACGGGCTAGGCACTGGCTAGGCACAGGCTAGACATAGGCTTGGCACAGGCTAGACATAGGCTAGACATTGGCTGGGCACAGGCTAGGCACAGGCTAGTCACTGGCTATGTACAGGCTAGACACTGGCTATGCACAGGCTAGACACTGGCTATGCACAGGCTAGACACTGGCTAGGCACAGGCTAGACACTGGCTAGGCACAGGCTAGACACTGGCTAGGCACAGGCTAGACACTGGCTTGACACAGGCTAGACACTGGCTAGGCAAAAGTTAGACACTGATATGGCACACGCTAGATACTGTCTAGGCACAGACTAGACACTGGCTAGGCACGGGCTAGACACTGGCTAGGCACAGGCTAAACACTGGCTAGGCACCGGCTATGCACATGCCAATCACAGGCAAGGCACAGGCAAGGCACAGGCTAGACACTGGCTAGACACTGGTATGGCACACGCTAGACACTGGCTAGCCACAGGCTAGACACAGGCTAGACACTGGCTAGACACTGGCTAGGCACAGACTAGACACTGGCTAGGCACAGGCTAGGCACAGGCTAGACACTGGCTAGGCACAGGCTAGGCACAGGCTAGACACTGGCTGGCCACAGGCTAGACGCAGGCTAGGCACAGGCTAGACGCAGGCTAGGCACAGGCTAGACGCAGGCTTGACACTGGCTAGGCATAGGCTAGGCACAGGCTAGACACTGGCTAGAAACTGGCTAGACACTAGGTAGACACTGGTTAGACACTGGCTAGACACTGGCTAGGCACTGGCTAGGCACTCGGCTGGGCACAGGCTAGGTATAGGCTAGACACTGGCTATGCACTGGCTATGCACTGGCTAGACACTGGCTATGCACTGGGTAGACACTGGCTATGCACTGGCTAGACACTGGCTAGGCACTGGCTAGACACTGGCTAGGCACAGGCTAGGCACTGGCTAGACACTGGCTAGGCACAGGCTAGACAATGGCTAGGCACAGGCTAGACACTGGCTATGCACTGGCTATGCACTGGCTAGACACAGGCTAGACACTGGCTAGGCACAGGCTAGACGCAGGCTAGACGCAGGCTAGGCACAGGCTTGACGCAGGCTAGGCACAGTCTAAACGCAGGCTTGACACTGGCTAGGCATAGGCTAGGCACAGGCTATACACTGGCTATGCACTGGCTTGACACTGGTATGGCACACGCTAGAAACTTTTTAGGCACAGGCTAGACTCTGGCTAGGCACAGGCTAGACACAGGCTAGCCACTGGCTAGGCACAGGCTAGACTCTGGCTAGGCACAGGTTAGACACTGGCTAGACACTGGCTAGGCACAGGCTAGGCACTCGGCTAGGCACAGGCTAGGTATAGGCTAGACACAGGCTAGGTATAGGCTAGACACTGGCTATGCACTGGCTATGCACTGGCTAGACACTGGCTAGGCACTGGCTAGACACTGGCAAGGCACTGGCTAGACACTGGCTAGGCACAGACTAGACAATGGCTAGGCACAGGCCAGACACTGGCTAGGCACAGGCTAGACACTGGCTAGGCACAGGCTAGACACTGGCTAGGCACAGGCTAGACGCAGGCTAGGCACAGGCTAGACGCAGGCTAGGCACAGGCTAGACGCAGGCTTGACACTGGCTAGGCATAGGCTAGGCACAGGCTAGACACTGGCTAGAAACTAGCTAGACACTAGGTAGACACTGGTTAGACACTGGCTAGACACTGGCTAGGCACTGGCTAGGCACTCGGCTGGGCACAGGCTAGACACTAGGTAGACACTGGTTAGACACTGGCTAGACACTGGCTAGGCACTAGCTAGGCACTCGGCTGGGCACTCGGCTGGGCACAGGCTAGGTATAGGCTAGACACTGGCTATGCACTGGCTATGCACTGGCTAGACACTGGCTATGCACTGGGTAGACACTGGCTATGCACTGGCTAGACACTGGCTAGGCACTGGCTAGACACTGGCTAGGCACAGGCTAGGCACTGGCTAGACACTGGCTAGGCACAGGCTAGACAATGGCTAGGCACAGGCTAGACACTGGCTATGCACTGGCTATGCACTGGCTAGACACAGGCTAGACACTGGCTAGGCACAGGCTAGACGCAGGCTAGACGCAGGCTAGGCACAGGCTTGACGCAGGCTAGGCACAGGCTAAACGCAGGCTTGACACTGGCTAGGCATAGGCTAGGCACAGGCTATACACTGGCTATGCACTGGCTTGACACTGGTATGGCACACGCTAGAAACTTTTTAGGCACAGGCTAGACTCTGGCTAGGCACAGGCTAGACACAGGCTAGCCACTGGCTAGGCACAGGCTAGACTCTGGCTAGGCACAGGTTAGACACTGGCTAGACACTGGCTAGGCACAGGCTAGGCACTCGGCTAGGCACAGGCTAGGTATAGGCTAGACACAGGCTAGGTATAGGCTAGACACTGGCTATGCACTGGCTATGCACTGGCTAGACACTGGCTAGGCACTGGCTAGACACTGGCAAGGCACTGGCTAGACACTGGCTAGGCACAGACTAGACAATGGCTAGGCACAGGCCAGACACTGGCTAGGCACAGGCTAGACACTGGCTAGGCACAGGCTAGACACTGGCTAGGCACAGGCTAGACGCAGGTTAGGCACAGGCTAGACGCAGGCTAGGCACAGGCTAGACGCAGGCTTGACACTGGCTAGGCATAGGCTAGGCACAGGCTAGACACTGGCTAGAAACTAGCTAGACACTAGGTAGACACTGGTTAGACACTGGCTAGACACTGGCTAGGCACTGGCTAGGCACTCGGCTGGGCACAGGCTAGACACTAGGTAGACACTGGTTAGACACTGGCTAGACACTGGCTAGGCACTAGCTAGGCACTCGGCTGGGCACAGGCTAGGTATAGGCTAGACACTGGCTAGGCACAGGCTAGGCACTGGCTAGACACTGGCTAGGCACAGGCTAGACAATGGCTAGGCACAGGCTAGACACTGGCTATGCACTGGCTATGCACTGGCTAGACACAGGCTAGACACTGACTAGGCACAGGCTAGACGCAGGCTAGACGCAGGCTAGGCACAGGCTTGACGCAGGCTAGGCACAGGCTAGACGCAGGCTTGACACTGGCTAGGCATAGGCTAGGCACAGGCTAGACACTGGCTAGAAACTGGCTAGACACTAGGTAGACACTGGCTAGAAACTGGCTAGAAACTGGCTAGACACTGGCTAGACACTAGGTAGACACTGGCTAGGCACAGGCTAGACACTGGCTAGGCACAGGCTAGACGCAGGCTAGACACTGGCTAGGCACAGGCTAGGCACAGGCTAGGCACAGGCTAGACACTGCCTAGAAACTGGCTAGACTCAAGGTAGACACTGGCTAGACACTGGCTAGACACTGGCTAGACACTGGCTAGGCACACGCTAGACATTGGCTAGACACTGGCTAGACACTGGCTAGACACTGGCTAGACACTGGCTAGACACTGGCTAGACACTGGCTAGACACTGGCTAGACACTGGCTAGACACTGGCTAGACACTGACTAGACACTGGCTAGACACTGACTAGACACTGGCTAGACACTGACTAGACACTGGCTAGGCACATGCCCATCACAGTCAAGGCACAGGCTAGACACTGGCATGGCACACGCGAGACACTGTCTAGGCACAGGCTAGACTCTGGCTAGCCACAGGCTAGACACAGGTTAGACACTGGCTAGGCAAAGACTAGACACTGGCTAGGCACAGGCTAGACACTGGCTTGCCACAGGCTAGACTCTGGCAAAGCACTGGCTAGGCACTGGCTAGACATGGGCTTGACACAGGCTAGGCACAGGCCAGGCACAGGCTATACACTGGCTAGACACTGGCTAGACACTGGCTAGACACTGGCTAGACACTGGCTAGACACTGGCTAGACACTGGCTAGACACTGGCTAGACACTGGCTAGACACTGGCTAGACACTGGCTAGACACTGGCTAGACACTGGCTAGACACTGGCTAGAAACTGGCTAGAAACTGGCTAGACACTGGCTAGACACTGGCTAGACACTGGCTAGACACTGGCTAGACACTGGCTAGACACTGGCTAGACACTGGCTAGACACTGGCTAGACACTGGCTAGACACTGGCTAGAAACTGGCTAGAAACTGGCTAGACACTGGCTAGACACTAGGTAGACACTGGCTAGACTGCCATTGCCATTGGTTAGACATTGGCTATTCACTGATTAGATACAGACAAGACATAGGCCAGACACATGTTTAACACAGGCTAGCCGCAGCCTAGAAACAGGCAAGAAACAGAAAGGACATAAGCTAGACGCAGGCTAGGCACAGGCTAGACACAAACTAGACACAGTCTATACACTGGCTTGACACAGGCTAGACATAGTCCAGACAGACAGACTGGACAGGCTAAACACAGGCTAGGCACATACTAGACACATGCTAGACACTGGCTAGACACTGCCTAGGCACAAGCTAGACACTGCCTAGGCACAGGCTAGACACTGGCTAGGCACAGGCTAGATACTGGCTAGGCACAGGCTAGACACTGGCTAGGCACAGGCTAGACACTGGCTAGGCACAGGCTAGACACAGGCTAGACACGGGCTAGGCACAGGCTACACACTGGCTAGGCACAGGCCAGACACTGGCTAGGCACAAGCTAGACACTGGCTAGGCACAGGCTAGACATAGGCTAGACACTGGCTGGGCACAGGCTAGTCACTGGCTATGTACAGGCTAGTCACTGGCTATGCACAGGCTAGACACTGGCTATGCACATGCTAGACACTGGCTATGCACAGGCTAGACACTGGCTAGGCACAGGCTAGACACTGGCTAGGCACAGGCTAGACACTGGCTTGACACAGGCTAGACACTGGCTAGGCACAAGCTAGACACTGGCTAGGCACAGGCTAGGCACAGGCTAGGCACAGGCTAGGCACAGGCTAGGCACAGGCTAGGCACAGGCTAGGCACAGGCTGGGCACAGGCTAGGCACAGGCTAGACACTGACTAGGCAGATGCTAAACACTGGCTAGGCACTGGCTTGACTCTGGCTAGGCACAGGCTAGACACAGGCTAGACATAAGCTAGGCAAAGACTAGGCACTTGCTAGGTACGGGCTAGGCACTGGCTAGGCACGGGCTAGACACGGGCTAGGCACTGGCTAGGCACAGGCTAAACACTGGCTAGGCACAGGCTAGACACTGGCTACGCACAGGCTAGACACTGGCTAGGCACAGACTAGACACTGGCTAGGCACAGGCTAGACACTGGCTTGACACAGGCCAGACACTGGCTAGGCAAAAGCTAGACACTGATATGGCACACGCTAGATACTGTCTAGGCACAGACTAGACACTGGCTAGGCACGGGCTAGACACTGGCTAGGCACAGGCTAAACACTGGCTAGGCACCGGCTATGCACATGCCAATCACAAGCAAGGCACAAGCAAGGCACAGGCTAGACACTGGCTAGATACTGGTATGGCACACGCTAGACACTGGCTAGCCACAGGCTAGACACAGGCTAGACACTGGCTAGACACTGGCTAGAAACTGGCTAGAAACTGGCTAGACACTGGCTAGACACTGGCTAGACACTGGCTAGACAGTGGCTAGACACTGGCTAGACACTGGCTAGACACTGGCTAGACACTGGCTAGACACTGGCTAGACACTGGCTAGAAACTGGCTAGAAACTGGCTAGACACTGGCTAGACACTAGGTAGACACTGGCTAGACTGCCATTGCCATTGGTTAGACATTGGCTATTCACTGATTAGATACAGACAAGACATAGGCCAGACACATGTTTAACACAGGCTAGCCGCAGCCTAGAAACAGGCAAGAAACAGAAAGGACATAAGCTAGACGCAGGCTAGGCACAGGCTAGACACAAACTAGACACAGTCTATACACTGGCTTGACACAGGCTAGACATAGTCCAGACAGACAGACTGGACAGGCTAAACACAGGCTAGGCACATGCTAGACACATGCTAGACACTGGCTAGACACTGCCTAGGCACAAGCTAGACACTGCCTAGGCACAGGCTAGACACTGGCTAGGCACAGGCTAGATACTGGCTAGGCACAGGCTAGACACTGGCTAGGCACAGGCTAGACACTGACTAGGCACAGGCTAGACACAGGCTAGACACGGGCTAGGCACAGGCTACACACTGGCTAGGCACAGGCCAGACACTGGCTAGGCACAAGCTAGACACTGGCTAGGCACAGGCTAGACATAGGCTAGACACTGGCTGGGCACAGGCTAGTCACTGGCTATGTACAGGCTAGTCACTGGCTATGCACAGGCTAGACACTGGCTATGCACATGCTAGACACTGGCTATGCACAGGCTAGACACTGGCTAGGCACAGGCTAGACACTGGCTAGGCACAGGCTAGACACTGGCTTGACACAGGCTAGACACTGGCTAGGCACAAGCTAGACACTGGCTAGGCACAGGCTAGGCACAGGCTAGGCACAGGCTAGGCACAGGCTAGGCACAGGCTAGGCACAGGCTGGGCACAGGCTAGGCACAGGCTAGACACTGACTAGGCAGATGCTAAACACTGGCTAGGCACTGGCTTGACTCTGGCTAGGCACAGGCTAGACACAGGCTAGACATAAGCTAGGCAAAGACTAGGCACTTGCTAGGTACGGGCTAGGCACTGGCTAGGCACGGGCTAGACACGGGCTAGGCACTGGCTAGGCACAGGCTAAACACTGGCTAGGCACAGGCTAGACACTGGCTACGCACAGGCTAGACACTGGCTAGGCACAGACTAGACACTGGCTAGGCACAGGCTAGACACTGGCTAGGCACAGGTCATGCACATGCCAATCACAGGCAAGGCACAGGCTAGACATAGGCTAGACACTGGTATGGCACACGCTAGATACTGTCTACGCACAGACTAGACACTGGCTAGGCACAGGCTAGGCACAGGGTAGTCACTGGCTATGCACAGGCTAGACACTGGCTATGCACAGGCTAGACACTGGCTAGGCACAGGCTAGACACTGGCTAGGCACAGGCTAGACACTGGCTAGGCAAAGGCTAGACACTGGCTAGGCACAGGCTTGACACTGGCTAGGCACAAGCTAGACACTGGCTAGGCACAGGCTCGGCACTGGCTAGGCACAGGCTAGGCACAGGCTAGATACTGGCTAGGCGCAGGCTAGACACTGGCTAGGCACAGGCTTGACTCTGGCTAGGCACAGGCTAGACACAGGCTAGACATAAGCTAGGCAAAGACTAGGCACTGGCTAGGCACGGGCTAGGCACTGGCTAGGCACGGGCTAGGCACGGGCTAGGCACTGGCTAGGCACAGGCTAGACATAGGCTTGGCACAGGCTAGACATAGGCTAGACATAGGCTAGACATTGGCTGGGCACAGGCTAGGCACAGGCTAGTCACTGGCTATGTACAGGCTAGACACTGCCTATGCACAGGCTAGACACTGGCTATGCACATGCTAGACACTGGCTATGCACAGGCTAGACACTGGCTAGGCACAGGCTAGACACTGGCTAGGCACAGGCTAGACACTGGCTTGACACAGGCCAGACACTGGCTAGGCAAAAGCTAGACACTGATATGGCACACGCTAGATACTGTCTAGGCACAGACTAGACACTGGCTAGGCACGGGCTAGACACTGGCTAGGCACAGGCTAAACAATGGCTAGGCACCGGCTATGCACATGCCAATCACAGGCAAGGCACAAGCAAGGCACAGGCTAGACACTGGCTAGACACTGGTATGGCACACGCTAGACACTGGCTAGCCACAGGCTAGACACAGGCTAGACACTGGCTAGACACTGGCTAGGCACAGACTAGACACTGGCTAGGCACAGGCTAGGCACAGGCTAGACACTGGCTAGGCACAGGCTAGGCACAGGCTAGACACTGGCTGGCCACAGGCTAGACGCAGGCTAGGCACAGGCTAGACGCAGGCTAGGAACAGGCTAGACGCAGGCTTGACACTGGCTAGGCATAGGCTAGGCACAGGCTAGACACTGGCTAGAAACTGGCTAGACACTAGGTAGACACTGGTTAGACACTGGCTAGACACTGGCTAGGCACTGGCTAGGCACTGGCTAGGCACTCGGCTGGGCACAGGCTAGGTATAGGCTAGACACTGGCTATGCACTGGCTATGCACTGGCTAGACACTGGCTATGCACTGGGTAGACACTGGCTATGCACTGGCTAGACTGGCTAGGCACTGGCTAGACACTGGCTAGGCACAGGCTAGGCACTGGCTAGACACTGGCTAGGCACAGGCTAGACAATGGCTAGGCACAGGCTAGACACTGGCTATGCACTGGCTATGCACTGGCTAGACACAGGCTGGACACTGGCTAGGCACAGGCTAGACGCAGGCTAGACGCAGGCTAGGCACAGGCTTGACGCAGGCTAGGCACAGGCTAGACGCAGGCTTGACACTGGCTAGGCATAGGCTAGGCACAGGCTATACACTGGCTATGCACTGGCTTGACACTGGTATGGCACACGCTAGAAACTTTTTAGGCACAGGCTAGACTCTGGCTAGGCACAGGCTAGACACAGGCTAGCCACTGGCTAGGCACAGGCTAGACTCTGGCTAGGCACAGGTTAGACACTGGCTAGACACTGGCTAGGCACAGGCTAGGCACTCGGCTAGGCACAGGCTAGGTATAGGCTAGACACAGGCTAGGTATAGGCTAGACACTGGCTATGCACTGGCTATGCACTGGCTATGCACTGGCTAGACACTGGCTAGGCACTGGCTAGACACTGGCAAGGCACTGGCTAGACACTGGCTAGGCACAGACTAGACAATGGCTAGGCACAGGCCAGACACTGGCTAGGCACAGGCTAGACACTGGCTAGGCACAGGCTAGACACTGGCTAGGCACAGGCTAGACGCAGGCTAGGCACAGGCTAGACGCAGGCTAGGCACAGGCTAGACGCAGGCTTGACACTGGCTAGGCATAGGCTAGGTACAGGCTAGACACTGGCTAGAAACTGGCTAGACACTAGGTAGACACTGGTTAGACACTGGCTAGACACTGGCTAGGCACTGGCTAGGCACTCGGCTGGGCACAGGCTAGACAATGGCTAGGCACAGGCTAGACACTGGCTATGCACTGGCTATGCACTGGCTAGACACAGGCTAGACACTGGCTAGGCAAAGGCTAGACGCAGGCTAGACGCAGGCTAGGCACAGGCTAGACACTGGCTATGCACTGGGTAGACACTGGCTATGCACTGGCTAGACACTGGCTAGGCACTGGCTAGACACTGGCTAGGCACAGGCTAGGCACTGGCTAGACACTGGCTAGGCACAGGCCAGACAATGGCTAGGCACAGGCTAGACACTGGCTATGCACTGGCTATGCACTGGCTAGACACAGGCTAGACACTGGCTAGGCACAGGCTAGACGCAGGCTAGACGCAGGCTAGGCACAGGCTTGACGCAGGCTAGGCACAGGCTAGACGCAGGCTTGACACTGGCTAGGCATAGGCTAGGCACAGGCTAGACACTGGCTAGAAACTGGCTAGACACTAGGTAGACACTGGCTAGAAACTGGCTAGAAACTGGCTAGACACTGGCTAGACACTAGGTAGACACTGGCTAGGCACAGGCTAGACACTGGCTAGGCACAGGCTAGACGCAGGCTAGACACTGGCTAGGCACAGGCTAGGCACAGGCTAGGCACAGGCTAGACACTGCCTAGAAACTGGCTAGACTCAAGGTAGACACTGGCTAGACACTGGCTAGACACTGGCTAGGCACACGCTAGACACTGGCTAGACACTGGCTAGACACTGGCTAGACACTGGCTAGACACTGGCTAGACACTGGCTAGACACTGGCTAGACACTGGCTAGACACTGGCTAGACACTGGCTAGACACTGGCTAGACACTGGCTAGACACTGGCTAGACACTGGCTAGACACTGGCTAGACACTGGCTAGACACTGGCTAGACACTGACTAGACACTGGCTAGACACTGACTAGACACTGGCTAGGCACATGCCCATCACAGTCAAGGCACAGGCTAGACACTGGCATGGCACACGCGAGACACTGTCTAGGCACAGGCTAGACTCTGGCTAGCCACAGGCTAGACACAGGTTAGACACTGGCTAGGCAAAGACTAGACACTGGCTAGGCAAAGGCTAGACACTGGCTTGCCACAGGCTAGACTCTGGCAAAGCACTGGCTAGGCACTGGCTAGACATGGGCTTGACACAGGCTAGGCACAGGCCAGGCACAGGCTATACACTGGCTATGCACTGACTTGACACTGGTATGGCACACGCTAGAAACTGTCTAGGCACAGGCTAGACTCTGGCTAGGCACAGGCTAGACACAGGCTAGACACTGGCTTGGCACAGGCTAGACACTGGCTAGGCACAGGCTAGACTCTGGCTAGGCACAGGCTAGGCACTCGGCTAGGCACAGGCTAGGTATAGGCTAGACACTGGCTATGCACTGGCTAGACACTGGCTAGGCACAGACTAGCATATGGCTAGGCACAGGCTAGACACTGGCTAGGCACAGGCTAGACACTGGCTAGGCACAGGCTAGACGCAGGCTAGGCACGGGCTAGACGCAGGCTAGGCACAGGCTAGACGCAGGCTTGACACTGGCTAGGCAAAGGCTAGGCACAGGCTTGACACTGGCTAGAAAATGGCTAGACACTAGGTAGACACTGGTTAGACACTGGCTAGACACTGGCTAGACACTGGCTAGGCACTGGCTAGGCACTCCGCTAGGCACAGGCTAGGTATAGGCTAGACACTGGCTATGCACTGGCTATGCACTAGCTAGACACTGGCTAGGCACTGGCTAGACACTGGCTAGGCACAGGCTAGACAATGGCTAGGCACAGGCTAGACAATGGCTAGGCACAGGCTAGGCACAGGCTAGACACTGGCTAGGCACAGGCTAGGCACAGGCTAGACGCAGGCTCGACACAGGCTAGACGCAGGCTCGACACTGGCTAGGCACAGGCTAGGCACAGGCTAGACACTGCCTAGAAACTGGCTAGACTCAAGGTAGACACTGGCTAGACAATGGCTAGGCACAGGCTAGACAATGGCTAGGCACAGGCTAGACACTGGCTTGGCAAAGGTTAGACACTGGCTAGGCACAGGCTAGACATTGGCTAGGCACAGGATAGACGCAGGCTAGACACATGCTAGACACTGGCTAGACACTGGCTAGGCACAAGCTAGACACTGGCTAGGCACAGGCTAGACGCAGGCTAGACGCAGGCTAGACGCAGGCTAGACGCAGGCTAGACGCAGGCTAGGCACAGGCTAGACGCAGGCTAGGCACAGGCTAGACGCAGGCTAGGCACAGGCTAGACGCAGGCTTGACACTGGCTAGGCACAGGCTAGACACTGGCTAGGCACAGGTTAGACACTGGCTAGGCACAGGCTAGACACTGGCTAGGCATAGGCTTGACGCAGGCTAGGCACATGCTGGACACTGGCTAGGCACAAGCTAGACATTGGCTAGTCACAGGCTAGACGCAGGCTTGACGCAGGCTATGCACAGGCTAGACGCAGGCTTGACACTGGCTAGGCATGGGCTTGGCACAGGCTAGACACTGGCTAGAAACTGGCTAGACACTAGGTAGACACTGGTTAGACACTGGATAGACACTGGCTAGGCACTGGCTAGGCACTGGCTAGGTACTGGCTAGGCACTCGGCTAGGCACAGGCTAGGTATAGGCTAGACACTGGCTATGCACTGGCTATGCACTGGCTAGACACTGGCTAGACACTGGCTAGGCACTGGCTAGACACTGGCTAGGCACAGGCTAGACAATGGCTAGGCACTGGCTAGGCAAAGGCTAGACACTGGCTAGGCACAGGCTAGGTACTGGCTAGGCACAGGCTAGACACTGGCTAGGCACAGGCTAGACACTGGCTAGGCACAGGCTAGACACAGGCTCGACACTGGCTAGGCACAGGCTAGGCACAGGCTAGACACTGCCTAGAAACTGGCAAGACTCAAGGTAGACACTGGCTAGACACTGGCTAGACACTGGCTAAACACTGGCTAGACACTGGCTAGACACTGGCTAGACACTGGCTAGACACTGGCTAGACACTGGCTAGACACTGGCTAGACACTGGCTAGACACTGGCTAGACACTGGCTAGACACTGGCTAGACACTGGCTAGACACTAGCTAGGCACACGCTAGACACTGGCTAGACACTGGCTAGACACTGGCTAGACAGTGGCTAGACAGTGGCTAGACACTGGCTATACACTTACTAGGCACTGGCTAGGCACTGGCTAGACACTGACTAGACACTGGCTAGGCACAGGCTAGACACTGGCTAGGCACAGTCTAGACACAGGCTAGGCACAGGCTAGACACTGGCTAGGCACAGGCTAGACACTGGCTAGGCACAGGCTAGACACTGGCTAGGCACAGGCTAGACACTGGCTAGACACAGGCTATGCACATGCCAATAACAGGCAAGGGAGAGGCTAGACAAAGGCTAGACACTGGTATGGCACACGCTAGACACTGTCTAAGCACAGGCTAGACACTGGCTAGGCACAGGCTAGGCACTGGCTAGGCACAAACTGGACACTGGCTAGGCACAGGCTGGACACTGGCTAGGTACAGGCTAGACACTGGCTAGGCACAGGCTAGATGCAGGCTAGGCACAGGCTAGACGCAGGCTAGATACTGGCTAGGCACAGGCTAGACACTGGCTAGGCAGAGGCTTGACTCTGGCTAGACATAAGCTAGGCAAAGACTAGGCACTGGCTAGGCACAGGCTAGGCACTGGCTAGGCACGGGCTAGGCACGGGCTAGGCACGGGCTAGGCACGGGCTAGGCACGGGCTAGGCACGGGCTAGGCACGGGCTAGGCACGGGCTAGGCACGGGCTAGGCACGGGCTAGGCACGGGCTAGGCACGGGCTAGGCACTGGCTAGGCACAGGCTAAACACTGGCTAGGCACAGGCTAGACACTGGCTACGCACAGGCTAGACGCTGGCTAGGCACAGGCTAGACACTGGCTAGGCACAGGCAATGCACATGCCAATCACAGGCAAGGCACAGGCTAGACACAGGCTAGACACTGGTATGGCACACGCTAGATACTGTCTAGGCACAGACTAGACACTGGCTAGGCACAGGCTAGGCACAGGCTAGTCACTGGCTATGCACACGCTAGACACTGGCTATGCACAGGCTAGACACTGGCTAGGCACAGGCTAGACACTGGCTAGGCACAGGCTAGACACTGGCTAGGCACAGGCTAGACACTGGCTAGGCACAGGCTAGACACTGGCTAGGCACAAGCTAGACACTGGCTAGGCACAGGCTAGGCACAGGCTAGGCACAGGCTAGACACTGGCTAGGCACAGGCTAGACACTGGCTAGGCACAGGCTTGACTCTGGCTAGGCACAGGCTAGACACAGGCTGGACATAAGCTAGGCAAAGACTAGCCACTGGCTAGGCACGGGCTAGGCACTGGCTAGGCACGGGCTAGGCACTGGCTAGGCACGGGCTAGGCACTGGCTAGGCACGGGCTAGGCACGGGCAAGGCACTGGCTAGGCACGGGCTAGGCACTGGCTAGGCACGGGCTAGGCACTGGCTAGGCACAGGCTAGACATAGGCTAGACCCTGGCTAGGCACAGGCTAAGCACTGGCTAGGCACAGGCTAGACACTGGCTACGCACAGGCTAGACACTGGCTAGACACAGACTAAACACTGGCTAGGCACAGGCAATGCACATGCCAATCACAGGAAAGGCACGGGCTAGACACAGGCTAGACACTGGTATGGCACACGCTAGATACTGTCTAGGCACAGGCTTGACTCTGGCTAGGCACAGGCTAGACACAGGCTAGACACTGGCTAGGCACAAGCTAGACACTGGCTAGGCACAGGCTAGGCACAGGCTAGGCACAGGCTAGACACTTGCTAGGCACAGGCTAGACTCTGGCTAGGCACCGGCTATGCACATGCCAATTACAGGCAAGGCACAGGCTAGACACAGGCTAGACACTGGTATGGCACACGCTAGACACTGTCTAGGCACAGGCTAGACACAGGCTAGACACTTGCTAGACACTGGCTAGGCACAGACAAGACACTGGCTAGGCACAGGCTAGGCACAGGCTAGACACTGGCTGGCCACAGGCTAGACACTGGCTGGCCACAGGCTAGACTCTGGCAAAGCACTGGCTAGGCACTGGCTAGACATGGGCTAGACACAGGCTAGGCACAGGCCAGGCACAGGCTATACACAGGCTATGCACTGGCTTGACAATGGTATGGCACACGCTAGACACTGTCTAGGCACAGGCTAGACTCTGGCTAGGCACAGGCTAGACACAGGCTAGACACTGGCTAGGCACAGGCTAGACTCTGGCTAGGCACAGGTTAGACACTGGCTAGGCACAGGTTAGACACTGGCTAGACACTGGCTAAGTATAGGCTAGACACTGGCTATGCACTGGCTATGCACTGGCAAGACACTGGCTAGGCACTGGCTAGACACTGGCTAGACACAGGCTAGACAATGGCTAGGCACAGGCTAGACACTGGCTAGGCACAGGCTAGACACTGGCTAGGCACAGGCTAGACACTGGCTAGGCACAGGCTAGACGCAGGCTAGGCACATGCTAGACACTGGCTAGACACTGGCTAGTCACAAGCTAGACATTGGCTAGGCACAGGCTAGACGCAGGCTTGACGCAGGCTATGCACAGGCCAGACGCAGGCTAGACGCAGGCTAGACACTGGCTAGGCACTGGCTAGGCACTCGGCTAGGCACAGGCTAGGTATAGGCTAGACACTGGCTATGCACTGGCTATGCACTGGCTAGACACTGGCTAGGCACTGGCTAGACACTGGCTAGGCACTGGCTAGACACTGGCTAGGCACTGGCTAGACACTGGCTAGGCACAGGCTAGACAATGGCTGGGCACAGGCTAGACAATGGCTAGGCACAGGCTAGACACTGGCTAGGCACAGGCTTGACTCTGGCTAGGCACAGGCTAGACACAGGCTAGACACTGGCTAGGCACTGGCTAGACACTGGCTAGGCACAGGCTAGACAATGGCTAGGCACAGGCTAGACACTGGCTAAGCACAGGCTAGACACTGGCTAGACACCGGCTATGCACATGCCAATTACAGGCAAGGCACAGGCTAGACACAGGCTAGACACTGGTATGGCACACGCTAGACACTGTCTAGGCACAGGCTAGACACAGGCTAGACACTTGCTAGACACTGGCTAGGCACAGACAAGACACTGGCTAGGCACAGGCTAGGCACAGGCTAGACACTGGCTGGCCACAGGCTAGACACTGGCTGGCCACAGGCTAGACTCTGGCAAAGCACTGGCTAGGCACTGGCTAGACATGGGCTAGACACAGGCTAGGCACAGGCCAGGCACAGGCTATACACTGGCTATGCACTGGCTTGACACTGGTATGGCACACGCTAGACACTGTCTAGGCACAGGCTAAACTCTGGCTAGGCACAGGCTAGACACAGGCTAGACACTGGCTAGGCACAGGCTAGACTCTGGCTAGGCACAGGTTAGACACTGGCTAGGCACAGGTTAGACACTGGCTAGACACTGGCTAGGTATAGGCTAGACACTGGCTATGCACTGGCTAGACACTGGCTAGGCACTGGCTAGACACTGGCTAGGCACAGGCTAGACAATGGCTAGGCACAGGCTAGACAGTGGCTAGGCACAGGCTAGACACTGGCTAGGCACAGGCTAGACGCAGGCTAGGCACATGCTAGACACTGGCTAGACACTGGCTAGTCACAAGCTAGACATTGGCTAGGCACAGGCTAGACGCAGGCTTGACGCAGGCTATGCACAGGCTAGACGCAGGCTAGACGCAGGCTAGACACTGGCTAGGCACTGGCTAGGCACTCGGCTAGGCACAGGCTAGGTATAGGCTAGACACTGGCTATGCACTGGCTATGCACTGGCTAGACACTGGCTAGGCACTGGCTAGACACTGGCTAGGCACTGGCTAGACACTGGCTAGGCACTGGCTAGACACTGGCTAGGCACATGCTAGACACTGGCTAGGCACAGGCTAGACACTGGCTAGCCACAGGCTATGCACATGCCAATCACAGGCAAGGCACAGGCTAGACACAGGGAAGACACAGGCTAGACACTGGTATGGCACACGCTGGACACTGTCTAGGCACAGGCTAGACCCTGGCTAGGCACAGGCTAGACACTGGCTAGGCACAGGCTAGACACTGGCTAGGCACAGGCTAGACACTAGCTAGGCACAGGCTATGCACATGCCAATCACAGGCAAGGTACAGGCTAGACACAGGGAAGACACAGGCTAGACACTGGTATGGCACACGCTGGACACTGTCTAGGCACAGGCTAGACTCTGGCTAGCCCCAGGCTAGACTCTGGCTAGACAATGGCTAGGCACAGGCTAGACAATGGCTAGGCACAGGCTAGACACTGGCTAGGCACAGGCTTGACACTGGCTAGGCACAGGCTAGACACAGGCTAGACACTGGCTAGGCACTGGCTAGACACTGGCTAGGCACAGGCTAGACAATGGCTAGGCACAGGCTAGACACTGGCTAGGCACTGGCTAGGCAAAGGCTAGACACTGGCTAGGCACAGGCTAGGCACTGGCTAGGCACAGGCTAGGCACTGGCTAGGCACAGGCTAGACACTGGCTAGGCACAGGCTAGACACTGGCTAGGGCACTGGCTGGGCACTGGCTGGGCACTGGCTAGGCACTCGGCTAGGCACAGGCTAGGTATAGGCTAGACACTGGCTATGCACTGGCTAGACACTGGCTAGACACTGGCTAGGCACTGGCTAGACACTGGCTAGGCACAGGCTAGACAATGGCTAGGCACAGGCTAGACACTGGCTAGGCAAAGGCTAGACACTGGCTAGGCACAGGCTAGGCACTGGCTAGGCACAGGCTAGGCACTGGCTAGGCACAGGCTAGGCACTGGCTAGGCACAGGCTAGGCACTGGCTAGGCACAGGCTAGACAATGGCTAGGCACAGGCTAGACACTGGCTAAGCACAGGCTAGACACTGGCTAGACATGGGCTAGACACAGGCTAGGCACAGGCCAGGCACAGGCTAGGCACTGTCTAGGCACAGGCTAAACTCTGGCTAGGCACAGGCTAGACATAGGCTAGACCCTGGCTAGGCACAGGCTAAGCACTGGCTAGGCACAGGCTAGACACTGGCTACGCACAGGCTAGACACTGGCTAGACACAGACTAAACACTGGCTAGGCACAGGCAATGCACATGCCAATCACAGGAAAGGCACGGGCTAGACACAGGCTAGACACTGGTATGGCACACGCTAGATACTGTCTAGGCACAGGCTAGACACTGGCTAGGCACAGGCTAGACACTGGCTAGGCACAGGCTAGACACTGGCTAGGCACAGGCTAGACACTGGCTAGGCACAGGCTAGACACTGGCTAGGCACAGGCTAGACACTGGCTAAGCACAGGCTAGACACTGGCTAGACACCGGCTATGCACATGCCAATTACAGGCAAGGCACAGGCTAGACACAGGCTAGACACTGGTATGGCACACGCTAGACACTGTCTAGGCACAGGCTAGACACAGGTTAGACACTTGCTAGACACTGGCTAGGCACAGTTAAGACACTGGCTAGGCACAGGCTAGGCACAGGCTAGACACAGGGTAGGCACAGGCTAGACACTGGCTGGCCACAGGCTAGACTCTGGCAAAGCACTGGCTAGGCACTGGCTAGACATGGGCTAGACACAGGCTAGGCACAGGCCAGGCACAGGCTATACACTGGCTATGCACTGGCTTGACACTGGTATGGCACACGCTAGACACTGTCTAGGCACAGGCTAGACTCTGGCTAGGCACAGGCTAGACACAGGCTAGACACTGGCTAGGCACAGGCTAGACTCTGGCTAGGCACAGGTTAGACACTGGCTAGGCACAGGTTAGACACTGGCTAGACACTGGCTAAGTATAGGCTAGACACTGGCTATGCACTGGCTATGCACTGGCAAGACACTGGCTAGGCACTGGCTAGACACTGGCTAGACACAGGCTAGACAATGGCTAGGCACAGGCTAGACACTGGCTAGGCACAGGCTAGACACTGGCTAGGCACAGGCTAGACGCAGGCTAGGCACATGCTAGACACTGGCTAGACACTGGCTAGTCACAAGCTAGACATTGGCTAGGCACAGGCTAGACGCAGGCTTGACGCAGGCTATGCACAGGCTAGACGCAGGCTAGACGCAGGCTAGACACTGGCTAGGCACTGGCTAGGCACTCGGCTAGGCACAGGCTAGGTATAGGCTAGACACTGGCTATGCACTGGCTATGCACTGGCTAGACACTGGCTAGGCACTGGCTAGACACTGGCTAGGCACTGGCTAGACACTGGCTAGGCACAGGCTAGACAATGGCTGGGCACAGGCTAGACAATGGCTAGGCACAGGCTAGACACTGGCTAGGCACAGGCTTGACTCTGGCTAGGCACAGGCTAGACACAGGCTAGACACTGGCTAGGCACTGGCTAGACACTGGCTAGGCACAGGCTAGACAATGGCTAGGCACAGGCTAGACACTGGCTAAGCACAGGCTAGACACTGGCTAGACACCGGCTATGCACATGCCAATTACAGGCAAGGCACAGGCTAGACACAGGCTAGACACTGGTATGGCACACGCTAGACACTGTCTAGGCACAGGCTAGACACAGGCTAGACACTTGCTAGACACTGGCTAGGCACAGACAAGACACTGGCTAGGCACAGGCTAGGCACAGGCTAGACACTGGCTGGCCACAGGCTAGACACTGGCTGGCCACAGGCTAGACTCTGGCAAAGCACTGGCTAGGCACTGGCTAGACATGGGCTAGACACAGGCTAGGCACAGGCCAGGCACAGGCTATACACTGGCTATGCACTGGCTTGACACTGGTATGGCACACGCTAGACACTGTCTAGGCACAGGCTAAACTCTGGCTAGGCACAGGCTAGACACAGGCTAGACACTGGCTAGGCACAGGCTAGACTCTGGCTAGGCACAGGTTAGACACTGGCTAGGCACAGGTTAGACACTGGCTAGACACTGGCTAGGTATAGGCTAGACACTGGCTATGCACTGGCTAGACACTGGCTAGGCACTGGCTAGACACTGGCTAGGCACAGGCTAGACAATGGCTAGGCACAGGCTAGACAGTGGCTGGAGGCACAGGCTAGACACTGGCTAGGCACAGGCTAGACGCAGGCTAGGCACATGCTAGACACTGGCTAGACACTGGCTAGTCACAAGCTAGACATTGGCTAGGCACAGGCTAGACGCAGGCTTGACGCAGGCTATGCACAGGCTAGACGCAGGCTAGACGCAGGCTAGACACTGGCTAGGCACTGGCTAGGCACTCGGCTAGGCACAGGCTAGGTATAGGCTAGACACTGGCTATGCACTGGCTATGCACTGGCTAGACACTGGCTAGGCACTGGCTAGACACTGGCTAGGCACTGGCTAGACACTGGCTAGGCACATGCTAGACACTGGCTAGGCACAGGCTAGACACTGGCTAGCCACAGGCTATGCACATGCCAATCACAGGCAAGGCACAGGCTAGACACAGGGAAGACACAGGCTAGACACTGGTATGGCACACGCTGGACACTGTCTAGGCACAGGCTAGACCCTGGCTAGGCACAGGCTAGACACTGGCTAGGCACAGGCTAGACACTGGCTAGGCACAGGCTAGACACTAGCTAGGCACAGACTATGCACATGCCAATCACAGGCAAGGTACAGGCTAGACACAGGGAAGACACAGGCTAGACACTGGTATGGCACACGCTGGACACTGTCTAGGCACAGGCTAGACTCTGGCTAGCCCCAGGCTAGACTCTGGCTAGACAATGGCTAGGCACAGGCTAGACAATGGCTAGGCACAGGCTAGACACTGGCTAGGCACTGGCTAGACACTGGCTAGATATTGGCTAGACACTGGCTTGCCATTGGTTAGACATTGGCTAGTCACTGATTAGATACAGACAAGACATAGGCCCGACACATGTTTTACACAGGCTAGCCGCTGCCTAGAAACAGGCAAGAAAAAGAAAGGACATAAGCTAGACACAGGCTAGGCACAGGCTAGACACAAACTAGACACAGTCTATTTACTGGCTTGACACAGGCTAGACATAGTCCAGACAGACAGACTGGACAGGCTAAACACAGGCTAGACACATGCTAGACACATGCTAGACACTGGCTAGGCACAAGCTAGACACTGGCCAGGCACAGGCTAGACACTGGCTAGGCACAGGCTAGAAACAGGCTAGACACGGGCTAGGCACAGGCTAGACACTGGCTAGGCACAGGCCAGACACTCGCTAGGCACAGGCTAGGCACAAGCTAGACACTGGCTAGGCACAGGCTAGACATAGGCTAGTCACTGGCTGGGCACAGGCTTGGCACAGGCTAGACACTGGCTAGGCACAGGCTAGACACTTGCTAGGCACAGGCTAGACACTGGCTAGGCACAGAATAGACACTGGCTAGACACAGGCTAGACACTGGCTAGGCACAGGCTAGACACTGGCTAGGCACAGGCTAGGCACAGGCTAGACACTGGCTAGGCACAGGCTTGACTCTGGCTAGGCACAGGCTAGACACAGGCTAGACATAAGCTAGGCAAAGACAAGGCACTGGCTAGGCACGGGCTAGGCACTGGCTAGGCACGGGCTAGGCACGGGCTAGGCACTGGCTAGGCACGGGCTAGGCACGGGCTAGGCACTGGCTAGGCACAGGCTAAACACTGGCTAGGCACAGGCTAGACACTGGCTACGCACAGGCTAGACACTGGCTACGCACAGGCTAGACACTGGCTAGGCACAGGCTAGACACTGGCTAGACACTAGTATGGCACACGCTAGATACTGTCTAGGCACAGACTAGACACTGGCTAGGCACAGGCTAGGCACAGGCTAGTCACTGGCTATGCACAGGCTAGACACTGGCTATGGACAGGCTAGACACTGGCTAGGCACAGGCTAGACACTGGCTAGGCACAGGCTAGACACTGGCTAGGCACAGGCTAGACACTGGCTAGGCACAAGCTAGACACTGGCTAGGCACAGGCTAGGCACAGGCTAGGCACAGGCTAGACACTTGCTAGGCACAGGCTAGACTCTGGCTAGGCACAGGCTTGACTCTGGCTAGGCACAGGCTAGACACAGGCTAGACATAAGCTAGGCAAAGACTAGGCACTGGCTAGGCACGGGCTAGGCACTGGCTAGGCACGGGCTAGGCACTGGCTAGGCACGGGCTAGGCACGGGCTAGGCACTGGCTAGGCACGGGCTAGGCACTGGCTAGGCACGGGCTAGGCACTGGCTAGGCACAGGCTAGACATAGGCTAGACCCTGGCTAGGCACAGGCTAAGCACTGGCTAGGCACAGGCTAAGCACTGGCTAGGCACAGGCTAGACACTGGCTACGCACAGGCTAGACACTGGCTAGGCACAGGCTAGACACTGGCTAGGCACAGACTAAACACTGGCTAGGCACAGGCAATGCACATGCCAATCACAGGAAAGGCACAGGCTAGACACAGGCTAGACACAGGCTAGACACAGGCTAGACACAGGCTAGACACTGGTATGGCACACGCTAGATACTGTCTAGGCACAGGCTAGACACTGGCCAGGCACAGGCTAGACACTGGCTGACCACAGGCTAGACACTGGCTAGACACCGGCTATGCACATGCCAATTACAGGCAAGGCACAGGCTAGACACAGGCTAGACACAGGTATGGCACACGCTAGACACTGTCTAGGCACAGGCTAGACACAGGCTAGACACTGGCTAGACACTGGCTAGGCACAGACAAGACACTGGCTAGGCACAGGCTAGGCACAGGCTAGACACTGGCTGGCCACAGGCTAGACTCTGGCAAAGCACTGGCTAGGCACTGGCTAGACATGGGCTAGACACAGGCTAGGCACAGGCCAGGCACAGGCTATACACTGGCTATGCACTGGCTTGACACTGGTATGGCACACGCTAGACACTGTCTAGGCTCAGGCTAGACTCTGGCTAGGCACAGGCTAGACACCGGCTAGACACTGGCTAGGCACAGGCTAGACTCTGGCTAGGCACAGGTTAGACACTGGCTAGACACTGGCTAGGTATAGGCTAGACACTGGCTATGCACTGGCTATGCACTGGCTAGACACTGGCTAGGCACTGGCTAGACACTGGCTAGGCACAGGCTAGACAATGGCTAGGCACAGGCTAGACACTGGCTAGGCACAGGTTAGACACTGGCTAGGCACATGCTAGACACTGGCTAGACACTGGCTAGGCACAAGCTAGACACTGGCTAGGCACAGGCTAGACGCAGGCTAGACGCAGGCTAGACGCAGGCTAGACGCAGGCTAGGCACAGGCTAGACGCAGGCTAGGCACAGGCTAGACGCAGGCTTGACACTGGTTAGGCACAGGCTAGACAATGGCTAGGCACAGGCTAGACACTGGCTAGGCACAGGTTAGACACTGGCTAGGCACAGGCTAGACACTGGCTAGGCACAGGCTAGACGCAGGCTAGGCACATGCTAGACACTGGCTAGGCACAAGCTAGACATTGGCTAGGCACAGGCTAGACGCAGGCTTGACGGAGGCTATGCACAGGCTAGACGCAGGCTAGACACTGGCTAGGCACTGGCTAGGCACTCGGCTAGGCACAGGCTAGGTATAGGCTAGACACTGGCTATGCACTGGCTAGACACTGGCTAGGCACAGGCTAGACAATGGCTAGGCACAGGCTAGACAATGGCTAGGCACAGGCTAGACACTGGCTAGGCACAGGCTAGACACTGGCAAGGCACAGGCTAGACACTGGCTAGGCACAGGCTAGACGCAGGCTAGACGCAGGCTAGGCACAGGCTAGACGCAGGCTAGGCACAGGCTAGACACTGGCTGGCCACAGGCTAGACACTGGCTGGCCACAGGCTAGACTCTGGCAAAGCACTGGCCAGACATGGGCTTGACACAGGCTAGGCACAGGCCAGGCACAGGCTATAAACTGGCTATGCACTGGCTTGACACTGGTATGGCACACGCTAGAAACTGCCTAGGCACAGGCTAGACTCTGGCTAGGCACAGGCTAGACACAGGCTAGACACTGGCTAGGCACAGGCTAGACACAGGCTAGACACTGGCTAGGCACAGGCTAGACTCTGGCTAGGCACTGGCTACGCACAGGCTAGACACTGGCTAGGCACAGGCTAGACACAGGCCAGGTATAGGCTAGACACTGGCTATGCACTGGCTATGCACTGGCTAGACATAGGCTAGACACTGGCTAGACACAGGCTAGACTCTGGCTAGGCACTGGCTACGCACAGGCTAGACAGTGGCTAGGCACAGGCTAGGTGTAGGCTAGACAGTGGCTAGGCACAGGCTAGGTGTAGGCTAGACACTGGCTATGCACTGGCTATGCACTTGCTATGCACTGGCTAGACACTTGCTAGGCACTGGCTAGACACTGGCTAGGCACAGACTAGACAATGGCTAGGCACAGGCTATGCACTGGCTATGCACTGGCTAGACACTTGCTAGGCACTGGCTAGACACTGGCTAGGCACAGACTAGACAATGGCTAGGCACAGGCTAGACAGTGGCTAGGCACAGGCTAGACAGTGGCTAGGCACAGGCTAGACACTGGCTAGGCACAGGCTAGACACTGGCTAGGCACAGGCTAGACACTGGCTAGGCACAGGCTATGCACATGCCAATCACAGTCAAGGCACAGGCTAGACCCAGGCTAGACACTGGTATGGCACACGCTTGACACTGTCTAGGCACAGGCTAGACTCTGGCTAGCAACAGGCTAGACACAGGCTAGACACTGGCTGGACACTGGCCAGGCACAGGCTAGGCACTGACTAGGCACAGGCCAGACACTGGCTAGGCACAGGCTAGACACTAGCTAGGCACAGGCTATGCACATGCCAATCACAGGCAAGGCACAGGCTAGACACAGGGAAGACACAGGCTAGACACTGGTATGGCACACGCTGGACACTGTCTAGGCACAGGCTAGACACTGGCTAGGCACAGGCTATGCACATGCCAATCACAGGCAAGGCACAGGCTAGACACAGGGAAGACACAGGCTAGACACTGGTATGGCACACGGTGGACACTGTCTAGGCACAGGCTAGACACTGGCTAGGCACAGGCTAGACACTGGCTAGACACTGGCTAGACACTGGCTAGGCACAGGCTAGACACTGGCTAGGCACAGGCTAGACACTGGCTAGGCACAGGCCAGACACTGGCTAGGCACAGGCTATGCACATGCCAATCACAGTCAAGGCACAGGCTAGACACTGGTATGGCACACGGTTGACACTGTCTAGTCACAGGCTAGACTCTGGCTAGCCACAGGCTAGACACAGGCTAGACACTGGCTGGACACTGGCCAGTCACAGGCTAGACACTGACTAGGCACAGGCTAGACACTGGCTAGGCACAGGCTAGACACTGGCTAGGCACAGGCTATGCACATGCCAATCACAGGCAAGGCACAGGCTAGACACAGGGGAGACACAGGCTAGACACTGGTATGGCACACGCTAGACACTGTCTAGGCACAGGCTAGACTCTGGCTAGCCACAGGCTAGACACAGGCTAGACACTGGCTAGACACTGGCTAGGCACAGACTAGACACTAGCTAGGCACAGGCTAGGCACAGGCTAGACACTGGCTAGGCACTGGCTAGACATGGGCTAGACACAGGCTAGGCACAGGCCAGGCACAGGCTATAAACCTGCTATGCACTGGCTTGACACTGGTATGGCACACGCTAGAAACTGCCTAGGCACAGGCAAGACTCTGGCTAGGCACAGGCTAGACACAGGCTAGACACTGGCTAGGCACAGGCTAGACTCTGGCTAGGCACAGGTTAGACACTGGCTAGACACTGGTTAGGCACAGGCTAGGCTTTCGGCTAGGCACAGGCTAGGCTTTCGGCTAGGCACAGGCTAGGTATAGGCTAGACACTGGCTATGCACTGGCTATGCACTGGCTAGACACTTGCTAGGCACTGGCTAGACACTGGTATGGCACACGCTTGACACTGTCTAGGTACAGGCTAGACTCTGGCTAGCCACAGGCTAGACACAGGCTAGACACTGGCTGGACACTGGCCAGGCACAGGCTGGACACTGACTAGGCACATGCTAGACACTGGCTAGGCACAGGCTAGACACTGGCTAGGCACAGGCTATGCACATGCCAATCACAGGCAAGGCACAGGCTAGACACAGGGAAGACACAGGCTAGACACTGGTATGGCACACGCTGGACACTGTCTAGGCACAGGCTAGACACTGGTTAGGCACAGGCTAGACACTGGCTAGACACTGGCTAGGCACAGGCTAGACACTGGCTAGACACTGGCTAGGCACAGGCTAGACACTGGCTAGACACTGGCTAGGCACAGGCTAGACACTGGCTAGGCACAGGCTATGCACATGCCAATCACAGTCAAGACACAGGCTAGACACTGGCTGGACACTGGCCAGGCACAGGCTGGACACTGACTAGGCACATGCTAGACACTGGCTAGGCACAGGCTAGACACTGGCTAGCCACAGGCTATGCACATGCCAATCACAGGCAAGGCACAGGCTAGACACAGGGAAGACACAGGCTAGACACTGGTATGGCACACGCTGGACACAGTCTAGGCACAGGCTAGACCCTGGCTAGGCACAGGCTAGACACTGGCTAGGCACAGGCTAGACACTGGCTAGGCACAGGCTAGACACTAGCTAGGCACAGGCTATGCACATGCCAATCACAGGCAAGGTACAGGCTAGACACAGGGAAGACACAGGCTAGACACTGGTATGGCACACGCTGGACACTGTCTAGGCACAGGCTAGACTCTGGCTAGCCCCAGGCTAGACTCTGGCTAGGCACTGGCTACGCACAGGCTAGACAGTGGCTAGGCACAGGCTAGGTGTAGGCTAGACAGTGGCTAGGCACAGGCTAGGTGTAGGCTAGACACTGGCTATGCACTGGCTAGACACTTGCTAGGCACTGGCTAGACACTGGCTAGGCACAGACTAGACAATGGCTAGGCACAGGCTAAGCACTGGCTATGCACTGGCTAGAAACTTGCTAGGCACTGGCTAGACACTGGCTAGGCACAGACTAGACAATGGCTAGGCACAGACTAGACAATGGCTAGGCACAGGCTAGACACTGGCTAGGCACAGGCTAGACACTGGCTAGGCACAGGCTAGACACTGGCTAGGCACAGGCTATGCACATGCCAATCACAGTCAAGGCACAGGCTAGACCCAGGCTAGACACTGGTATGGCACACGCTTGACACTGTCTAGGCACAGGCTAGACTCTGGCTAGCCACAGGCTAGACACAGGCTAGACACTGGCTGGACACTGGCCAGGCACAGGCTAGACACTGACTAGGCACAGGCTAGACACTGGCTAGGCACAGGCTAGACACTAGCTAGGCACAGGCTATGCACATGCCAATCACAGGCAAGGCACAGGCTAGACACAGGGAAGACACAGGCTAGACACTGGTATGGCACACGCTGGACACTGTCTAGGCACAGGCTGGACACTGGCTAGGCACAGGCTATGCACATGCCAATCACAGGCAAGGCACAGGCTAGACACAGGGAAGACACAGGCTAGACACTGGTATGGCACACGGTGGACACTGTCTAGGCACAGGCTAGACACTGGCTAGGCACAGGCTAGACACTGGCTAGACACTGGCTAGACACTGGCTAGGCACAGGCAAGACACTGGCTAGGCACAGGCCAGACACTGGCTAGGCACAGGCCAGACACTGGCTAGGCACAGGCTATGCACATGCCAATCACAGTCAAGGCACAGGCTAGACACAGGCTAGACACTGGTATAGCACACGCTTGACACTGTCCAGGCACAGGCTAGACTCTGGCTAGCCACAGGCTAGACACAGGCTAGACACTGGCTGGACACTGGCCAGTCACAGGCTACACACTGACTAGGCACAGGCTAGACACTGGCTAGGCACAGGCTAGACACTGGCTAGGCACAGGCTATGCACATGCCAATCACAGGCAAGGCACAGGCTAGACACAGGGAAGACACAGGCTAGACACTGGTATGGCACACGGTGGACACTGTCTAAGCACAGGCTAGACACTGGCTAGGCACAGGCTAGACACTGGCTGAGCACAGGCTAGACACTGGCTAGACACCGGCTATGCACATGCCAATTACAGGCAAGGCACAGGCTAGACACAGGCTAGACACTGGTATGGCACACGCTAGACACTGTCTAGGCACAGGCTAGACACAGGCTAGACACTGGCTAGACACTGGCTAGGCACAGACAAGACACTGGCTAGGCACAGGCTAGGCACAGGCTAGACACTGGCTGGCCACAGGCTAGACTCTGGCAAAGCACTGGCTAGGCACAGGCTATGCACATGCCAATCACAGTCAAGGCACAGGCTAGACCCAGGCTAGACACTGGTATGGCACACGCTTGACACTGTCTAGGCACAGGCTAGACTCTGGCTAGCCACAGGCTAGACACAGGCTAGACACTGGCTGGACACTGGCCAGACACAGGCTAGACACTGACTAGGCACAGGCTAGACACTGGCTAGGCACAGGCTAGACACTAGCTAGGCACAGGCTATGCACATGCCAATCACAGGCAAGGCACAGGCTAGACACAGGGAAGACACAGGCTAGACACTGGTATGGCACACGCTGGACACTGTCTAGGCACAGGCTAGACACTGGCTAGGCACAGGCTATGCACATGCCAATCACAGGCAAGGCACAGGCTAGACACAGGGAAGACACAGGCTAAACACTGGTATGGCACACGGTGGACACTGTCTAGGCACAGGCTAGACTCTGGCTAGCCACAGGCTAGACACAGGCTAGACACTGGTTAGACACTGGCTAGGCACAGACTAGACAATGGCTAGGCACAGACTAGACAATGGCTAGGCACAGGCTAGACACTGGCTAGGCACAGGCTAGACACTGGCTAGGCACAGGCTAGACACTGGCTAGGCACAGGCCAGACACTGGCTAGGCACAGGCCAGACACTGGCTAGGCACAGGCAATGCACATGCCAATCACAGTCAAGGCACAGGCTAGACACAGGCTAGACACTGGTATGGCACACGCTTGACACTGTCTAGGCACAGGCTAGACTCTGGCTAGCCACAGGCTAGACACAGGCTAGACACTGGCTGGACACTGGCCAGTCACAGGCTAGACACTGGCTAGGCACAGGCTATGCACATGCCAATCACAGGCAAGGCACAGGCTAGACACAGGGGAGACACAGGCTAGACACTGGTATGGCACAGGCTATGCACATGCCAATCACAGGCAAGGCACAGGCTAGACACAGGGGAGACACAGGCTAGACACTGGTATGGCAGACGCTAGACACTGTCTAGGCACAGGCTAGACTCTGGCTAGCCACAGGCTAGACACAGGCTAGACACTGGCTAGACACTGGCTAGGCACAGACTAGACACTAGCTAGGCACAGGCTAGGCACAGGCTAGACACTGGCTAGGCACTGGCTAGACATGGGCTAGACACAGGCTAGGCACAGGATAGGCACAGGCTATAAACCTGCTATGCACTGGCTTGACACTGGTATGGCACACGCTAGAAACTGCCTAGGCACAGTCAAGACTCTGGCTAGGCACAGGCTAGACACAGGCTTGACACTGGCTAGGCACAGGCTAGACTCTGGCTAGGCACAGGTTAGACACTGGCTAGACACTGGTTAGGCACAGGCTAGGCTTTCGGCTAGGCACAGGCTAGGCTTTCGGCTAGGCACAGGCTAGGTATAGGCTAGACACTGGCTATGCACTGGCTATGCACTGGCTTGACACTTGCTAGGCACTGGCTAGACACTGGTATGGCACACGCTTGACACTGTCTAGGCACAGGCTAGACTCTGGCTAGCCACAGGCTAGACACAGGCTAGACACTGGCTGGACACTAGCCAGGCACAGGCTGGACACTGACTAGGCACATGCTAGACACTGGCTAGGCACAGGCTAGACACTGGCTAGGCACAGGCTATGCACATGCCAATCACAGGCAAGGCACAGGCTAGACACAGGGAAGACACAGGCTAGACACTGGTATGGCACACGCTGGACACTGTCTAGGCACAGGCTAGACACTGGCTAGGCACAGGCTATGCACATGCCAATCACAGGCAAGGCACAGGCTAGACACAGGGAAGACACAGGCTTGACACTGGTATGGCACACGGTGGACACTGTCTAGGCACAGGCTAGACTCTGGCTAGCCACAGGCTAGACACAGGCTAGACACTGGCTAGACACTGGCTAGGCACAGACTAGACAATGGCTAGGCACAGACTAGACAATGGCTAGGCACAGGCTAGACACTGGCTAGGCACAGGCTAGACACTGGCTAGACACTGGCTAGACACTGGCTAGACACTGGCTAGACACTGGCTAGACACTGGCTAGACACTGGCTAGGCACAGGCTAGACACTGGCTAGGCACAGGCCAGACACTGGCTAGGCACAGGCCAGACACTGGCTAGGCACAGGCAATGCACATGCCAATCACAGTCAAGGCACAGGCTAGACACAGGCTAGACACTGGTATGGCACACGCTTGACACTGTCTAGGCACAGGCTAGACTCTGGCTTAGCCACAGGCTAAACACAGGCTAGACACTGGCTGGACACTGGCCAGTCACAGGCTAGACACTGGCTAGGCACAGGCTATGCACATGCCAATCACAGGCAAGGCACAGGCTAGACACAGGGGAGACACAGGCTAGACACTGGTATGGCACAGGCTATGCACATGCCAATCACAGGCAAGGCACAGGCTAGACACAGGGGAGACACAGGCTAGACACTGGTATGGCACACGCTAGACACTGTCTAGGCACAGGCTAGACTCTGGCTAGCCACAAGCTAGACACAGGCTAGACACTGGCTAAACACTGGCTAGGCACAGACTAGACACTAGCTAGGCACAGGCTAGGCACAGGCTAGACACTGGCTAGGCACTGGCTAGACATGGGCTAGACACAGGCTAGGCACAGGCCAGGCACAGGCTATAAACCTGCTATGCACTGGCTTGACACTGGTATGTCACACGCTAGAAACTGCCTAGGCACAGGCAAGACTCTGGCTAGGCACAGGCTAGACACAGGCTTGACACTGGCTAGGCACAGGCTAGACTCTGGCTAGGCACAGGTTAGACACTGGCTAGACACTGGTTAGGCACAGGCTAGGCTTTCGGCTAGGCACAGGCTAGGCTTTCGGCTAGGCACAGGCTAGGTATAGGCTAGACACTGGCTATGCACTGGCTATGCACTGGCTAGACACTTGCTAGGCACTGGCTAGACACTGGTATGGCACACGCTTGACACTGTCTAGGCACAGGCTAGACTCTGGCTAGCCACAGGCTAGACACAGGCTAGACACTGGCTGGACACTAGCCAGGCACAGGCTGGACACTGACTAGGCACATGCTAGACACTGGCTAGGCACAGGCTAGACACTGGCTAGGCACAGGCTATGCACATGCCAATCACAGGAAAGGCACAGGTTAGACACAGGGAAGACACAGGCTAGACACTGGTATGGCACACGCTGGACACTGTCTAGGCACAGGCTAGACACTGGCTAGGCACAGGCTAGACACTGGCTAGGCACAGGCTAGACACTAGCTAGGCACAGGCTATGCACATGCCAATCACAGGCAAGGCACAGGCTAGACACAGGGAAGACACAGGCTAGACACTGGTATGGCACACGCTGGACACTGTCTAGGCACAGGCTAGACTCTGGCTAGCCCCAGGCTAGACACAGGCTAGACACTGGCTAGACACAGGCTAGACACTGGCTAGACACTGGGTAGACACTGGGTAGACACTGGCTAGGCACAGGCTAGACACTGGCTGGGCACAGGCTAGACATGGGCTCGACACTGGCTAGGCACAGGCTAGGCACAGGCTAAACACTGGCCATGCACTGGCTAGACACTGGTATGGTACACGCTAGACACTGTCTGGGCACAGGCTAGACTCTGGCTAGGCACAGGCTAGACGGAGGCTAGACACTGCCTAGGCACAGGCTAGAATCTGGCTAGGCACACGCTAGACACAGGCTAGACACTGGCTAGGCACAGGCTAGGCACTCGGCTAGGCACACGCTAGATATAGGCTAGGCACTGAGTAGACACTGGCTAGGCACAGACTAGACAATGGCTAGGCACAGGCTAGACACTGGCTAGACACTGGCTAGACACTGGCTAGACACTGGCTAGACACTGGCTAGGCACAGACTAGACATTGGCTAAGCACAGGCTAGACACTGGCTAGGCACAGGCTAGACACTGGCTAGGCACAGGCTAGACGCAGGCTAGGCACGGGCTAGACACTGGCTAGGCACAGGCTAGACGCAGGCTAGGCACGGGCTAGACACAGGCTAGGCACAGGCTAGACGCAGGCTTGACACTGGCTAGGCAAAGGCTAGGCACAGGCTAGATACTGGCTAGAAACTGGCTAGACACTAGGTAGACACTGGATAGACACTGGCTAGACACTGGCTAGGCACAGGCTATGCACATGCCAATCACAGTCAAGGCACAGGCTAGACACAGGTTAGACACTGGTATGGCACACGCTTGACACTGTCTAGGCACAGGCTAGACTCTGGCTAGCCACAGGCTAGCCACAGGCTAGACACAGGCTAGACACTGGCTGGACACTGGCCAGGCACAGGCTAGACACTGACTAGGCACAGGCTAGACACTGGCTAGGCACAGGCTAGACACTGGCTAGGCACAGGCTATGCACATGCCAATCACAGGCAAGGCACAGGCTAGACACAGGGAAGACACAGGCTAGAAACTGGTATGGCACACGCTGGACACTGTCTAGGCACAGGCTAGACACTGGCTAGGCACAGGCTAGACACTGGCTAGGCACAGGGTATGCACATGCCAATCACAGTCAAGGCACAGGCTAGACACAGGGAAGACACAGGCTAGACACTGGTATGGCACACGCTGGACACTGTCTAGGCACAGGCTAGACACTGGCTAACCACAGGCTAGACACTGGCTAGACACTGGCTAGGCACAGGTTAGACACTGGCTAGGCACAGGCTATGCACATGCCAATCACAGTCAAGACACAGGCTGGACACAGGCTAGACACTGGTATGGCACACGCTTGACACTGTCTAGGCACAGGCTAGACTCTGGCTAGGCACAGGCTAGACACTGGCTAGGCACAGGCTAGACACTGGCTAGGCACAGGCTATGCACATGCCAATCACAGGCAAGGCACAGGCTAGACACAGGGAAGACACAGGCTAGACACTGGTATGGCACACGCTGGACACTGTCTAGGCACAGGCTAGACACTGGCTAGGCACAGGCTAGACACTGGCTAGGCACAGGCTATGCACATGCCAATCACAGGCAAGGCACAGGCTAGACACAGGGAAGACACAGGCTAGACATTGGTATGGCACACGCTGGACACTGTCTAGGCACAGGCTAGACGCTGGCTAGGCACAGGCTAGACACTGGCTAGGCACAGGCTAGACACTGGCTAGGCACAGGCTAGACACTAGCTAGGCACAGGCTATGCACATGCCAATCACAGGCAAGGCACAGGCTAGACACAGGGAAGACACAGGCTAGACACTGGTGTGGCACACGCTGGACACTGTCTAGGCACAGGCTAGACTCTGGCTAGGCCCAGGCTAGACACAGGCTAGACACTGGCTAGACACAGGCTAGACACTGGCTAGACACTGGGTAGACACTGGCTAGACACAGGCTAGACACTGGCTAGGCACTGGCTAGACATGGGCTGGACACAGGCTAGGCACAGGCCAGGCACAGGCTATAAACCTGCTATGCACTGGCTTGACACTGGTATGTCACACGCTAGAAACTGCCTAGGCACAGGCAAGACTCTGGCTAGGCACAGGCTAGACACAGGCTTGACACTGGCTAGGCACAGGCTAGACTCTGGCTAGGCACAGGTTAGACACTGGCTAGACACTGGTTAGGCACAGGCTAGGCTTTCGGCTAGGCACAGGCTAGGCTTTCGCCTAGGCACAGGCTAGGTATAGGCTAGACACTGGCTATGCACTGGCTATGCACTGGCTAGACACTTGCTAGGCACTGGCTAGACACTGGTATGGCACACGCTTGACACTGTCTAGGCACAGGCTAGACTCTGGCTAGCCACAGGCTAAACACAGGCTAGACACTGGCTGGACACTGGCCAGTCACAGGCTAGACACTGGCTAGGCACAGGCTATGCACATGCCAATCACAGGCAAGGCACAGGCTAGACACAGGGGAGACACAGGCTAGACACTGGTATGGCACAGGCTATGCACATGCCAATCACAGGCAAGGCACAGGCTAGACACAGGGGAGACACAGGCTAGACACTGGTATGGCACACGCTTGACACTGTCTAGGCACAGGCTAGACTCTGGCTAGCCACAGGCTAGACACAGGCTAGACACTGGCTGGACACTAGCCAGGCACAGGCTGGACACTGACTAGGCACATGCTAGACACTGGCTAGGCACAGGCTAGACACTGGCTAGGCACAGGCTATGCACATGCCAATCACAGGCAAGGCACAAGCTAGACACAGGGAAGACACAGGCTAGACACTGGTATGGCACACGCTGGACACTGTCTAGGCACAGGCTAGACACATGCCAATCACAGGCAAGGCACAGGCTAGACACAGGGAAGACACAGGCTAGACACTGGTATGGCACACGGTGGACACTGTCTAGGCACAGGCTAGACTCTGGCTAGCCACAGGCTAGACACAGGCTAGACACTGGCTAGACACTGGCTAGGCACAGACTAGACAATGGCTAGGCACAGACTAGACAATGGCTAGGCACAGGCTAGACACTGGCTAGGCACAGGCTAGACACTGGCTAGGCACAGGCTAGACACTGGCTAGACACTGGCTAGACACTGGCTAGACACTGGCTAGGCACAGGCTAGACACTGGCTAGGCACAGGCCAGACACTGGCTAGGCACAGGCCAGACACTGGCTAGGCACAGGCAATGCACATGCCAATCACAGTCAAGGCACAGGCTAGACACAGGCTAGACACTGGTATGGCACACGCTTGACACTGTCTAGGCACAGGCTAGACTCTGGCTAGCCACAGGCTAAACACAGGCTAGACACTGGCTGGACACTGGCCAGTCACAGGCTAGACACTGGCTAGGCACAGGCTATGCACATGCCAATCACAGGCAAGGCACAGGCTAGACACAGGGGAGACACAGGCTAGACACTGGTATGGCACAGGCTATGCACATGCCAATCACAGGCAAGGCACAGGCTAGACACAGGGGAGACACAGGCTAGACACTGGTATGGCACACGCTAGACACTGTCTAGGCACAGGCTAGACTCTGGCTAGCCACAAGCTAGACACAGGCTAGACACTGGCTAGACACTGGCTAGGCATAGACTAGACACTAGCTAGGCACAGGCTAGGCACAGGCTAGACACTGGCTAGGCACTGGCTAGACATGGGCTAGACACAGGCTAGGCACAGGCCAGGTACAGGCTATAAACCTGCTATGCACTGGCTTGACACTGGTATGTCACACGCTAGAAACTGCCTAGGCACAGGCAAGACTCTGGCTAGGCACAGGCTAGACACAGGCTTGACACTGGCTAGGCACAGGCTAGACTCTGGCTAGGCACAGGTTAGACACTGGCTAGACACTGGTTAGGCACAGGCTAGGCTTTCGGCTAGGCACAGGCTAGGCTTTCGGCTAGGCACAGGCTAGGTATAGGCTAGACACTGGCTATGCACTGGCTATGCACTGGCTAGACACTTGCTAGGCACTGGCTAGACACTGGTATGGCACACGCTTGACACTGTCTAGGCACAGGCTAGACTCTGGCTAGCCACAGGCTAGACACAGGCTAGACACTGGCTGGACACTAGCCAGGCATAGGCTGGACACTGACTAGGCACATGCTAGACACTGGCTAGGCACAGGCTAGACACTGGCTAGGCACAGGCTATGCACATGCCAATCACAGGCAAGGCACAGGCTAGACACAGGGAAGACACAGGCTAGACACTGGTATGGCACACGCTGGACACTGTCTAGGCACAGGCTAGACACTGGCTAGGCACAGGCTAGACACTGGCTAGGCACAGGCTAGACACTAGCTAGGCACAGGCTATGCACATGCCAATCACAGGCAAGGCACAGGCTAGACACAGGGAAGACACAGGCTAGACACTGGTATGGCACACGCTGGACACTGTCTAGGCACAGGCTAGACTCTGGCTAGCCCCAGGCTAGACACAGGCTAGACACTGGCTAGACACAGGCTAGACACTGGCTAGACACTGGGTAGACACTGGGTAGACACTGGCTAGGCACAGGCTAGACACTGGCTGGGCACAGGCTAGACATGGGCTCGACACTGGCTAGGCACAGGCTAGGCACAGGCTAAACACTGGCCATGCACTGGCTAGACACTGGTATGGTACACGCTAGACACTGTCTGGGCACAGGCTAGACTCTGGCTAGGCACAGGCTAGACGGAGGCTAGACACTGCCTAGGCACAGGCTAGAATCTGGCTAGGCACACGCTAGACACAGGCTAGACACTGGCTAGGCACAGGCTAGGCACTCGGCTAGGCACACGCTAGATATAGGCTAGGCACTGAGTAGACACTGGCTAGGCACAGACTAGACAATAGCTAGGCACAGGCTAGACACAGGCTAGACACTGGCTAGACACTGGCTAGACACTGGCTAGACACTGGCTAGACACTGGCTAGACACTGGCTAGACACTGGCTAGGCACAGACTAGACATTGGCTAAGCACAGGCTAGACACTGGCTAGGCACAGGCTAGACACTGGCTAGGCACAGGCTAGACGCAGGCTAGGCACGGGCTAGACACTGGCTAGGCACAGGCTAGACGCAGGCTAGGCACGGGCTAGACACAGGCTAGGCACAGGCTAGACGCAGGCTTGACACTGGCTAGGCAAAGGCTAGGCACAGGCTAGACACTGGCTAGAAACTGGCTAGACACTAGGTAGACACTGGATAGACACTGGCTAGACACTGGCTAGGCACAGGCTATGCACATGCCAATCACAGTCAAGGCACAGGCTAGACACAGGTTAGACACTGGTATGGCACACGCTTGACACTGTCTAGGCACAGGCTAGACTCTGGCTAGCCACAGGCTAGCCACAGGCTAGACACAGGCTAGACACTGGCTGGACACTGGCCAGGCACAGGCTAGACACTGACTAGGCACAGGCTAGACACTGGCTAGGCACAGGCTAGACACTGGCTAGGCACAGGCTATGCACATGCCAATCACAGGCAAGGCACAGGCTAGACACAGGGAAGACACAGGCTAGAAACTGGTATGGCACACGCTGGACACTGTCTAGGCACAGGCTAGACACTGGCTAGGCACAGGCTAGACACTGGCTAGGCACAGGGTATGCACATGCCAATCACAGTCAAGGCACAGGCTAGACACAGGGAAGACACAGGCTAGACACTGGTATGGCACACGCTGGACACTGTCTAGGCACAGGCTAGACACTGGCTAACCACAGGCTAGACACTGGCTAGACACTGGCTAGGCACAGGTTAGACACTGGCTAGGCACAGGCTATGCACATGCCAATCACAGTCAAGACACAGGCTGGACACAGGCTAGACACTGGTATGGCACACGCTTGACACTGTCTAGGCACAGGCTAGACTCTGGCTAGGCACAGGCTAGACACTGGCTAGGCACAGGCTAGACACTGGCTAGGCACAGGCTAGACACTGGCTAGGCACAGGCTATGCACATGCCAATCACAGGCAAGGCACAGGCTAGACACAGGGAAGACACAGGCTAGACACTGGTATGGCACACGCTGGACACTGTCTAGGCACAGGCTAGACACTGGCTAGGCACAGGCTAGACACTGGCTAGGCACAGGCTATGCACATGCCAATCACAGGCAAGGCACAGGCTAGACACAGGGAAGACACAGGCTAGACATTGGTATGGCACACGCTGGACACTGTCTAGGCACAGGCTAGACGCTGGCTAGGCACAGGCTAGACACTGGCTAGGCACAGGCTAGACACTGGCTAGGCACAGGCTAGACACTAGCTAGGCACAGGCTATGCACATGCCAATCACAGGCAAGGCACAGGCTAGACACAGGGAAGACACAGGCTAGACACTGGTGTGGCACACGCTGGACACTGTCTAGGCACAGGCTAGACTCTGGCTAGGCCCAGGCTAGACACAGGCTAGACACTGGCTAGACACAGGCTAGACACTGGCTAGACACTGGGTAGACACTGGCTAGACACAGGCTAGACACTGGCTAGGCACTGGCTAGACATGGGCTAGACACAGGCTAGGCACAGGCCAGGCACAGGCTATAAACCTGCTATGCACTGGCTTGACACTGGTATGTCACACGCTAGAAACTGCCTAGGCACAGGCAAGACTCTGGCTAGGCACAGGCTAGACACAGGCTTGACACTGGCTAGGCACAGGCTAGACTCTGGCTAGGCACAGGTTAGACACTGGCTAGACACTGGTTAGGCACAGGCTAGGCTTTCGGCTAGGCACAGGCTAGGCTTTCGCCTAGGCACAGGCTAGGTATAGGCTAGACACTGGCTATGCACTGGCTATGCACTGGCTAGACACTTGCTAGGCACTGGCTAGACACTGGTATGGCACACGCTTGACACTGTCTAGGCACAGGCTAGACTCTGGCTAGCCACAGGCTAAACACAGGCTAGACACTGGCTGGACACTGGCCAGTCACAGGCTAGACACTGGCTAGGCACAGGCTATGCACATGCCAATCACAGGCAAGGCACAGGCTAGACACAGGGGAGACACAGGCTAGACACTGGTATGGCACAGGCTATGCACATGCCAATCACAGGCAAGGCACAGGCTAGACACAGGGGAGACACAGGCTAGACACTGGTATGGCACACGCTTGACACTGTCTAGGCACAGGCTAGACTCTGGCTAGCCACAGGCTAGACACAGGCTAGACACTGGCTGGACACTAGCCAGGCACAGGCTGGACACTGACTAGGCACATGCTAGACACTGGCTAGGCACAGGCTAGACACTGGCTAGGCACAGGCTATGCACATGCCAATCACAGGCAAGGCACAGGCTAGACACAGGGAAGACACAGGCTAGACACTGGTATAGCACACGCTGGACACTGTCTAGGCACAGGCTAGACACATGCCAATCACAGGCAAGGCACAGGCTAGACACAGGGAAGACACAGGCTAGACACTGGTATGGCACACGGTGGACACTGTCTAGGCACAGGCTAGACTCTGGCTAGCCACAGGCTAGACACAGGCTAGACACTGGCTAGACACTGGCTAGGCACAGACTAGACAATGGCTAGGCACAGACTAGACAATGGCTAGGCACAGGCTAGACACTGGCTAGGCACAGGCTAGACACTGGCTAGGCACAGGCTAGACACTGGCTAGACACTGGCTAGACACTGGCTAGACACTGGCTAGGCACAGGCTAGACACTGGCTAGGCACAGGCCAGACACTGGCTAGGCACAGGCCAGACACTGGCTAGGCACAGGCAATGCACATGCCAATCACAGTCAAGGCACAGGCTAGACACAGGCTAGACACTGGTATGGCACACGCTTGACACTGTCTAGGCACAGGCTAGACTCTGGCTAGCCACAGGCTAAACACAGGCTAGACACTGGCTGGACACTGGCCAGTCACAGGCTAGACACTGGCTAGGCACAGGCTATGCACATGCCAATCACAGGCAAGGCACAGGCTAGACACAGGGGAGACACAGGCTAGACACTGGTATGGCACAGGCTATGCACATGCCAATCACAGGCAAGGCACAGGCTAGACACAGGGGAGACACAGGCTAGACACTGGTATGGCACACGCTAGACACTGTCTAGGCACAGGCTAGACTCTGGCTAGCCACAAGCTAGACACAGGCTAGACACTGGCTAGACACTGGCTAGGCATAGACTAGACACTAGCTAGGCACAGGCTAGGCACAGGCTAGACACTGGCTAGGCACTGGCTAGACATGGGCTAGACACAGGCTAGGCACAGGCCAGGTACAGGCTATAAACCTGCTATGCACTGGCTTGACACTGGTATGTCACACGCTAGAAACTGCCTAGGCACAGGCAAGACTCTGGCTAGGCACAGGCTAGACACAGGCTTGACACTGGCTAGGCACAGGCTAGACTCTGGCTAGGCACAGGTTAGACACTGGCTAGACACTGGTTAGGCACAGGCTAGGCTTTCGGCTAGGCACAGGCTAGGCTTTCGGCTAGGCACAGGCTAGGCACAGGCTAGGTATAGGCTAGACACTGGCTATGCACTGGCTATGCACTGGCTAGACACTTGCTAGGCACTGGCTAGACACTGGTATGGCACACGCTTGACACTGTCTAGGCACAGGCTAGACTCTGGCTAGCCACAGGCTAGACACAGGCTAGACACTGGCTGGACACTAGCCAGGCATAGGCTGAACACTGACTAGGCACATGCTAGACACTGGCTAGGCACAGGCTAGACACTGGCTAGGCACAGGCTATGCACATGCCAATCACAGGCAAGGCACAGGCTAGACACAGGGAAGACACAGGCTAGACACTGGTATGGCACACGCTGGACACTGTCTAGGCACAGGCTAGACACTGGCTAGGCACAGGCTAGACACTGGCTAGGCACAGGCTAGACACTAGCTAGGCACAGGCTATGCACATGCCAATCACAGGCAAGGCACAGGCTAGACACAGGGAAGACACAGGCTAGACACTGGTATGGCACACGCTGGACACTGTCTAGGCACAGGCTAGACTCTGGCTAGCCCCAGGCTAGACACAGGCTAGACACTGGCTAGACACAGGCTAGACACTGGCTAGACACTGGGTAGACACTGGGTAGACACTGGCTAGGCACAGGCTAGACACTGGCTGGGCACAGGCTAGACATGGGCTCGACACTGGCTAGGCACAGGCTAGGCACAGGCTAAACACTGGCCATGCACTGGCTAGACACTGGTATGGTACACGCTAGACACTGTCTGGGCACAGGCTAGACTCTGGCTAGGCACAGGCTAGACGGAGGCTAGACACTGCCTAGGCACAGGCTAGAATCTGGCTAGGCACACGCTAGACACAGGCTAGACACTGGCTAGGCACAGGCTAGGCACTCGGCTAGGCACACGCTAGATATAGGCTAGGCACTGAGTAGACACTGGCTAGGCACAGACTAGACAATAGCTAGGCACAGGCTAGACACAGGCTTGACACTGGCTAGACACTGGCTAGGCACAGACTAGACATTGGCTAAGCACAGGCTAGACACTGGCTAGGCACAGGCTAGACACTGGCTAGGCACAGGCTAGACGCAGGCTAGGCACGGGCTAGACACTGGCTAGGCACAGGCTAGACGCAGGCTAGGCACGGGCTAGACACAGGCTAGGCACAGGCTAGACGCAGGCTTGACACTGGCTAGGCAAAGGCTAGGCACAGGCTAGACACTGGCTAGAAACTGGCTAGACACTAGGTAGACACTGGATAGACACTGGCTAGACACTGGCTAGGCACAGGCTATGCACATGCCAATCACAGTCAAGGCACAGGCTAGACACAGGTTAGACACTGGTATGGCACACGCTTGACACTGTCTAGGCACAGGCTAGACTCTGGCTAGCCACAGGCTAGACACTGTCTAGGCACAGGCTAGACGCTGGCTAGGCACAGGCTAGACACTGGCTAGGCAAAGGCTAGACACTGGCTAGGCACAGGCTAGACACTAGCTAGGCACAGGCTATGCACATGCCAATCACAGGCAAGGCACAGGCTAGACACAGGGAAGACACAGGCTAGACACTGGTATGGCACACGCTGGACACTGTCTAGGCACAGGCTAGACTCTGGCTAGCCCCAGGCTAGACACAGGCTAGACACTGGCTAGACACAGGCTAGACACTGGCTAGACACTGGGTAGACACTGGCTAGACACTGGCTAGGCACAGGCTAGACACTGGCTGGGCACAGGCTAGACATGGGCTCGACACTGGCTAGGCACAGGCTAGGCACAGGCTAAACACTGGCCATGCACTGGCTAGACACTGGTATGGTACACGCTAGACACTGTCTGGGCACAGGCTAGACTCTGGCTAGGCACAGGCTAGACGCAGGCTAGACACTGCCTAAGCACAGGCTAGAATCTGGCTAGGCACACGCTAGACACAGGCTAGACACTGGCTAGGCACAGGCTAGGCACTCGGCTAGGCACACGCTAGATATAGGCTAGGCACTGAGTAGACACTGGCTAGGCACAGACCAGACAATGGCTAGGCACAGGCTAGACACTGGCTAGACATTGGCTAGACACTGGCTAGACACTGGCTAGGCACAGACTAGACATTGGCTTGGCACAGGCTAGACACTGGCTAGGCACAGGCTAGACACTGGCTAGGCACAGGCTAGACGCAGGCTAGGCACGGGCTAGACACAGGCTAGGCACAGGCTAGACGCAGGCTTGACACTGGCTAGGCAAAGGCTAGGCACAGGCTAGACACTGGCTAGAAACTGGCTAGACACTAGGTAGACACTGGATAGACACTGGCTAGACACTGGCTAGGCACAGGCTATGCACATGCCAATCACAGTCAAGGCACAGGATAGACACAGGTTAGACACTGGTATGGCACACGCTTGACACTGTCTAGGCACAGGCTAGACTCAGGCTAGCCACAGGCTAGCCACAGGCTAGACACAGGCTAGACAATGGCTGGACACTGGCCAGGCACAGGCTAGACACTGACTAGGCACAGGCTAGACACTGGCTAGGCACAGGCTAGACACTGGCTAGGCACAGGCTATGCACATGCCAATCACAGGCAAGGCACAGGCTAGACACAGGGAAGACACAGGCTAGACACTGGTATGGCACACGCTGGACACTGTCTAGGCACTGGCTAGACACTGGCTAGGCACAGGCTAGACACAGGCTAGACACTGGCTAGGCACAGGCTAGACTCTGGCTAGGCACAGGTTAGACACTGGCTAGACACTGGCTAGGCACAGGCTAGGCTTTCGGCTAGGCACAGGCTAGGTATAGGCTAGACACTGGCTATGCAGTGGCTAGACACTTGCTAGGCACTGGCTAGACACTGGCTAGGCACAGACTAGACAATGGCTAGGCACAGGCTAAACATTTGCTAGGCACAGGCTAGACATTGGCTAGGCACAGGCTAAACATTGGCTAGGCACAGGCTAGACACTGGCTAGGCACAGGCTAGACGCAGGCTAGGCACAAGCTAGACGCAGGCTAGGCACAAGCTAGACGCAGGCTAGGCACAGGCTACACGCAGGCTTGACACTGGCTAGGCATAGGCTAGGCACAGGCTAGACACTGGCTAGAAACTGGCTAGACACTAGGTAGACACTGGTTAGATACTGGCTAGACACTGGCTAGGCACTGGCTAGGCACTCGGCTAGGCACAGGACAGGTATAGGCTAGACACTGGCTATGCACTGGCTATGCACTGGCTAGACATAGGCTAGACACTAGCTAGGCACAGGCTAGACACTGGCTGGGCACAGGCTAGACATGGGCTCGACACTGGCTAGGCACAGGCTAGGCACAGGCTAAACACTGGCTAGACACAGGCTAGACACTGGCTAGACACTGGGTAGACACTGGGTAGACACTGGCTAGGCACAGGCTAGACACTGGCTGGGCACAGGCTAGACATGGGCTCGACACTGGCTAGGCACAGGCTAGGCACAGGCTAAACACTGGCCATGCACTGGCTAGACACTGGTATGGTACACGCTAGACACTGTCTGGGCACAGGCTAGACTCTGGCTAGGCACAGGCTAGACGGAGGCTAGACACTGCCTAGGCACAGGCTAGAATCTGGCTAGGCACACGCTAGACACAGGCTAGACACTGGCTAGGCACAGGCTAGGCACTCGGCTAGGCACACGCTAGATATAGGCTAGGCACTGAGTAGACACTGGCTAGGCACAGACTAGACAATAGCTAGGCACAGGCTAGACACAGGCTTGACACTGGCTAGACACTGGCTAGGCACAGACTAGACATTGGCTAAGCACAGGCTAGACACTGGCTAGGCACAGGCTAGACACTGGCTAGGCACAGGCTAGACGCAGGCTAGGCACGGGCTAGACACTGGCTAGGCACAGGCTAGACGCAGGCTAGGCACGGGCTAGACACAGGCTAGGCACAGGCTAGACGCAGGCTTGACACTGGCTAGGCAAAGGCTAGGCACAGGCTAGACACTGGCTAGAAACTGGCTAGACACTAGGTAGACACTGGATAGACACTGGCTAGACACTGGCTAGGCACAGGCTATGCACATGCCAATCACAGTCAAGGCACAGGCTAGACACAGGTTAGACACTGGTATGGCACACGCTTGACACTGTCTAGGCACAGGCTAGACTCTGGCTAGCCACAGGCTAGACACTGTCTAGGCACAGGCTAGACGCTGGCTAGGCACAGGCTAGACACTGGCTAGGCAAAGGCTAGACACTGGCTAGGCACAGGCTAGACACTAGCTAGGCACAGGCTATGCACATGCCAATCACAGGCAAGGCACAGGCTAGACACAGGGAAGACACAGGCTAGACACTGGTATGGCACACGCTGGACACTGTCTAGGCACAGGCTAGACTCTGGCTAGCCCCAGGCTAGACACAGGCTAGACACTGGCTAGACACAGGCTAGACACTGGCTAGACACTGGGTAGACACTGGCTAGACACTGGCTAGGCACAGGCTAGACACTGGCTGGGCACAGGCTAGACATGGGCTCGACACTGGCTAGGCACAGGCTAGGCACAGGCTAAACACTGGCCATGCACTGGCTAGACACTGGTATGGTACACGCTAGACACTGTCTGGGCACAGGCTAGACTCTGGCTAGGCACAGGCTAGACGCAGGCTAGACACTGCCTAAGCACAGGCTAGAATCTGGCTAGGCACACGCTAGACACAGGCTAGACACTGGCTAGGCACAGGCTAGGCACTCGGCTAGGCACACGCTAGATATAGGCTAGGCACTGAGTAGACACTGGCTAGGCACAGACCAGACAATGGCTAGGCACAGGCTAGACACTGGCTAGACATTGGCTAGACACTGGCTAGACACTGGCTAGGCACAGACTAGACATTGGCTTGGCACAGGCTAGACACTGGCTAGGCACAGGCTAGACACTGGCTAGGCACAGGCTAGACGCAGGCTAGGCACGGGCTAGACACAGGCTAGGCACAGGCTAGACGCAGGCTTGACACTGGCTAGGCAAAGGCTAGGCACAGGCTAGACACTGGCTAGAAACTGGCTAGACACTAGGTAGACACTGGATAGACACTGGCTAGACACTGGCTAGGCACAGGCTATGCACATGCCAATCACAGTCAAGGCACAGGATAGACACAGGTTAGACACTGGTATGGCACACGCTTGACACTGTCTAGGCACAGGCTAGACTCAGGCTAGCCACAGGCTAGCCACAGGCTAGACACAGGCTAGACAATGGCTGGACACTGGCCAGGCACAGGCTAGACACTGACTAGGCACAGGCTAGACACTGGCTAGGCACAGGCTAGACACTGGCTAGGCACAGGCTATGCACATGCCAATCACAGGCAAGGCACAGGCTAGACACAGGGAAGACACAGGCTAGACACTGGTATGGCACACGCTGGACACTGTCTAGGCACTGGCTAGACACTGGCTAGGCACAGGCTAGACACAGGCTAGACACTGGCTAGGCACAGGCTAGACTCTGGCTAGGCACAGGTTAGACACTGGCTAGACACTGGCTAGGCACAGGCTAGGCTTTCGGCTAGGCACAGGCTAGGTATAGGCTAGACACTGGCTATGCAGTGGCTAGACACTTGCTAGGCACTGGCTAGACACTGGCTAGGCACAGACTAGACAATGGCTAGGCACAGGCTAAACATTTGCTAGGCACAGGCTAGACATTGGCTAGGCACAGGCTAAACATTGGCTAGGCACAGGCTAGACACTGGCTAGGCACAGGCTAGACGCAGGCTAGGCACAAGCTAGACGCAGGCTAGGCACAAGCTAGACGCAGGCTAGGCACAGGCTACACGCAGGCTTGACACTGGCTAGGCATAGGCTAGGCACAGGCTAGACACTGGCTAGAAACTGGCTAGACACTAGGTAGACACTGGTTAGATACTGGCTAGACACTGGCTAGGCACTGGCTAGGCACTCGGCTAGGCACAGGACAGGTATAGGCTAGACACTGGCTATGCACTGGCTATGCACTGGCTAGACATAGGCTAGACACTAGCTAGGCACAGGCTAGACACTGGCTGGGCACAGGCTAGACATGGGCTCGACACTGGCTAGGCACAGGCTAGGCACAGGCTAGGCACAGGCTAAACACTGTCTGGGCACAGGCTAGACTCTGGCTAGGCACACGCTAGACACTGTCTGGGCACAGGCTAGACTCTGGCTAGGCACAGGCTAGACGCAGGCTAGACACTGGCTAGGCACAGGCTAGACTCTGGCTAGGCACACGCTAGACACAGGCTAGACACTGGCTAGGCACAGGCTAGGCACTCGGCTAGGCACAGGCTAGATATAGGCTAAGCACTGGCTAGACACTGGCTAGGCACAGACTAGACAATGGCTAGGCACAGGCTAGACACAGGCTAGACACTGGCTAGACACTGGCTAGGCACAGACTAGACAATGGCTAGGCACAGACTAGACAATGGCTAGGCACAGGCTAGACACTGGCTAGGCACAGGCTAGACACTGGCTAGGCACAGGCTAGACACTGGCTAGACACTGGCTAGACACTGGCTAGACACTGGCTAGACACTGGCTAGGCACAGGCTAGACACTGGCTAGGCACAGGCCAGACACTGGCTAGGCACAGGCCAGACACTGGCTAGGCACAGGCAATGCACATGCCAATCACAGTCAAGGCACAGGCTAGACACAGGCTAGACACTGGTATGGCACACGCTTGACACTGTCTAGGCACAGGCTAGACTCTGGCTAGCCACAGGCTAGACACAGGCTAGACACTGGCTGGACACTGGCCAGTCACAGGCTAGACACTGGCTAGGCACAGGCTATGCACATGCCAATCACAGGCAAGGCACAGGCTAGACACAGGGGAGACACAGGCTAGACACTGGTATGGCACAGGCTATGCACATGCCAATCACAGGCAAGGCACAGGCTAGACACAGGGGAGACACAGGCTAGACACTGGTATGGCACACGCTAGACACTGTCTAGGCACAGGCTAGACTCTGGCTAGCCACAAGCTAGACACAGGCTAGACACTGGCTAGACACTGGCTAGGCACAGACTAGACACTAGCTAGGCACAGGCTAGGCACAGGCTAGACACTGGCTAGGCACTGGCTAGACATGGGCTAGACACAGGCTAGGCACAGGCCAGGCACAGGCTATAAGCCTGCTATGCACTGGCTTGACACTGGTATGGCACACGCTAGAAACTGCCTAGGCACAGGCAAGACTCTGGCTAGGCACAGGCTAGACACAGGCTTGACACTGGCTAGGCACAGGCTAGACTCTGGCTTGGCACAGGTTAGACACTGGCTAGACACTGGTTAGGCACAGGCTAGGCTTTCGGCTAGGCACAGGCTAGGCTTTCGGCTAGGCACAGGCTAGGTATAGGCTAGACACTGGCTATGCACTGGCTAGACACTTGCTAGGCACTGGCTAGACACTGGTATGGCACACGCTTGACACTGTCTAGGCACAGGCTAGACTCTGGCTAGCCACAGGCTAGACACAGGCTAGACACTGGCTGGACACTAGCCAGGCACAGGCTGGACACTGACTAGGCACATGCTAGACACTGGCTAGGCACAGGCTAGACACTGGCTAGGCACAGGCTATGCACATGCCAATCACAGGCAAGGCACAGGCTAGACACAGGGAAGACACAGGCTAGACACTGGTATGGCACACGCTGGACACTGTCTAGGCACAGGCTAGACACTGGCTAGGCACAGGCTAGACACTGGCTGGGCACAGGCTAGACACTAGCTAGGCACAGGCTATGCACATGCCAATCACAGGCAAGGCACAGGCTAGACACAGGGAAGACACAGGCTAGACACTGGTATGGCACACGCTGGACACTGTCTAGGCACAGGCTAGACTCTGGCTAGCCCCAGGCTAGACACAGGCTAGACACTGGCTAGACACAGGCTAGACACTGGCTAGACACTGGGTGAACACTGGCTAGACACTGGCTAGGCACAGGCTAGACACTGGCTGGGCACAGGCTAGACATGGGCTCGACACTGGCTAGGCACAGGCTAGGCACAGGCTAAACACTGGCCATGCACTGGCTAGACACTGGTATGGTACACGCTAGACACTGTCTGGGCACAGGCTAGACTCTGGCTAGGCACAGGCTAGACGGAGGCTAGACACTGCCTAGGCACAGGCTAGAATCTGGCTAGGCACACGCTAGACACAGGCTAGACACTGGCTAGGCACAGGCTAGGCACTCGGCTAGGCACACGCTAGATATAGGCTAGGCACTGAGTAGACACTGGCTAGGCACAGACTAGACAATGGCTAGGCACAGGCTAGACACTGGCTAGACACTGGCTAGACACTGGCTAGACACTGGCTAGGCACAGACTAGACATTGGCTAAGCACAGGCTAGACACTGGCTAGGCACAGGCTAGACACTGGCTAGGCACAGGCTAGACGCAGGCTAGGCACGGGCTAGACACTGGCTAGGCACAGGCTAGACGCAGGCTAGGCACGGGCTAGACACAGGCTAGGCACAGGCTAGACGCAGGCTTGACACTGGCTAGGCAATGGCTAGGCACAGGCTAGACACTGGCTAGAAACTGGCTAGACACTAGGTAGACACTGGATAGACACTGGCTAGACACTGGCTAGGCACAGGCTATGCACATGCCAATCACAGTCAAGGCACAGGCTAGACACAGGTTAGACACTGGTATGGCACACGCTTGACACTGTCTAGGCACAGGCTAGACTCTGGCTAGCCACAGGCTAGCCACAGGCTAGACACAGGCTAGACACTGGCTGGACACTGGCCAGGCACAGGCTAGACACTGACTAGGCACAGGCTAGACACTGGCTAGGCACAGGCTAGACACTGGCTAGGCACAGGCTATGCACATGCCAATCACAGGCAAGGCACAGGCTAGACACAGGGAAGACACAGGCTAGACACTGGTATGGCACACGCTGGACACTGTCTAGGCACAGGCTAGACTCTGGCTAGCCCCAGGCTAGACACAGGCTAGACACTGGCTAGACACAGGCTAGACACTGGCTAGACACTGGGTAGACACTGGGTAGACACTGGCTAGGCACAGGCTAGACACTGGCTGGGCACAGGCTAGACATGGGCTCGACACTGGCTAGGCACAGGCTAGGCACAGGCTAAACACTGGCCATGCACTGGCTAGACACTGGTATGGTACACGCTAGACACTGTCTGGGCACAGGCTAGACTCTGGCTAGGCACAGGCTAGACGGAGGCTAGACACTGCCTAGGCACAGGCTAGAATCTGGCTAGGCACACGCTAGACACAGGCTAGACACTGGCTAGGCACAGGCTAGGCACTCGGCTAGGCACACGCTAGATATAGGCTAGGCACTGAGTAGACACTGGCTAGGCACAGACTAGACAATGGCTAGGCACAGGCTAGACACTGGCTAGACACTGGCTAGACACTGGCTAGACACTGGCTAGGCACAGACTAGACATTGGCTAAGCACAGGCTAGACACTGGCTAGGCACAGGCTAGACACTGGCTAGGCACAGGCTAGACGCAGGCTAGGCACGGGCTAGACACTGGCTAGGCACAGGCTAGACGCAGGCTAGGCACGGGCTAGACACAGGCTAGGCACAGGCTAGACGCAGGCTTGACACTGGCTAGGCAATGGCTAGGCACAGGCTAGACACTGGCTAGAAACTGGCTAGACACTAGGTAGACACTGGATAGACACTGGCTAGACACTGGCTAGGCACAGGCTATGCACATGCCAATCACAGTCAAGGCACAGGCTAGACACAGGTTAGACACTGGTATGGCACACGCTTGACACTGTCTAGGCACAGGCTAGACTCTGGCTAGCCACAGGCTAGCCACAGGCTAGACACAGGCTAGACACTGGCTGGACACTGGCCAGGCACAGGCTAGACACTGACTAGGCACAGGCTAGACACTGGCTAGGCACAGGCTAGACACTGGCTAGGCACAGGCTATGCACATGCCAATCACAGGCAAGGCACAGGCTAGACACAGGGAAGACACAGGCTAGACACTGGTATGGCACACGATGGACACTGTCTAGGCACAGGCTAGACACTGGCTAACCACAGGCTAGACACTGGCTAGACACTGGCTAGGCACAGGTTAGACACTGGCTAGGCACAGGCTATGCACATGCCAATCACAGTCAAGACACAGGCTAGACACAGGCTAGACACTGGTATGGCACACGCTTGACACTGTCTAGGCACAGGCTAGACTCTGGCTAGGCACAGGCTAGACACTGGCTAGGCACAGGCTATGCACATGCCAATCAAAGGCAAGGCACAGGCTAGACACAGGGAAGACACAGGCTAGACACTGGTATGGCACACGCTGGACACTGTCTAGGCACAGGCTAGACACTGGCTAGTCACAGGCTAGACACTGGCTAGGCACAGGCTATGCACATGCCAATCACAGGCAAGGCACAGGCTAGACACAGGGAAGACACAGGCTAGACATTGGTATGGCACACGCTGGACACTGTCTAGGCACAGGCAAGACGCTGGCTAGGCACAGGCTAGACACTGGCTAGGCACAGGCTAGACACTGGCTAGGCACAGGCTAGACACTAGCTAGGCACAGGCTATGCACATGTCAATCACAGGCAAGGCACAGGCTAGACACAGGGAAGACACAGGCTAGACACTGGTATGGCACGCGCTGGACACTGTCTAGGCACAGGCTAGACTCTGGCTAGCCCCAGGCTAGACACAGGCTAGACACTGGCTAGACACAGGCTAGACACTGGCTAGACACTGGGTAGACACTGGCTAGACACTGGCTAGGCACAGGCTAGACACTGGCTGGGCACAGGCTAGACATGGGCTCGACACTGGCTAGGCACAGGCTAGGCACAGGCTAAACACTGGCCATGCACTGGCTAGACACTGGTATGGTACACGCTAGACACTGTCTGGGCACAGGCTAGACTCTGGCTAGGCACAGGCTAGACGCAGGCTAGACACTGCCTAGGCACAGGCTAGAATCTGGCTAGGCACACGCTAGACACAGGCTAGACACTGGCTAGGCACAGGCTAGGCACTCGGCTAGGCACACGCTAGATATAGGCTAGGCACTGAGTAGACACTGGCTAGGCACAGACCAGACAATGGCTAGGCACAGGCTAGACACTGGCTAGACACTGGCTAGACACTGGCTAGACACTGGCTAGACACTGGCTAGACACTGGCTAGGCACAGACTAGACATTGGCTTGGCACAGGCTAGACACTGGCTAGGCACAGGCTAGACACTGGCTAGGCACAGGCTAGACGCAGGCTAGGCACGGGCTAGACACAGGCTAGGCACAGGCTAGACGCAGGCTTGACACTGGCTAGGCAAAGGCTAGGCACAGGCTAGACACTGGCTAGAAACTGGCTAGACACTAGGTAGACACTGGATAGACACTGGCTAGACACTGGCTAGGCACAGGCTATGCACATGCCAATCACAGTCAAGGCACAGGATAGACACAGGTTGGACACTGGTATGGCACACGCTTGACACTGTCTAGGCACAGGCTAGACTCTGGCTAGCCACAGGCTAGCCACAGGCTAGACACAGGCTAGACAATGGCTGGACACTGGCCAGGCACAGGCTAGACACTGACTAGGCACAGGCTAGACACTGGCTAGGCACAGGCTAGACACTGGCTAGGCACAGGCTATGCACATGCCAATCACAGGCAAGGCACAGGCTAGACACAGGGAAGACACAGGCTAGACACTGGTATGGCACACGCTGGACACTGTCTAGGCACTGGCTAGACACTGGCTAGGCACAGGCTAGACACAGGCTAGACACTGGCTAGGCGCAGGCTAGACTCTGGCTAGGCACAGGTTAGACACTGGCTAGACACTGGCTAGGCACAGGCTAGACACTGGCTAGGCACAGGCTAGGCTTTCGGCTAGGCACAGGCTAGGTATAGGCTAGACGCAGGCTAGGCACAAGCTAGACGCAGGCTAGGCACAGGCTACACGCAGGCTTGACACTGGCTAGGCATAGGCTAGGCACAGGCTAGACACTGGCTAGAAACTGGCTAGACACTAGGTAGACACTGGTTAGATACTGGCTAGACACTGGCTAGGCACTGGCTAGGCACTCGGCTAGGCACAGGACAGGTATAGGCTAGACACTGGCTATGCACTGGCTATGCACTGGCTAGACATAGGCTAGACACTGGCTAGGCACAGGCTAGACACTGGCTGGGCACAGGCTAGACATGGGCTCGACACTGGCTAGGCACAGGCTAGGCACAGGCTAAACACTGTCTGGGCACAGGCTAGACTCTGGCTAGGCACACGCTAGACACTGTCTGGGCACACGCTAGACTCCGGCTAGGCACAGGCTAGACGCAGGCTAGACACTGGCTAGGCACAGGCTAGACTCTGGCTAGGCACACGCTAGACACAGGCTAGACACTGGCTAGGCACAGGCTAGGCACTCGGCTAGGCACAGGCTAGATATAGGCTAAGCACTGGCTAGACACTGGCTAGGCACAGACTAGACAATGGCTAGGCACAGGCTAGACACAGGCTAGACACTGGCTAGGCACAGGCTAGACGCAGGCTAGACGCAGGCTAGGCACAGGCTAGACGCAGGCTACGCACAGGCTAGACACTGGCTAGAAACTGGCTAGACACTAGGTAGACACTGGCTAGACACTGGCTAGACACTGCCTAGGCACAGGCTAGACACTGGCTAGACACTGGCTAGACACTGGCTAGGCACATGCTAGACACTGGCTAGACACTGGCTAGGCACAGGCTAGACACTGGCTAGGCACAGGCTATGCACATGCCAATCACAGTCAAGGCACAGGCTAGACGCAGGCTAGACACTGGTATGGCACACGCTTGACACTGTCTAGGCACAGGCTAGACTCTGGCTAGCCACAGGCTAGACACAGGCTAGACACTGGCTGGACACTGGCCAGGCACAGGCTAGACACTGACTAGGCACAGGCTAGACACTGGCTAGGCACAGGCTAGACACTGGCTAGGCACAGGCTATGCACATGCCAATCACAGGCAAGGCACAGGCTAGACACAGGGAAGACCCAGGCTAGACACTGGTATGGCACACGCTGGACACTGTCTAGGCACAGGCTAGACACTGGCTAGGCACAGGCTAGACACTGGCTAGGCACAGGCTAGACACTGGCTAGGCACAGGCTATGCACATGCCAATCACAGGCAAGGCACAGGCAAGACACAGGAAAGACACAGGCTAGACACTGGTATGGCACACGCTGGACACTGTCTAGGCACAGGCTAGACTCTGGCTAGCCCCTGGCTAGACACAGGCTAGACACTGGCTAGACACTGGCTAGGCACAGGCTAGACACTGGCTGGGCACAGGCTAGACATGGGCTCGACACTGGCTAGGCACAGGCTAGGCACAGGCTAAATACTGGCCATGCACTGGCTAGACACAGGCTAGGCACAGGCTAAATACTGGCCATGCACTGGCTAGACACTGGTATGGCACACGCTAGACACTGTCTGGGCACAGGCTAGACTCTGGCTAGGTACAGGCTAGACACAGGCTAGACACTGGCTAGGCACAGGCTAGACATATGCTAGACACTGGCTAGGCACAGGCTAGACACTGGCTGGGCACAGGCTAGACATGGGCTCGACACTGGCTAGGCACGGGCTAGGCACAGGCTAAACACTGGCCATGCACTGGCTAGACACTGGTATGGCACACGCTAGACACTGTCTGGGCACAGGCTAGACTCTGGCTAGGCACAGGCTAGACACATGCTAGACACTGGCTAGACACTGGCTAGGCACTGGTATGGCACACGCTAGACACTGTCTAGGCACAGGCTAGACACTGGCTGGGCACAGGCTAGACTCTGGCTAGACACAGGCTAGACACAGGCTAGACACTGGCTAGGCACAGGCTAGACACTGGCTGGGCACAGGCTAGACATGGGCTCGACACTGGCTAGGCACAGGCTAGGCACAGGCTAAATACTGGCCATGCACTGGCTAGACACAGGCTAGGCACAGGCTAAATACTGGCCATGCACTGGCTAGACACTGGTATGGCACACGCTAGACACTGTCTGGGCACAGGCTAGACTCTGGCTAGGCACAGGCTAGACACAGGCTAGACACTGGCTAGGCACAGGCTAGACACTGGCTGGGCACAGGCTAGACTCTGGCTAGACACAGGCTAGACACAGGCTAGACACTGGCTAGGCACAGGCTAGACACTGGCTGGGCACAGGCTAGACATGGGCTCGACACTGTCTAGGCACAGGCTAGGCACAGGCTAAATACTGGCCATGCACTGGCTCGACACTGGCTAGGCACAGGCTAAAGACTGGCCATGCACTGGCTAGACACTGGTATGGCACACGCTAGACACTGTCTGGGCACAGGCTAGACTCTGGCTAGGCACAGGCTAGACACATGCTAGACACTGGCTAGACACTGGCTAGGCACAAGCAAGACACTAGCTAGGCACAGGCTAGACGCTGGCTAGGCACAGGCTAGACACAGGCTAGACACTGGCTAGGCACAGGCTAGACACTGGCTAGGCACATGCTAGGCACAGGGAAGACCCAGGCTAGACACTGGTATGGCACACGCTGGACACTGTCTAGGCACAGGCTAGACACTGGCTAGGCACAGGCTAGACACTGGCTAGGCACAGGCTAGACACTGGCTAGGCACAGGCTATGCACATGCCAATCACAGGCAAGGCACAGGCAAGACACAGGGAAGACACAGGCTAGACACTGGTATGGCACACGCTGGACACTGTCTAGGCACAGGCTAGACTCTGGCTAGCCCCTGGCTAGACACAGGCTAGACACTGGCTAGACACTGGCTAGGCACAGGCTAGACACTGGCTGGGCACAGGCTAGACATGGGCTCGACACTGGCTAGGCACAGGCTAGGCACAGGCTAAATACTGGCCATGCACTGGCTAGACACAGGCTAGGCACAGGCTAAATACTGGCCATGCACTGGCTAGACACTGGCTAGACACTGGCTAGGCACTGGTATGGCACACGCTAGACACTGTCTAGGCACAGGCTACACACTGGCTGGGCACAGGCTAGACTCTGGCTAGACACAGGCTAGACACTGGATAGGCACAGGCTAGACACTGGCTGGGCACAGGCTAGACATGGGCTCGACACTGGCTAGGCACAGGCTAGGCACAGGCTAAATACTGGCCATGCACTGGCTAGACACAGGCTAGGCACAGGCTAAATACTGGCCATGCACTGGCTAGACACTGGTATGGCACACGCTAGACACTGTCTGGGCACAGGCTAGACTCTGGCTAGGCACAGGCTAGACACAGGCTAGACACTGGCTAGGCACAGGCTAGACACTGGCTGGGCACAGGCTAGACATGGGCTCGACACTGGCTAGGCACAGGCTAGGCACCTGCTAGACACTGGCTAGGCACAAGCTAGACACTAGCTAGGCACAGGCTAGACGCTGGCTAGGCACAGGCTAGACACAGGCTAGACACTGGCTAGGCACAGGCTAGACACTGGCTAGGCACATGCTAGGCACAGGCTAGAGACTGGCTAGGCACAGGCTAGACATAGGCTAGGCACAGGCTAGACATAAGCTAGACACTGGCTAGGCACAGGCTAGACACAGGCTAGACACTGGCTAGGCACAGGCTAGACTCTGGCAAGGCACAGGCTAGACATATGCTAGACACTGGCTAGGCACAGGCTAGACACTGGCTGGGCACAGGCTAGACATGGGCTCGACACTGGCTAGGCACAGGCTAGGCACAGGCTAAACACTGGCCATGCACTGGCTAGACACTGGTATGGCACACGCTAGACACTGTCTGGGCACAGGGTAGACTCTGCTAGACACTGGCTAGGCACAAGCTAGACACTGGCTAGGCACAGGCTAGACGCTGGCTAGGCACAGGCTAGACACAGGCTAGACACTGGCTAGGCACAGGCTAGACACTGGCTAGGCACATGCTAGGCACAGGCTAGAGACTGGCTAGGCACAGGCTAGACATAGGCTAGGCACAGGCTAGACATAGGCTAGACACTGGCTAGGCACAGGCTAGGCACAGGCTAGGCACTGGCGATGCACAGGCTAGACACTGGCTAGGCAGAAGCTAGACACTGGCTAGGCACAGGCTAGACATAGGCTAGACACTGGCTAGGCACAGGCTAGGCACAGGCTAGTCACTGGCTATGCACAGGCTAGACACTGGCCATGCACAGGCTAGACACTGGCTAGGCACAAGCTAGATACTGGCTAGGCACACGCTAGACACTGGCTAGGCACACGCTAGATACAGACTAGACACGGGCTAGGCACAGGCTAGACACTGGCTAGGCACAGGCCAGACACTGGCTAGACACAGGCTAGGCACAAGCTAGACACTGGCTAGGCACAGGCTAGACATAGGCTAGACACTGGCTAGGCACAAGCAAGGCACAGGCTAGTCACTGGCTATGCACAGGCTAGACACTGGCTATGCACAGGCTAGACATAAGCTAGGCAAAGACTAGGCACTGGCTAGGCACGGGCTAGGCACTGGCTAGGCACGGGCTAGGCACTGGCTAGGCACGGGCTAGGCACTGGCTAGGCACAGGCAAGACATAGACTAGACCCTGGCTAGGTACAGGCTAAACACTGGCTAGGCACAGGCTAGACACTGGCTACGCACAGGCTAGACGCTGGTTAGGCACAGGCTAGACACTGGCTAGGGACAGGCAATGCACATGCCAATCACAGGAAAGGCACAGGCTAGACACAGGCTAGACACTGGTATGGCACACGCTAGATACTGTCTAGGCACAGACTAGACACTGGCTAGGCACAGGCTAGACACTGGCTAGGCACAGGCTAGACGCTGGCTAGGCACAGGCAAGACACTGGAAAGGCACCGGCTACGCACATGCCAATCACAGGCAAGGCACAGGCTAGACACTGGTATGGCACACGCTAGACACTGTCTAGGCACAGGCTAGACTCTGGCTAGCCACAGGCTAGACACAGGCTAGACACTGGCTAGACACAGGCTAGACACTGGCTAGACACTGGCTAGGAACAGACTAGATACTGGCTAGGCACAGGCTAGACATAGGCTAGACACTGGCTAGGCACAGGCTAGACACAGGCTAGACATTGGCTGGGCACAGGCTAGACTCTGGCAAGGCACAGGCTAGACATATGCTAGACACTGGCTAGGCACAGGCTAGACACTGGCTGGGCACAGGCTAGACATGGGCTCGACACTGGCTAGGCACAGGCTAGGGACAGGCTAAACACTGGCCATGCACTGGCTAGACACTGGTATGGCACACGCTAGACACTGTCTGGGCACAGGCTAGACTCTGCTAGACACTGGCTAGACACTGGCTAGACACTGGCTAGGCACAAGCTAGACACTGGCTAGGCACAGGCTAGACGCTGGCTAGGCACAGGCTAGACACAGGCTAGACACTGGCTAGGCACAGGCTAGACACTGGCTAGGCACAGGCTAGACACTGGCTAGGCACATGCTAGGCACAGGCTAGAGACTGGCTAGGCACAGGCTAGACATAGGCTAGGCACAGGCTAGACATAGGCTAGACACTGGCTAGGCACAGGCTAGGCACAGGCTAGACACTGGCGATGCACAGGCTAGACACTGGCTAGGCAGAAGCTAGACACTGGCTAGGCACAGGCTAGACATAGGCTAGACACTGGCTAGGCACAGGCTAGCCACAGGCTAGTCACTGGCTATGCACAGGCTAGACACTGGCCATGCACAGGCTAGACACTGGCTAGGCACAAGCTAGACACTGGCTAGGCACACGCTAGACACTGGCTAGGCACACGCTAGATACAGGCTAGACACGGGCTAGGCACAGGCTAGACACTGGCTAGGCACAGGCCAGACACTGGCTAGGCACAGGCTAGGCACAAGCTAGACACTGGCTAGGCACAGGCTAGACATAGGCTAGACACTGGCTAGGCACAAGCTAGGCAAAGACTAGGCACTGGCTAGGCACGGGCTAGGCACTGGCTAGGCACGGGCTAGGCACTGGCTAGGCACGGGCTAGGCACTGGCTAGGCACGGGCTAGGCACTGGCTTGGCACGGGCTAGTCACTGGCTAGGCACAGGCAAGACATAGACTAGACCCTGGCTAGGCACAGGCTAAACACTGGCTAGGCACAGGCTAGACACTGGCTACGCACACGCTAGATACTGTCTAGGCACAGACTAGACACTGGCTAGGCACAGGCTAGACACTGGCTAGGCACAGGCTAGACGCTGGCTAGGCACAGGCTAGACACTGGAAAGGCACCGGCTACGCACATGCCAATCACACTGGCTAGGCACAGGCTAGGCACAAGCTAGACACTGGCTAGGCACAGGCTAGACATAGGCTAGACACTGGCTAGGCACAAGCTAGGCAAAGACTAGGCACTGGCTAGGCACGGGCTAGGCACTGGCTAGGCACGGGCTAGGCACTGGCTAGGCACGGGCTAGGCACTGGCTAGGCACGGGCTAGGCACTGGCTTGGCACGGGCTAGTCACTGGCTAGGCACAGGCAAGACATAGACTAGACCCTGGCTAGGCACAGGCTAAACACTGGCTAGGCACAGGCTAGACACTGGCTACGCACACGCTAGATACTGTCTAGGCACAGACTAGACACTGGCTAGGCACAGGCTAGACACTGGCTAGGCACAGGCTAGACGCTGGCTAGGCACAGGCTAGACACTGGAAAGGCACCGGCTACGCACATGCCAATCACAGGCAAGGCACAGGCTAGACACAGGCTAGACACTGGTATGGCACACGCTAGACACTGTCTAGGCACAGGCTAGACTCTGGCTAGCCACAGGCTAGACACAGGCTAGACACTGGCTAGGAACAGACTAGATACTGGCTAGGCAGAGGCTAGGCACAGGCTAGACACTGGCTGGCCACAGGCTAGACTCTGGCAAAGCACTGGCTAGACACTGGCTAGGCACAGGCTTGACTCTGGCTAGGCACAGGCTAGACACAGGCTAGGCACAGGCTAAACACAGGCCAGACTCTGGCTAGGCACAGGCTAGACTCTGGCTAGGCACAGGTTAGACACTGGCTAGACACTGGCTAGGCACAGGCTAGGCACTCGGCTAGGCACAGGCTAGGTATAGGCTAGACACTGGCTATGCACTGGCTATGCACTGGCTAGACACTGGCTAGACACTGGCTAGAGACTGGCTAGGCACAGGCTAGACAATGGCTATGCACAGGCTAGACAATGGCTAGGCACAGGCTAGACACTGGCTAGGCACAGGCTAGACACTGGCTAGGCACAGGCTAGATAATGGCTAGGCACAGGCTAGACGCAGGCTAGGCACAGGCTTGACGCAGACTATGCACAGGCTAGACGCAGGCTTGACACTGGCTAGGCATAGGCTAGGTACAGGCTAGACACTGGCTAGAAACTGGCTAGACACTAGGTAGGCACTGGTTAGACACTGGCTAGACACTGACTAGGCACTGGCTAGGCACTCGGCTAGGCACAGGCTAGGTATAGGCTAGACACTGGCTATGCACTGGCTATGCACTGGCTATGCACTGGCTATGCACTGGCTATGCACTGGCTAGACACTGGCTAGGCACTGGCTAGACAATGGCTAGGCACAGGCTAGACAATGGCTATGCACAGGCTAGACACTGGCTAGGCACAGGCTAGATGCAGGCTAGGCACAGGCTAGACGCAGGCTAGATACTGGCTAGGCACAGGCTAGACGCTGGCTAGGCACAGGCTAGACACAGGCTAGACACTGGCTAGGCACAGGCTAGACACTGGCTAGGCACATGCTAGGCACAGGCTAGAGACTGGCTAGACACAGGCTAGACATAGGCTAGGCACAGGCTAGACATAGGCTAGACATAGGCTAGACACTGGCTAGGCACAGGCTAGGCACAGGCTAGACACTGGCGATGCACAGGCTAGACACTGGCTAGGCAGAAGCTAGACACTGGCTAGGCACAGGCTAGACATAGGCTAGACACTGGCTAGGCACAGCCTAGCCACAGGCTAGTCACTGGCTATGCACAGGCTAGACACTGGCCATGCACAGGCTAGACACTGGCTAGGCACAAGCTAGACACTGGCTAGGCACACGCTAGACACTGGCTAGGCACACGCTAGATACAGGCTAGACACGGGCTAGGCACAGGCTAGACACTGGCTAGGCACAAGCCAGACACTGGCTATGCACAGGCTTGGCACAAGCTAGACACTGGCTAGGCACAGGCTAGACATAGGCTAGACACTGGCTAGGCACAAGCTAGGCACAGGCTAGTCACTGGCTATGCACAGGCTAGACACTGGCTATGCACAGGCTAGACATAAGCTAGGCAAAGACTAGGCACTGGCTAGGCACGGGCTAGGCACTGGCTAGGCACGGGCTAGGCACTGGCTAGGCACGGGTTAGGCACTGGCTAGGCACGGGCTAAACACTGGCTAGGCACAGGCTAGACACTGGCTACGCACACGCTAGATACTGTCTAGGCACAGACTAGACACTGGCTAGGCACAGGCTAGACACTGGCTAGGCACAGGCTAGACGCTGGCTAGGCACAGGCTAGACACTGGAAAGGCACCGGCTACGCACATGCCAATCACAGGCAAGGCACAGGCTAGACACAGGCTAGACACTGGTATGGCACACGCTAGACACTGTCTAGGCACAGGCTAGACTCTGGCTAGCCACAGGCTAGACACAGGCTAGACACTGGCTAGACACTGGCTAGGAACAGACTAGATACTGGCTAGGCACAGGCTAGGCACAGGCTAGACACTGGCTGGCCACAAGCTAGACTCTGGCAAAGCACTGGCTAGACACTGGCTAGGCACAGGCTTGACTCTGGCTAGGCACAGGCTAGACACAGGCTAGGCACAGGCTAAACACAGGCCAGACTCTGGCTAGGCACAGGCTAGACTCTGGCTAGGCACAGGTTAGACACTGGCTAGACACTGGCTAGGCACAGGCTAGGCACTCGGCTAGGCACAGGCTAGGTATAGGCTAGACACTGGCTATGCACTGGCTATGCACTGGCTAGACACTGGCTAGACACTGGCTAGAGACTGGCTAGGCACAGGCTAGACAATGGCTATGCACAGGCTAGACAATGGCTAGGCACAGGCTAGACACTGGCTAGGCACAGGCTAGACACTGGCTAGGCACAGGCTAGATAATGGCTAGGCACAGGCTAGACGCAGGCTAGGCACAGGCTTGACGCAGACTATGCACAGGCTAGACGCAGGCTTGACACTGGCTAGGCATAGGCTAGGTACAGGCTAGACACAAACTAGACACAGTCTATACACTGGCTTGACACAGGCTAGACATAGTCCACAGTCTATACACTGGCTTGACACAGGCTAGACTCTGGCTAGGCACAGGTTAGACACTGGCTAGACACTGGCTAGGCACTGGCTAGGCACTCGGCTAGGCACAGGCTAGGTATAGGCTAGACACTGGCTATGCACTGGCTATGCACTGGCTATGCACTGGCTATGCACTGGCTAGACACTGGCTAGGCACTGGCTAGACAATGGCTAGGCACAGGCTAGACAATGGCTATGCACAGGCTAGACACTGGCTAGGCACAGGCTAGATGCAGGCTAGGCACAGGCTAGACGCAGGCTAGATACTGGCTAGGCACAGGCTAGACGCAGACTAGACACTGGCTAGGCACAGGCTAGGCACAGGCTAGACACTGGCTAGACACTGGCTAGAAACTGGCTAGAAACTGGCTAGACACTGGCTAGACACTAGGTAGACACTAGCTTGACACTGGCTAGACAGTGGCTAGACACTGGCTAGACACTGGCTAGACACTGGCTAGACACTGGCTAGACACTGGCTAGACACTGGCTAGACACTGGCTAGATATTGGTTAGACACTGGCTTGCCATTGGTTAGACATTGGCTAGTCACTGATTAGATACAGACAAGACATAGGCCAGACACATGTTTTACACAGGCTAGCCGCAGCCTAGAAACAGGCAAGAAACAGAAAGGACATAAGCTAGACACAGGCTAGGCACAGGCTAGACACAAACTAGACACAGTCTATACACTGGCTTGACACAGGCTAGACATAGTCCACAGTCTATACACTGGCTTGACACAGGCTAGACATAGTCCAGACAGACAGACTGGACAGGCTAAACACAGGCTAGACACATGCTAGACACTGGCTAGACACTGGCTAGGCACAAGCTAGACACTGGCTAGGCACAGGCTAGACACTGGCTAGGCACAGGCTAGACACAGGCTAGACACGGGCTAGGCACAGGCTAGACACTGGCTAGGCACAGGCCAGACACTGGCTAGGCACAGGCTAGGCACAAGCTAGACACTGGCTAGGCACAGGCTAGACATAGGCTAGACACTGGCTAGGCACAGGCTAGGCACAGGCTAGTCACTGGCTATGCACAGGCTAGACACTGGCTATGCACAGGCTAGACACTGGCTAGGCACAGGCTAGACACTGGCTAGGCACAGGCTAGACACTGGCTAGGCACAGGCTAGACACTGGCTAGGCACAGGCTAGACACTGGCTAGGCACAGGCTAGACACTGGCTAGGCACAGGCTAGACACTGGCTAGGCACAAGCTTGACACTGACTAGGCACAGGCTAGGCACAGGCTAGACACTGGCTCGGCACAGGCTAGACACTGGATAGGCACAGGCTTGACTCTGGCTAGGCACAGGCTAGGCAAAGGCTAAACATAAGCTAGGAAAAGAAGGCACTGGCTAGCCACTGTCTAGCCACGGGCTAGGCACTGGCTAGCCACTGGCTAGCCACGGGCTAGGCACTGGCTAGCCACTGGCTAGCCACGGGCTAGGCACTGGCTAGGCACGGGCTAGGCACGGGCTAGGCACGGGCTAGGCACAGGCTAGGCACGGGCTAGGCACTGGCTAGGCACAGGCAAGACATAGACTAGACCCTGGCTAGGCACAGGCTAAACACTGGCTAGGCACAGGCTAGACACTGGCTACGCACAGGCTAGACACTGGCTAGGCACAGGCTAGACACTGGCTAGGCACAGGCAATGCACATGCCAATCACAGGAAAGGCACAGGCTAGACACAGGCTAGACACTGGTATGGCACACGCTAGATACTGTCTAGGCACAGACTAGACACTGGCTAGGCACAGGCTAGACACTGGCTAGGAAAAGGCTAGACACTGGCTAGGCACCGGCTATGCACATGCCAATCACAGGCAAGGCACAGGCTAGACACAGGCTAGACACTGGTATGGCACACGCTAGACACTGTCTAGGCACACGCTAGACTCTGGCTAGCCACAGGCTAGACACAGGCTAGACACTGGCTAGACACTGGCTAGGCACAGGCTAGGCACAGGCTAGACACTGGCTGGCCACAGGCTAGACTCTGGAAAAGCACTGGCTAGGCACTGGCTAGACATGGGCTAGACACAGGCTAGGCACAGGCCAGGCACAGGCTATACACTGGCTATGCACTGGCTTGACACTGGTATGGCACAGGCTAGAAACTGTCTAGGCACAGGCTAGACTCTGGCTAGGCACAGGCTAGACACAGGCTACACACTGCCTAGGCACAGGCCAGGCACTCGGCTAGGTACAGGCTAGGTATAGGCTAGACACTGGCTATGCACTGGCTATGCACTAGCTAGACACTGGCTAGGCACTGGCTAGACACTGGCTAGGCACAGACTAGACAATGGCTAGGCACAGGCTAGACACTGGCTAGGCACAGGCTAGACACTGGCTAGGCAAAAGCTAGACACTGGCTAGGCACAGGCTAGACACTGGCTAGGCACAGGCTAGACACTGGCTAGGCACAGGCTAGACACTGGCTAGGCACAGGCTAGACGCAGGCTAGACGCGGGCTATGCACAGGCTAGACGCAGGCTAGGCACAGGCTAGACGCAGGCTTGACACTGGCTAGGCATAGGCTAGGCACAGGCTAGACACTGGCTAGAAACTGGCTAGACACTAGGTAGACACTGGCTAGACACTGGCTAGACACTGGCTAGGCACTGGCTGGGCACTCGGCTAGGCACAGGCTAGGTATAGGCTAGACACTGGCTATGCACAGGCTAGACACTGGCTAGGCACTGGCTAGACACTGGCTAGGCACAGGCTAGACAATGGCTAGGCACAGGCTAGACACTGGCTAGGCACAGGCTAGACACTGGCTAGGCACAGGCTAGACACTGGCTAGGCACAGGCTAGACACTGGCAAGGCACAGGCTAGACACTGGCTAGGCACAGGCTAGACGCAGGCTAGACGCGGGCTATGCACAGGCTAGACGCAGGCTAGGCACAGGCTAGACGCAGGCTTGACACTGGCTAGGCATAGGCTAGGCACAGGCTAGACACTGGTTAGAAACTGGCTAGAAACTAGGTAGACACTGGCTAGACACTGGCTAGACACTGGCTAGACACTGGCTAGACACTGGCTAGACACTGGCAAGACACTGGCTAGACACTGGCTAGACACTGGCTAGACACTGGCTAGACACTGGCTAGACACTGGCTAGACACTGGCTAGACACTGGCTAGGCACAGGCTATGCACATGCCAATCACAGGCAAGGCACAGGCTAGACACTGGTATGGCACACGCTAGACACTGTCTAGGCCCAGGCTAGACTCTGGCTAGCCACAGGCTAGACACTGGCTAGGAACAGACTAGATACTGGCTAGGCACAGGCTAGACATAGGCTAGACACTGGCTAGGCACAGGCTAGACACAGGCTAGACATTGGCTAGGCACAGGCTAGACTCTGGCAAGGCACAGGCTAGACATATGCTAGACTCTGGCTAGGCACAGGCTAGACACTGGCTGGGCACAGGCTAGCCACAGGCTAGTCACTATGCACAGGCTAGATACTGGCCATGCACAGGCTAGACACTGGCTAGGCACAAGCTAGACACTGGCTGGGCACACGCTAGACACTGGCTAGGCACACGCTGGATACAGGCTAGACACGGGCTAGGCACAGGCTAGACACTGGCTAGGCACAGGCCAGACACTGGCTAGGCACAGGCTAGGCACAAGCTAGACACTGGCTAGGCACAGGCTAGACATAGGCTAGACACTGGCTAGGCACAAGCTGGCACAGGCTAGTCACTGGCTATGCACAGGCTAGACACTGGCTATGCACAGGCTAGACATAAGCTAGGCAAAGACTAGGCACTGGCTAGGCACGGGCTAGGCACTGGCTAGGCACAGGCTAGGCACTGGCTAGGCACAGGCTAGGCACTGGCTAGGCACGGGCTAGTCACTGGCTAGGCACAGGCAAGACATAGACTAGACCCTGGCTAGGCACAGGCTAAACACTGGCTAGGCACAGGCTAGACACTGGCTACGCACACGCTAGATACTGTCTAGGCACAGACTAGACACTGGCTAGGCACAGGCTAGACACTGGCTAGGCACAGGCTAGACGCTGGCTAGGCACAGGCTAGACACTGGAAAGGCACAGGCTACGCACATGCCAATCACAGGCAAGGCACAGGCTAGACACAGGCTAGACACTGGTATGGCACACGCTAGACACTGTCTAGGCACAGGCTAGACTCTGGCTAGCCACAGGCTAGACACAGGCTAGACACTGGCTAGAAACTGGCTAGGAACAGACTAGACAATGGCTAGGCACAGGCTAGACACTGGCTAGGCACAGGCTAGACACTGGCTAGGCACAGGCTAGACACTGGCTAGGCACAGGCTAGATAATGGCTAGGCACAGGCTAGACGCAGGCTAGGCACAGGCTTGACGCAGACTATGCACAGGCTAGACGCAGGCTTGACACTGGCTAGGCATAGGCTAGGTACAGGCTAGACACTGGCTAGAAACTGGCTAGACACTAGGTAGGCACTGGTTAGACACTGGCTAGACACTGGCTAGGCACTGGCTAGGCACTCGGCTAGGCACAGGCTAGGTATAGGCTAGACACTGGCTATGCACTGGCTATGCACTGGCTATGCACTGGCTAGACACTGGCTAGGCACTGGCTAGACAATGGCTAGGCACAGGCTAGACAATGGCTATGCACAGGCTAGACACTGGCTAGGCACAGGCTAGATGCAGGCTAGGGACAGGCTAGACGCAGGCTAGATACTGGCTAGGCACAGGCTAGACGCAGACTAGACACTGGCTAGACACTGGCTAGAAACTGGCTAGAAACTGGCTAGACACTGGCTAGACACTAGGTAGACACTAGCTTGACACTGGCTAGACACTAGGTAGACACTAGCTTGACACTGGCTAGACAGTGGCTAGACACTGGCTAGACACTGGCTAGACACTGGCTAGATATTGGTTAGACACTGGCTTGCCATTGGTTAGACATTGGCTAGTCACTGATTAGATACAGACAAGACATAGGCCAGACACATGTTTTACACAGGCTAGCCGCAGCCTAGAAACAGGCAAGAAACAGAAAGGACATAAGCTAGACACAGGCTAGGCACAGGCTTGACACAGGCTAGACATAGTCCACAGTCTATACACTGGCTTGACACAGGCTAGACATAGTCCAGACAGACAGACTGGACAGGCTTAACACAGGCTAGACACATGCTAGACACTGGCTAGACACTGGCTAGGCACAAGCTAGACACTGGCTAGGCACAGGCTAGACACTGGCTAGGCACAGGCTAGACACAGGCTAGACACGGGCTAGGCACAGGCTAGACACTGGCTAGGCACAGGCCAGACACTGGCTAGGCACAGGCTAGGCACAAGCTAGACACTGGCTAGGCACAGGCTAGACATAGGCTAGACACTGGCTGGGCACAGGCTAGGCAAAGGCTAGTCACTGGCTATGCACAGGCTAGACACTGGCTATGCACAGGCTAGACACTCGCTAGGCACAGGCTAGACACTGGCTAGGCACAGGCTAGACACTGGCTAGGCACAGGCTAGACACTGGCTAGGCACAAGCTTGACACTGGCACAGGCTAGTCACTGGCTATGCACAGGCTAGACACTGGCTAGGCACAGGCTAGACACTGGCTAGGCACAGGCTAGACACTGGCTAGGCACAGGCTAGACACTGGCTAGGCACAGGCTAGACACTGGCTAGGCACAGGCTAGACACTGGCTAGGCACAGGCTAGACACTGGCTAGGCACTGGCTAGCCACTGGCTAGCCACGGGCTAGGCACTGGCTAGGCACGGGCTAGGCACGGGCTAGGCACGGGCTAGGCACGGGCTAGGCACAGGCTAGGCACGGGCTAGGCACTGGCTAGGCACAGGCAAGACATAGACTAGACCCTGGCTAGGCACAGGCTAAACACTGGCTAGGCACAGGCTAGACACTGGCTACGCACAGGCTAGACACTGGCTAGGCACAGGCTAGACACTGGCTAGGCACCGGCTATGCACATGCCAATCACAGGCAAGGCACAGGCTAGACACAGGCTAGACACTGGTATGGCACACGCTAGACACTGTCTAGGCACACGCTAGACTCTGGCTAGCCACAGGCTAGACACAGGCTAGACACTGGCTAGACACTGGCTAGGCACGTGCTAGGCACTGGCTAGGCACAGGCAAGACATAGACTAGACCCTGGCTAGGCACAGGCTAAACACTGGCTAGGCACAGGCTAGACACTGGCTACGCACAGGCTAGACACTGGCTAGGCACAGGCAAGACATAGACTAGACCCTGGCTAGGCACAGGCTAAACACTGGCTAGGCACAGCCTAGACACTGGCTACGCACAGGCTAGACACAGGCTACACACTGCCTAGGCAGAGGCCAGGCACTCGGCTAGGTACAGGCTAGGTATAGGCTAGACACTGGCTATGCACTGGCTATGCACTAGCTAGACACTGGCTAGGCACTGGCTAGACACTGGCTAGGCACAGGCTAGACACTGGCTAGGCACAGGCTAGACACTGGCTGGGCACAAGCTAGACACTGGCTAGGCACAGGCTAGACACTGGCTAGGCACAGGCTAGACACTGGCTAGGCACAGGCTAGACGCAGGCTAGGCACAGGCTAGACGCAGGCTAGGCACAGGCTAGACGCAGGCTTGACACTGGCTAGGCATAGGCTATGCACAGGCTAGACACTGGCTAGAAACTGGCTAGACACTAGGTAGACACTGGTTAGACACTGGCTAGACACTGGCTAGGCACTGGCTAGGCACTCGGCTAGGCACAGGCTAGGTATAGGCTAGACACTGGCTATGCACAGGCTAGACACTGGCTAGGCACTGGCTAGACACTGGCTAGGCACAGGCTAGACAATGGCTAGGCACAGGCTAGACACTGGCTAGGCACAGGCTAGACACTGGCTAGGCACAGGCTAGACACTGGCTAGGCACAGGCTAGACACTGGCAAGGCACAGGCTAGACACTGGCTAGGCACAGGCTAGACGCAGGCTAGACGCGGGCTATGCACAGGCTAGACACAGGCTAGACGCAGGCTTGACACTGGCTAGGCATAGGCTAGGCACAGGCTAGACACTAGGTAGACACTGGCTAGACACTGGCTAGACACTGGCTAGACACTGGCTAGACACTGGCTAGACACTGGCAAGACACTGGCTAGACACTGGCTAGACACTGGCTAGACACTGGCTAGACACTGGCTAGACACTGGCTAGGCACAGGCTATGCACATGCCAATCACAGTCAAGGCACAGGCTAGACACAGGCTAGACACTGGTTAGGCACACGCCAGACACTGTTTAGGCAAAGGCTAGACTCTGGCTAGCCACAGGCTAGACACAGGCAAGACACTGGCTAGACACTGGCTAGGCACAGACTAGACACTGGCTAGGCACAGGCTAGACACTGGCTGGCCACAGGCTAGATTCTGGCAAAGCACTGGCTAGGCACTGGCTAGACATGTGCTAGGCACAGGCTAGGCACAGGCCAGGCACAGGGTATACACTGGCTATGCACTGGCTTGACACTGGTATGGCACACGCTAGAAACTGTCTAGGAACAGGCTAGACTCTGGCTAGGCACAGGCTTGACACAGGCTAGACATAGTCCACAGTCTATACACTGGCTTGACACAGGCTAGACATAGTCCAGACAGACAGACTGGACAGGCTTAACACAGGCTAGACACATGCTAGACACTGGCTAGACACTGGCTAGGCACAAGCTAGACACTGGCTAGGCACAGGCTAGACACTGGCTAGGCACAGGCTAGACACAGGCTAGACACGGGCTAGGCACAGGCTAGACACTGGCTAGGCACAGGCCAGACACTGGCTAGGCACAGGCTAGGCACAAGCTAGACACTGGCTAGGCACAGGCTAGACATAGGCTAGACACTGGCTGGGCACAGGCTAGGCAAAGGCTAGTCACTGGCTATGCACAGGCTAGACACTGGCTATGCACAGGCTAGACACTCCTAGGCACAGGCTAGACACTGGCTAGGCACAGGCTAGACACTGGCTAGGCACAGGCTAGACACTGGCTAGGCACAAGCTTGACACTGGCACAGGCTAGTCACTGGCTAGGCACAGGCTAGACACTGGCTAGGCACAGGCTAGACACTGGCTAGGCACAGGCTAGACACTGGCTAGGCACAGGCTAGACACTGGCTAGGCAGAGGCTAGACACTGGCTAGGCACAGGCTAGACACTGGCTAGGCACAGGCTGAGACACTGGCTAGGCACTGGCTAGGCACTGGCTAGGCACGGGCTAGGCACTGGCTAGGCACGGGCTAGGCACTGGCTAGGCACTGGCTAGGCACTGGCTAGGCACAGGCTAGGCACGGGCTAGGCACTGGCTAGGCACAGGCAAGACATAGACTAGACCCTGGCTAGGCACAGGCTAAACACTGGCTAGGCACAGGCTAGACACTGGCTACGCACAGGCTAGACACTGGCTAGGCACAGGCTAGACACTGGCTAGGCACCGGCTATGCACATGCCAATCACAGGCAAGGCACAGGCTAGACACAGGCTAGACACTGGTATGGCACACGCTAGACACTGTCTAGGCACACGCTAGACTCTGGCTAGCCACAGGCTAGACACAGGCTAGACACTGGCTAGACACTGGCTGCAGGCACGTGCTAGGCACTGGCTAGGCACAGGCAAGACATAGACTAGACCCTGGCTAGGCACAGGCTAAACACTGGCTAGGCACAGGCTAGACACTGGCTACGGCACAGGCTAGACACTGGCTAGGCACAGGCAAGACATAGACTAGACCCTGGCTAGGCACAGGCTAAACACTGGCTAGGCACAGCCTAGACACTGGCTACGCACAGGCTAGACACAGGCTACACACTGCCTAGGCAGAGGCCAGGCACTCGGCTAGGTACAGGCTAGGTATAGGCTAGACACTGGCTATGCACTGGCTATGCACTAGCTAGACACTGGCTAGGCACTGGCTAGACACTGGCTAGGCACAGGCTAGACACTGGCTAGGCACAGGCTAGACACTGGCTAGGCACAAGCTAGACACTGGCTAGGCACAGGCTAGACACTGGCTAGGCACAGGCTAGACACTGGCTAGGCACAGGCTAGACACTGGCTAGGCACAGGCTAGACGCAGGCTAGGCACAGGCTAGACACAGGCTTGACACTGGCTAGGCATAGGCTAGACACTGGCTAGGCATAGGCTAGACACTGGCTAGGCACAGGCTAGACACTGGCTAGGCACAGGCTAGACACTGGCTAGGCACAGGCTAGACACTGGCTAGGCACAGGCTAGACACTGGCTAGGCACAGGCTAGACACTGGCTAGGCACAGGCTAGACACTGGCTAGGCACAGGCTAGACACTGGCAAGGCACAGGCTAGACACTGGCTAGGCACAGGCTAGACGCAGGCTAGACGCGGGCTATGCACAGGCTAGACACAGGCTAGACGCAGGCTTGACACTGGCTAGGCATAGGCTAGACACTGGCTAGGCACTAGGCTAGACACTGGCTAGACACAGGCTAGACACTGGCTAGGCACAGGCTAGACACTGGCTAGACACAGGCTAGACACTGGCTAGACACTGGCTAGACACTGGCTAGACACTGGCTAGACACTGGCTAGACACTGGCTATACACTGGCTAGACACTGGCTAGACACTGGCTAGGCACAGGCTATGCACATGCCAATCACAGTCAAGGCACAGGCTAGACACAGGCTAGACACTGGTTAGGCACACGCCAGACACTGTTTAGGCAAAGGCTAGACTCTGGCTAGCCACAGGCTAGACACAGGCAAGACACTGGCTAGACACTGGCTAGGCACAGACTAGACACTGGCTAGGCACAGGCTAGACACTGGCTGGCCACAGGCTAGATTCTGGCAAAGCACTGGCTAGGCACTGGCTAGACATGTGCTAGGCACAGGCTAGGCACAGGCCAGGCACAGGGTATACACTGGCTATGCACTGGCTTGACACTGGTATGGCACACGCTAGAAACTGTCTAGGAACAGGCTAGACTCTGGCTAGGCACAGGCTAGACACAGGCTAGACACTGGCTAGGCACAGGCTAGACTCTGGCTAGGCACAGGTTAGACACTGGCTAGACACTGGCTAGGCACAGGCTAGGCACTCGGCTAGGCACAGGCTAGGTATAGGCTAGACACTGGCTAGACACTAGCTAGGCACTGGCTAGACACTGGCTAGGCACAGACTAGACAATGGCTAGGCACAGGCTAGACGCAGGCTAGGCACAGGCTAGACGCAGGCTAGGCACAGGCTAGACGCAGGCTTGACACTGTCTAGGCAAAGGTTAGGCACAGGCTAGACACTGGCTAGAAACTGGCTAGACACTAGGTAGACACTGGTTAGACACTGGCTAGACACTGGCTAGGCACTGGCTAGACATTCGGCTAGGCACAGGCTAGGTATAGGCTAGACACTGGCTATGCACTGGCTATGCACTGTCTAGACACTGGCTAGGCATTGGCTAGACACTGGCTAGGCACAGGCTAGACACTGGCTAGGCACAGGCTAGACACTGGCTAGGCAAAGGCTAGACACTGGCTAGGCAGTGGCTAGGCACTGGCTAGGCACAGGCTAGACATTGGCTAGGCACAGGCTAGACATTGGCTAGGCACAGGCTAGACACTGGCTAGGCATAGGCTGGACGCAGGCTCGACACTGGCTAGGCACAGGCTAGACACTGCCTAGAAACTGGCTAGACTCAAGGTAGACACTGGCTAGACACTGTCTAGACACTGACTGGACACTGGATAGACACTGGCTAGACACTGGCTAGACAGTGGCTAGACACTGGCTATACACTTACTAGGAACTGGCTAGGCACTGGCTAGAAACTGGCTAGACACTAGGTAGACACTGGTTAGACACTGGCTAGACACTGGCTAGGCACTGGCTAGGCACTCGGCTAGGCACTGGCTAGGCACTCGGCTAGGCACAGGCTAAGTGTAGGCTAGACACTGGCTATGCACTGGCTAGACACTGGCTAGGCACTGGCTAGACAATGGCTAGGCACAGGCTAGACAATGGCTAGGCACAGGCTAGACACTGGCTAGGCACAGGCTAGACACTGGCTAGGCACAGGCTAGACACTGGCTAGGCACAGGCTAGACACTGGCTAGGCACTGGCTAGGCAAAGGCTAGACACTGGCTAGGCACAGGCTAGGCACTGGCTAGGCACAGGCTAGGCACTGGCTAGGCACTGGCTAGGCACAGGCTAGACGCAGGCTCGACACTGGCTAGGCACAGGCTAGGCACAGGCTAGACACTGCCTAGAAACTGGCTAGACTCAAGGTAGACACTGGCTAGACACTGGCTAGACACTGGCTAGACACTGTCTAGACACTGACTGGACACTGGCTAGAAACTGGCTAGACAGTGGCTAGACAGTGACTAGACACTGGCTATACACTTACTAGGAACTGGCTAGGCACTGGCTAGAAACTGGCTAGACACTAGGTAGACACTGGTTAGACACTGGCTAGACACTGGCTAGGCACAGGCTAGACACTGGCTAGCCACAGGCTAGACACTGGCTAGGCACAGGCTAGACACTGGCTAGGCACAGGCTAGACACTGGCTAGGCACAGGCTAGACACAGGCTAGACACGGGCTAGGCACAGGCTAGACACTGGCTAGGCACAGGACAGACACTGGCTAGACACTGGCTAGACACTGGCTAGGCACAGACTAGACACTGGCTAGGCACAGGCTAGGCACAGGCTAGACACTGGCTGGCCACAGGCTAGACTCTGGCAAAGCACTGGCTAGGCACTCGGCTAGGCACTGGCTAGGCACTCGGCTAGGCACAGGCTAGGTGTAGGCTAGACACTGGCTATGCACTGGCTAGACACTGGCTAGGCACTGGCTAGACAATGGCTAGGCACAGGCTAGACAATGGCTAGGCACAGGCTAGACACTGGCTAGGCACAGGCTAGACACTGGCTAGGCACAGGCTAGACACTGCCTAGGCACAGGCTAGACGCAGGCTAGATACTGGCTAGGCACAGGCTAGACGCAGGCTAGACACTGGCTAGGCACAGGCTAGGCACAGGCTAGACACTGGCTAGGCACAGGCTAGACACTGGCTAGGCACAGGCTAGACACTGGCTAGCCACAGGCTAGACACTGGCTAGGCACAGGCTAGACAGTGGCTAGGCACAGGCTAGACACAGGCTAGACACGGGCTAGGCACAGGCTAGACACTGGCTAGGCACAGGACAGACACTGGCTAGGCACAGGCTAGGCACAAGCTAGACACTGGCTAGGCACAGGCTAGACATAGGCTAGACACTGGCTAGGCACAGGCTAGGCACAGGCTAGTCACTGGCTATGCACAGGCTAGACACTGGCTATGCACAGGCTAGACACTGGCTAGGCACAGGCTAGACACTGGTTAGGCACAGGCTAGACACTGGCTAGGCACAGGCTAGACACTGGCTAGGCACAGGCTAGACACTGGCTAGGCACAGGCTAGACACAGGCTAGACATAAGCTAGGCAAAGACTAGGCACTGGCTAGGCACAGGACAGACACTGGCTAGGCACAGGACAGACACTGGCTAGACACTGGCTAGACACTGGCTAGGCACAGACTAGACACTGGCTAGGCACAGGCTAGGCACAGGCTAGACACTGGCTGGCCACAGGCTAGACTCTGGCAAAGCACTGGCTAGGCACTCGGCTAGGCACTGGCTAGGCACTCGGCTAGGCACAGGCTAGGTGTAGGCTAGACACTGGCTATGCACTGGCTAGACACTGGCTAGGCACTGGCTAGACAATGGCTAGGCACAGGCTAGACAATGGCTAGGCACAGGCTAGACACTGGCTAGGCACAGGCTAGACACTGGCTAGGCACAGGCTAGACACTGGCTAGGCACAGGCTAGACGCAGGCTAGATACTGGCTAGGCACAGGCTAGACGCAGGCTAGACACTGGCTAGGCACAGGCTAGGCACAGGCTAGACACTGGCTAGGCACAGGCTAGACACTGGCTAGGCACAGGCTAGACACTGGCTAGCCACAGGCTAGACACTGGCTAGGCACAGGCTAGACACTGGCTAGGCACAGGCTAGACACAGGCTAGACACGGCTGGGCTAGGCACAGGCTAGACACTGGCTAGGCACAGGACAGACACTGGCTAGGCACAGGCTAGGCACAAGCTAGACACTGGCTAGGCACAGGCTAGACATAGGCTAGACACTGGCTAGGCACAGGCTAGGCACAGGCTAGTCACTGGCTATGCACAGGCTAGACACTGGCTATGCACAGGCTAGACACTGGCTAGGCACAGGCTAGACACTGGTTAGGCACAGGCTAGACACTGGCTAGGCACAGGCTAGACACTGGCTAGGCACAGGCTTGACTCTGGCTAGGCACAGGCTAGACACAGGCTAGACATAAGCTAGGCAAAGACTAGGCACTGGCTAGGCACGGGCTAGGCACTGGCTAGGCACGGGCTAGGCACGGGCTAGGCACTGGCTAGGCACACGCTAGACATAGGCTAGACCCTGGCTAGGCACAGCCTAAACACTGGCTTGGCGCAGGCTAGACACTGGCTACGCACAGGCTAGATACTGGCTAGGCACAGGCTAGACACTGGCTAGGCACAGGCAATGCACATGCCAATCACAGGCGAGGCACAGGCTAGACATAGGCTAGACACTGGTATGGCACACGCTAGATACTGTCTAGGCACAGACTAGACACTGGCTAGGTACAGGGTAGACACTGGCTAGGCACAGGCTAGACACTCGCACCGGCTATGCACATGCCAATCACAGGCAAGGCACAGGCTAGACACAGGCTAGACACTGGTATGGCACACGCTAGACACTGTCTAGGCACAGGCTAGACTCTGGCTAGCCGCAGGCTAGCCACAGGCTAGACACAGGCTAGACACAGGCTAGACACAGGCTAGACACAGGCTAGACACTGGCTAGACACAGGCTAGACACTGGCTAGACACTGGCTAGACACTGGCTAGACACTGGCTAGGCACAGACTAGACACTGGCTAGGCACAGGCTAGGCACAGGCTAGACACTGGCTGGCCACAGGCTAGACTCTGGCAAAGCACTGGCTAGGCACTGGCTAGACATGGGCTAGACACAGGCTAGGCACAGGCCAGGCACAGGCTATACACTGGCTATGCACTGGCTTGACACTGGTATGGCACACCCTAGAAACTGTCTAGGCACAGGCTAGACACAGGCTAGACACTGGCTAGACACTGGCTAGGCACAGGCTAGACTCTGGCTAGGCACAGGCTAGACACTGGCTAGACACTGGCTAGGCACAGGCTAGGCACTCGGCTAGGCACAGACTAGGTATAGGCTAGAAACTGGCTATGCAATGGCTATGCACTGGCTAGACACTGGCTAGGCACAGGCTAGGCACTGGCTAGGCACAGGCTAGACACTGGCTAGGCACTGGCTAGGCACAGGCTAGACACTGGCTAGGCACAGGCTAGACGCAGGCTAGGCACAAGCTAGACGCTGGCTAGGCACAGGCTAGACGCAGGCTTGACACTGGCTAGGCTAAGGCTAGGCACAGGCTAGACACTGGCTAGAAACTGGCTAGACACTAGGTAGACACTGGTTAGACACTGGCTAGACACTGGCTAGGCACTGGCTATGCACAGGCTATGCACTGGCTAGACATAGGCTAGACACTGGCTAGGCACAGGCTAGACACTGGCTGGGCACAGGCTAGACACTGGCTGGGCACAGGCTAGACATGGGCTCGACACTGGCTGGGCACAGGCTAGGCACAGGCTAAACACTGGGCATGCACTGGCTAGACACTGGTATGGCACACGCTAGACACTGTCTGGGCACAGGCTAGACTCTGGCTAGGCACAGGCCAGACGCAGGCTAGACACTGGCTAGCCACAGGCTAGACTCTGGCTAGGCACACGCTAGACACAGGCTAGACACTGGCTAGGCACAGGCTAGGCACTGGCTAGGCACAGGCTAGACGCAGGCTAGGCACAGGCTAGACGCAGGCTAGGCACAGGCTAGACGCAGGCTAGGCACAGGCTAGACGCAGGCTAGGCACAGCCTAGACGCAGGCTTGACACTGGCTAGGCATAGGCTAGGCACAGGCTAGACACCGGCTTGAAACTGGCTAGACACTAGGTAGACACTGGTTAGACACTGGCTAGACACTGGCTAGACACTGGCTAGACACTGGCTAGACACTGGCTAGACACTGGCTAGGCACAGGCTAGACACTGGCTAGGCACAGGCTAGACTCTGGCTAGCCCCAGGCTAGACACAGGCTAGACACTGGCTAGACACTGGCTAGACACTGGCTAGGCACAGGCTAGACACTGGCTAGGCACAGGCTAGACACTGGCTAGGCACAGGCTAGACACTGGCTGGGCACAGGCTAGACATGGGCTCGACACTGGCTAGGCACAGGCTACGCACAGGCTAAACACTGGCCATGCACTGGCTAGACACTGGTATGGCACACGCTAGACACTGTCTGGGCACAGGCTAGACTCTGGCTAGGCACAGGCTAGACACAGGCTAGGCACTGGCTAGGCACAGGCTAGACTCTGGCTAGGCATAGGCTAGACATAGGCTAGACACTGGCTAGGCACAGGCTAGACACTGGCTGGGCACAGGCTAGACATGGGCTCGACACTGGCTAGGCACAGGCTAGGCACAGGCTAAACACTGGCCATGCACTGGCTAGACACTGGTATGGCACAAGCTAGACACTGTCTGGGCACAGGGTAGACTCTGGCTAGGCACAGGCTAGACACATGCTAGACATGACAGGCTAGACACTGGCTAGGCACAAGCTAGACACTGGCTAGGCACAGGCTAGACACAGGCTAGGCACAGGCTAGACACAGGCTAGACACTGGCTAGGCACGGGCTGGGGACTGGCTAGGCACAGGCTAGACATAGGCTAGACACTGGCTAGGCACAGGCTAGGCACAGGCTAGACACTGGCTATGCACAGGCTAGACACTGGATAGGCACAGGCTAGACACTGGCCATGCACTGGCTAGACACTGGTATGGCACACGCTAGACACTGTCTGGGCACAGGCTAGACTCTGGCTAGGCACAGGCTAGACGCAGGCTAGACACTGGCTAGCCACAGGCTAGACTCTGGCTAGGCACACGCTAGACACAGGCTAGACACTGGCTAGGCACAGGCTAGGCACTCGGCTTGGCACAGGCTAGATATAGGCTAGGCACTGGCTAGACACTGGCTAGGCACAGACCAGACAATGGCTAGGCACAGGCTAGACACTGGCTAGGCACAGGCTAGACGCAGGCTAGGCACAAGCTAGACGCTGGCTAGGCACAGGCTAGACGCAGGCTTGACACTGGCTAGGCTAAGGCTAGGCACAGGCTAGACACTGGCTAGAAACTGGCTAGACACTAGGTAGACACTGGTTAGACACTGGCTAGACACTGGCTAGGCACAGGCTAGACACTGGCTAGGCACAGGCTAGACACTGGCTAGGCACAGGCTAGACACTGGCTAGGCACAGGCTAGACGCAGGCTAGATACTGGCTAGGCACAGGCTAGACGCAGGCTAGACACTGGCTAGGCACAGGCTAGGCACAGGCTAGACACTGGCTAGGCACAGGCTAGACACAGGCTAGACACGGGCTAGGCACAGGCTAGACACTGGCTAGGCACAGGACAGACACTGGCTAGGCACAGGCTAGGCACAAGCTAGACACTGGCTAGGCACAGGCTAGACATAGGCTAGACACTGGCTAGGCACAGGCTAGGCACAGGCTAGTCACTGGCTATGCACAGGCTAGACACTGGCTATGCACAGGCTAGACACTGGCTAGGCACAGGCTAGACACTGGTTAGGCACAGGCTAGACACTGGCTAGGCACAGGCTAGACACTGGCTAGGCACAGGCTTGACTCTGGCTAGGCACAGGCTAGACACAGGCTAGACATAAGCTAGGCAAAGACTAGGCACTGGCTAGGCACGGGCTAGGCACTGGCTAGGCACGGGCTAGGCACGGGCTAGGCACTGGCTAGGCACACGCTAGACATAGGCTAGACCCTGGCTAGGCACAGCCTAAACACTGGCTTGGCACAGGCTAGACACTGGCTACGCACAGGCTAGATACTGGCAAGGCACAGGCTAGACACTGGCTAGGCACAGGCAATGCACATGCCAATCACAGGCGAGGCACAGGCTAGACACAGGCTAGACACTGGTATGGCACACGCTAGATACTGTCTAGGCACAGACTAGACACTGGCTAGGTACAGGGTAGACACTGGCTAGGCACAGGCTAGACACTCGCACCGGCTATGCACATGCCAATCACAGGCAAGGCACAGGCTAGACACAGGCTAGACACTGGTATGGCACACGCTAGACACTGTCTAGGCACAGGCTAGACTCTGGCTAGCCACAGGCTAGACACAGGCTAGACACTGGCTAGACACAGGCTAGACACTGGCTAGACACTGGCTAGACACTGGCTAGACACTGGCTAGGCACAGACTAGACACTGGCTAGGCACAGGCTAGGCACAGGCTAGACACTGGCTGGCCACAGGCTAGACTCTGGCAAAGCACTGGCTAGGCACAGGCTAGACACTGGCTAGACACTGGCTAGGCACAGGCTAGGCACTCGGCTAGGCACAGACTAGGTATAGGCTAGAAACTGGCTATGCAATGGCTATGCACTGGCTAGACACTGGCTAGGCACAGGCTAGGCACTGGCTAGGCACAGGCTAGACACTGGCTAGGCACTGGCTAGGCACAGGCTAGACACTGGCTAGGCACAGGCTAGACGCAGGCTAGGCACAAGCTAGACGCTGGCTAGGCACAGGCTAGACGCAGGCTTGACACTGGCTAGGCTAAGGCTAGGCACAGGCTAGACACTGGCTAGAAACTGGCTAGACACTAGGTAGACACTGGTTAGACACTGGCTAGACACTGGCTAGGCACTGGCTATGCACAGGCTATGCACTGGCTAGACATAGGCTAGACACTGGCTAGGCACAGGCTAGACACTGGCTGGGCACAGGCTAGACACTGGCTGGGCACAGGCTAGACTCTGGCTAGGCACAGGCCAGACGCAGGCTAGACACTGGCTAGCCACAGGCTAGACTCTGGCTAGGCACACGCTAGACACAGGCTAGACACTGGCTAGGCACAGGCTAGGCACTGGCTAGGCACAGGCTAGACGCAGGCTAGGCACAGGCTAGACGCAGGCTAGGCACAGGCTAGACGCAGGCTAGGCACAGGCTAGACGCAGGCTAGGCACAGCCTAGACGCAGGCTTGACACTGGCTGGGCACAGGCTAGGCACAGGCTAAACACTGGGCATGCACTGGCTAGACACTGGTATGGCACACGCTAGACACTGTCTGGGCACAGGCTAGACTCTGGCTAGGCACAGGCCAGACGCAGGCTAGACACTGGCTAGCCACAGGCTAGACTCTGGCTAGGCACACGCTAGACACAGGCTAGACACTGGCTAGGCACAGGCTAGGCACTGGCTAGGCACAGGCTAGACGCAGGCTAGGCACAGGCTAGATGCAGGCTAGGCACAGGCTAGACGCAGGCTAGGCACAGGCTAGACGCAGGCTAGGCACAGCCTAGACGCAGGCTTGACACTGGCTAGGCATAGGCTAGGCACAGGCTAGACACCGGCTTGAAACTGGCTAGACACTAGGTAGACACTGGTTAGACACTGGCTAGACACTGGCTAGACACTGGCTAGACACTGGCTAGACACTGGCTAGACACTGGCTAGGCACAGGCTAGACACTGGCTAGGCACAGGCTAGACTCTGGCTAGCCCCAGGCTAGACACAGGCTAGACACTGGCTAGACACTGGCTAGACACTGGCTAGGCACAGGCTAGACACTGGCTAGGCACAGGCTAGACACTGGCTGGGCACAGGCTAGACATGGGCTCGACACTGGCTAGGCACAGGCTACGCACAGGCTAAACACTGGCCATGCACTGGCTAGACACTGGTATGGCACACGCTAGACACTGTCTGGGCACAGGCTAGACTCTGGCTAGGCACAGGCTAGACACAGGCTAGGCACTGGCTAGGCACAGGCTAGACTCTGGCTAGGCATAGGCTAGACATAGGCTAGACACTGGCTAGGCACAGGCTAGACACTGGCTGGGCACAGGCTAGACATGGGCTCGACACTGGCTAGGCACAGGCTAGGCACAGGCTAAACACTGGCCATGCACTGGCTAGACACTGGTATGGCACAAGCTAGACACTGTCTGGGCACAGGGTAGACTCTGGCTAGGCACAGGCTAGACACATGCTATACACTGGCTAGACACTGGCTAGGCACAAGCTAGACACTGGCTAGGCACAGGCTAGACACAGGCTAGGCACAGGCTAGACACAGGCTAGACACTGGCTAGGCACGGGCTGGGGACTGGCTAGGCACAGGCTAGACATAGGCTAGACACTGGCTAGGCACAGGCTAGGCACAGGCTAGACACTGGCTATGCACAGGCTAGACACTGGATAGGCACAGGCTAGACACTGGCCATGCACTGGCTAGACACTGGTATGGCACACGCTAGACACTGTCTGGGCACAGGCTAGACTCTGGCTAGGCACAGGCTAGACGCAGGCTAGACACTGGCTAGCCACAGGCTAGACTCTGGCTAGGCACACGCTAGACACAGGCTAGACAGTGGCTAGACACAGGCTAGGCACTCGGCTTGGCACAGGCTAGATATAGGCTAGGCACTGGCTAGACACTGGCTAGGCACAGACTAGACAATGGCTAGGCACAGGCTAGACACTGGCTAGGCACAGGCTAGACGCAGGCTAGACGCAGGCTAGACGCAGGCTAGACGCAGGCTAGGCACAGGCTAGACGCAGGCTAGGCACAGGCTAGACGCAGGCTAGGCACAGGCTAGACGCAGGCTAGGCACAGGCTAGATGCAGACTTGACACTGGCTAGGCATAGGCTAGGCACAGGCTAGACACCGGCTAGAAACTGGCTAGAAACTGGCTAGACACTAGGTAGACACTGGTTAGACACTGGCTAGACACTGGCTAGGCACAGGCTAGACACTGGCTAGGCACAGGCTAGACTCTGGCTAGCCCCAGGCTAGCCCCAGGCTAGACACAGGCTAGACACTGGCTAGACACTGGCTAGACACTGGCTAGACACTGGCTAGGCACAGGCTAGACACTGGCTGGGCACAGGCTAGACATGGGCTCGACACTGGCTAGGCACAGGCTACGCACAGGCTAAACACTGGCCATGCACTGGCAAGACACTGGTATGGCACACGCTAGACACTGTCTGGGCACAGGCTAGACTCTGGCTAGGCACAGGCTAGACACAATCTAGACACTGGCTAGGCACAGGCTAGACTCTGGCTAGGCACAGGCTAGACATAGGCTAGGCACAGGCTAGACACTGGCTGGGCACAGGCTAGACATGGGCTCGACACTGGCTAGGCACAGGCTAAACACTGGCCATGCACTGGCTAGACACTGGTATGGCACACGCTAGACACTGTCTGGGCACAGGCTAGACTCTGGCTAGGCACAGGCTAGACACATGCTAGACAGTGGCTAGACACTGGCTAGGCACAAGCTAGACACTGGCTAGGCACAGGCTAGACACTGGCTAGGCACAGGCTAGACACAGGATAGACACTGTCTGGGCACAGGCTAGACTCTGGCTAGGCACAGGCTAGACACAATCTAGACACTGGCTAGGCACAGGCTAGACTCTGGCTAGGCACAGGCTAGACATAGGCTAGGCACAGGCTAGACACTGGCTAGGCACAGGCTAGACACAGGATAGACACTGGCTAGGCACAGGCTAGATACTGGCTAGGCACAGGCTAGGCACAGGCTAAACACTGGCCATGCACTGGCTAGACACTGGTATGGCACACGCTAGACACTGTCTGGGCACAGGCTAGACTCTGGCTAGGCACAGGCTAGACACATGATAGACAGTGGCTAGACACTGGCTAGGCACAAGCTAGACACTGGCTAGGCACAGGCTAGACACTGGCTAGGCACAGGCTAGACACAGGATAGACACTGGCTAGGCACAGGCTAGATACTGGCAAGGCACAGGCTAGACATAGGCTAAACACTGGCCATGCACTGGCTAGACACTGGTATGGCACACGCTAGACACTGTCTGGGCACAGGCTAGACTCTGGCTAGGCACAGGCTAGACACATGCTAGACACTGGCTAGACTCTGGCTAGGCACAGGCTAGACACAGGATAGATACTGGCTAGGCACAGGCCAGACTCTGGCTAGGCACAGGCTAGGCACTCGGCTAGGCACAGGCTAGGTATAGGCTAGACACTGGCTTGGCACAGGCTAGGCACAGGATAGACACTGGCTAGGCAAAGGCAAGACACTGGCTAGGCACAGGCTAGGCTCAGGCTAGACGCAGGCTTGACACTGGCTAGGCACAGGCTAGACACTGGCTAGGCACAAGCAAGACACTGGCTAGGCACAGGCTAGGCACAGGCTAGACGCAGGCTTGACACTGGCTAGGCACAGGCTAGCACAGGCTAGGCACAGGCTAGGCACAGGCTAGACACTGCCTAGAAACTGGCTAGACACAAGGTAGACTCTGGCTAGACACTGGCTAGACACTGGCTAGATACTGGCTAGACACTGGCTAGACACTGGCTAGACACTGGCTAGACACTGGCTAGACACTGGCTAGGCACTGTCTAGACACTGACTAGACACTGTCTAGACACTGACTAGACACTGTCTAGACACTGACTAGACACTGTCTAGACACTGAATAGACACTGTCTAGACACTGACTAGACACTGACTAGGCACTGGCAAGGCACTGGCTAGACACTGGCTAGACACTGGCTAGGCACAGGCTAGACACTGGCTAGACACTGGCTAGACACTGGCTAGACACTGGCTAGGCACAGGCTAGACACTGGCTAGGCACAGGCTAGACACTGGCTAGGCACAGGCTAGACACAGGCTAGATACTGGCTAGGCACAGGCCAGACTCTGGCTAGGCACAGGTTAGACACTGGCTAGACACTGGCTAGACACTGGCTAGGCACAGGCTAGGCACTGGCTAGACACAGGCTAGACACTGGATAGGTAAAGGCTAGACACTGGCTAGGCACAGGGTAGACACTGGCTAGGCACATGCCAATAACAGGCAAGGAAGAGGCTAGACAAAGGCTAGACACTGGTATGGCACACGCTAGACACTGTCTAGGCACAGGCTAGACACCGGCTAGGCACAGGCTAGGCACTGGCTAGGCACAAGCTGGGCACTGGCTAGGCACAGGCTGGACACTGGCTAGGCACAGGCTAGGCACAGGCTAGACATAGGCTAGACACTGGCTAGGCACAGGCTAGACACTGGCTATGCACAGGCTAGACACTGGCTAGGCACAGGCTAGACACTGGCTAGGCACAGGCTAGACACTGGCTAGGCACAAGCTAGACACTGGCTAGGCACAGGCTAGGCACAGGCTAGGCACAGGCTATACACTGGCTATGCACTGGCTTGACACTGGTATGGCACACGCTAGACACTGTCTTGGCACAGGCTAGACTCTGGCTAGGCACAGGCTAGACACAGGCTAGATACTGGCTAGGCACAGGCCAGACTCTGGCTAGGCACAGGTTAGACACTGGCTAAACACTGGCTAGGCACAGGCTAGGCACTCGGCTAGGCACTGGCTAGGTATAGGCTAGACATTGGATAGGCACAGGCTAGGCACAGGCGAGACACTGGCTTGGCACAGGCAAGACACTGGCTAGGCACAGGCTAGGCACAGGCTAGACGCAGGCTTGACACTTGCTAGGCACAGGTTAGGCACAGGCTAGACAATGGCTAGGCACAGGCAAGACACTGGCTAGACACTGGCTAGACACTGGCTAGGCACAGGCTAGGCACTGGCTAGACACAGGCTAGACACTGGATAGGTAAAGGCTAGACACTGGCTAGGCACAGGGTAGACACTGGCTAGGCACATGCCAATAACAGGCAAGGAAGAGGCTAGACAAAGGCTAGACACTGGTATGGCACACGCTAGACACTGTCTAGGCACAGGCTAGACACCGGCTAGGCACAGGCTAGGCACTGGCTAGGCACAAGCTGGGCACTGGCTAGGCACAGGCTGGACACTGGCTAGGCACAGGCTAGGCACAGGCTAGACATAGGCTAGACACTGGCTAGGCACAGGCTAGACACTGGCTATGCACAGGCTAGACACTGGCTAGGCACAGGCTAGACACTGGCTAGGCACAGGCTAGACACTGGCTAGGCACAAGCTAGACACTGGCTAGGCACAGGCTAGGCACAGGCTAGGCACAGGCTATACACTGGCTATGCACTGGCTTGACACTGGTATGGCACACGCTAGACACTGTCTTGGCACAGGCTAGACTCTGGCTAGGCACAGGCTAGACACAGGCTAGATACTGGCTAGGCACAGGCCAGACTCTGGCTAGGCACAGGTTAGACACTGGCTAAACACTGGCTAGGCACAGGCTAGGCACTCGGCTAGGCACTGGCTAGGTATAGGCTAGACACTGGATAGGCACAGGCTAGGCACAGGCGAGACACTGGCTTGGCACAGGCAAGACACTGGCTAGGCACAGGCTAGGCACAGGCTAGACGCAGGCTTGACACTTGCTAGGCACAGGTTAGGCACAGGCTAGACAATGGCTAGGCACAGGCAAGACACTGGCTAGGCACAGGCTAGGTATAGGCTAGACGCAGGTTTGACACTGGCTAGGCACAGGCTAGGCACAGGCTAGGCACAGGCTAGGCACAGGCTAGGCACAGGCTAGGCACAGGCTAGACACTGCCTAGAAACTGGCTAGACACAAGGTAGACACTGGCTAGACACTGGCTAGACACTGGCTAGACACTGGCTAGACACTGGCTAGACACTGGCTAGACACTGGCTAGACACTGGCTAGACACTGGCTAGACACTGGCTAGACACTGGCTAGGCACTGGCTAGACACTGGCTAGGCACTGTCTAGACACTGACTAGACACTGTCTTGACACTGACTAGACACTGTCTTGACACTGACTAGACACTGACTAGGCACTGGCAAGGCACTGACTAGGCACTGGCAAGGCACTGGCTAGGCACTGGCTAGACACTGGCTAGGCACAGGCTAGACACTGGCTAGGCACAGGCTAGACACTGGCTAGACACTGGCTAGGCACAGGCTAGACACTGGCTAGGCACAGGCTAGACACTGGCTAGACACTGGCTATGCACAGGCTAGACACTGGCTAGGCACAGGCTAGACACTGGCTAGGCACAGGCTAGACACTGGCTAGGTACAGGCTAGACACTGGCTAGGCACAGGCTAGACACTGGCTAGGCACAGGCTAAACTGGCTAGGCACAGGCTAGACACTGGCTAGGCACAGGCTAGACACTGGCTAGGCACAGGCTAGACACTGGCTAGGCACATGCCAATAACTGGCAAGGAAGAGGCTAGACAAAGGCTAGACACTGGTATGGCACACGCTAGACACTGTCTAGGCACAGGCTAGACACCGGCTAGGCACAGGCTAGGCACTGGCTAGGCACAAGCTGGACACTGGCTAGGCACAGGTAGACACTGGCTAGGCACAGGCAAGGCACAGGCTAGACATAGGCTAGACACTGGCTAGACACTAGGTAGACACTGGCTAGACACTGGCTACACAGTGGCTAGACACTGGCTAGTCACTGGGTAGACACTGGCTAGACACTGGCTAGACACTGGCTAGATATTGGCTAGACACTGGCTTGCCATTGGATAGACATTGGCTAGTCACTGATTAGATACAGACAAGACATAGGCCAGACACATGTCTTACACAGGCTAGACGCAGGCTAGAAACAGTCAAGAAACAGAAAGGACATAGGCTAGACACAGGCTAGGCACGGGCTAGACACAAGCTAGACACAGTCTATACACTGGCTTGACACAGGCTAGACATAGTCCAGACAGACAGACTGGACAGGCTAAACACAGGCTTGACACATGCTAGACACTGGCTAGACACTGACTAGGCACAAGCTAGACACTGGCTAGGCACAGGCTAGACACTGGCTAGGCACATGCTAGGCACAGGCTAGACACTGGCTAGGCACAGGCTAGACATAGGCTAGACACTGGCTAGGCACAGGCTAGGCACAGGCTAGGCACAGGCTAGAAACTGGCTATGCACAGGCTAGACACTGGCTAGGCACAGGCTAGACACTGGCTAGGCACAGGCTAGACACTGGCTAGGCGCAGGCTAGACACTGGCTAGGCACAAGCTAGACACTGGCTAGGCACAAGCTAGACACTGGCTAGGCACAAGCTAGACACTGGCTAGGCACAAGCTAGACACTGGCTAGGCACAGGCTAGACACAGGCTAGTCATAGGCTAGACACTGGCTAGGCACAGGCTAGGCACAGGCTAGACACTGGCTATGCACAGGCTAGACACTGGCTAGGCACACGCTAGACACTGTCTAGGCACAGGCTAGACTCTGGCTAGGCACAGGCTAGACACTGGCTAAGCACAGGCCAGACTCTGGCTAGGCACAGGTAAGACACTGGCTAGACACTGGCTAGGCACAGGCTAGGCACTCGGCTAGGCACATTCTAGAAACTGGCTATGCACTGGCTAGGCACAGGCCAGACACTGGCTAGGCACATGCTAGGCACTGGCTAGACACTGGCTAGGCACAGGCTAGACAATGGCTAGGCACAGGCTAGACAATGGCTAGGCACAGGCTAGACACAGGCTAGACACTGGCTAGGCACAGGCTAGACACTGGATAGGCACAGGCCAGACTCTGGCTAGGCACATGCTAGGCACTGGCTAGACAGTGGCTAGACACTGGCTAGACACTGGCTAGACACTGGCTAGACACTGGCTAGACACTGGCTAGACACTGGCTAGACAGTGGCTAGACACTGGCTAGATATTGGCTAGACACTGGCTTGCTATTGGATAGACATTGGCTAGTCACTGATTAGATACAGACAAGACATAGGCCAGACACATGTTTTACACAGGCTAGACACATGCTAGACACTGGTTAGACACTGGCTAGGCACAAGGTAGACACTGGCTAGGCACAGGCTAGACACTGCCTAGGCACAGGGTAGACACAGGCTAGACACTGGCTAGGCACAGGCTAGACACTGGCTAGGCACAGGCCAGACACTAACTAGGCACAGGCCAGACACTGGCTAGGCACGTGCTAGGCACAGGCTAGACACTGGCTAGGCACAGGCTAGACATAGGCTAGACAGTGGCTAGGCACTGGCTATGCACAGGCTAGACACTGGCTAAACACTGGCTAGACACTGGCTAGGCACAGGCTAGACACTGGCTAGGCACAGGCTAGACACTGGCTAGGCACAGGCTAGACACTGGCTAGGCACAGGCTAGACACTGGCTAGGCACAGGCTAGACACTGGCTAGGCACAGGCTAGACACTGGCTAGGCACAAGCTAGACACTGGCTAGGCACAAGCTAGACACTGGCTAGGCACAGGCTAGGCACAGGCAGGCACAGGCTATACACTGGCTATGCACTGGCTTGACACTGGTATGGCACACGCTAGACACTGTCTAGGCACAGGCTAGACTCTGGCTAGGCACAGGCTAGACACAGGCTAGACACTAGCTAGGCACAGGCTAGACTCTGGCTAGGCACAGGTTAGACACTGGCTAGGCACAGGCTAGGTATAGGCTAGATACTGGCTAGAAACTGGCTATGCACTGGCTAGGCACAGGCCAGACACTGGCTAGGTACATGCTAGGCACTGGCTAGACACTGGCTAGGCACAGGCTAGACAATGGCTAGGCACATGCTAGACAATGGCTAGGCACAGGCTAGAAACTGGCTAGGCAAAGGCTAGACGCAGGGTAAGCACAGGCTAGACGCAGGCTTGACACTGGCTAGGCATAGGCTAGGCACAGGCTAGACACTGGCTAGAAACTGGCTAGACACTGGCTAGACACAGGCTTGACACTGGCTAGGCACAGGCCAGACACTGGCTAGGCACATGCTAGGCACTGGCTAGACACTGGCTAGGCACAGGCTAGACAATGGCTAGGCACAGGCTAGACAATGGCTAGGCACAGGCTAGACAATGGCTAGGCACAGGCTAGACAATAGCTAGGCACAGGCTAGACACTGGCTAGGCACAGGCTAGGCACAGGTAGACACTGGCTAGACACTGGCTAGAAACTGGCTAGAAACTGGCTAGACACTGGCTAGAAACTAGGTAGACACTGGCTAGACACTGGCTTGACACTGGCTAGACATTGGCTAGACACTGTCTTGACACTGACTAGACACTGTCTTGACACAGGCTAGACTCTGGCTAGGCACAGGCTAGACACAGGCTAGACACTGGCTAGGCACATGCTAGGCACTGGCTAGGCACTCGGCTAGGCACATTCTAGAAACTGGCTATGCACTGGCTAGGCACAGGCCAGACACTGGCTAGGCACATGCTAGGCACTGGCTAGGCACTGGCTAGGCACAGGCTAGACAATGGCTAGGCACAGGCTAGACACAGGCTAGACACTGGCTAGGCACAGGCTAGACACTGGCTAGGCACAGGCTAGACTCTGGCTATTCACATGCTAGGCACTGGCTAGACACTGGCTAGACAATGGCTAGACACCGGCTAGACACTGGCTAGACACTGGCTAGACACTGGCTAGACACTGGCTAGACACTGGCTAGACACTGGCTAGACACTGGGTAGACACTGGCTAGGCACTGGCTAGGCACACGCCAATCACAGTCAAGGCACAGGCTAGACACAGGCTAGACACTGGTATGGCACACGCTAGACACTGTCTAGGCAAGGGCTAGACTCTGGCTAGCCACAGGCTAGACACAGGCTAGACACTGGCTTGACACTGGCAGGCACAGGCTAGACACTGGCTAGGCACAGGCTAGACATAGGCTAGGCACAGGCTAGACACTGGCTAGGCACAGGCTATGCACATGCCAATAACAGGCAAGGGAGAGGCTAGACAAAGGCTAGACACTGGTATGGCACACGCTAGACACTGTCTAGGCACAGGCTAGACACTGGCTAGGCACAGGCTAGGCACTGGCTAGGCACAAGCTGGACACTGGCTAGGCACAGGCTGGACACTGGCTTGGCACAGGCTAGACTCTGGCTAGCCCCAGGCTAGCCCCAGGCTAGACACAGGCTAGACACTGGCTAGACACTGGCTAGACACTGGCTAGACACTGGCTAGACACTGGCTAGGCACAGGCTAGACACTGGCTGGGCACAGGCTAGACATGGGCTCGACACTGGCTAGGCACAGGCTAGGCACAGGCTAAACACTGGCCATGCACTGGCTAGACACTGGTATGGCACACGCTAGACACTGTCTGGGCACAGGCTAGACTCTGGCTAGGCACAGGCTAGACACATGCTAGACACTGGCTAGACACTGGCTAGGCACAAGCTAGACACTGGCTAGGCACAGGCTAGATATTGGCAAGGCACAGGCTAGACATAGGCTAGGCACTGGCTAGGCACAGGCTAGACACTGGATAGGTAAAGGCTAGACACTGGCTAGGCACAGGGTAGACACTGGCTAGGCACATGCCAATAACAGGCAAGGAAGAGGCTAGACAAAGGCTAGACACTTGTATGGCACACGCTAGACACTGTCTAGGCACAGGCTAGACACCGGCTAGGCACAGGCTAGGCACTGGCTAGGCACAAGCTGGACACTGGCTAGGCACAGGCTGGACACTGGCTAGGCACAGGCTAGGCACAGGCTAGACATAGGGTAGACATTGGCTAGGCACAGGCTATGCACAGGCTAGACACTGGCTAGGCACAGGCTAGACACTGGCTAGGCACAGGCTAGACACTGGCTAGGCACAAGCTAGACACTGGCTAGGCACAGGCTAGGCACAGGCTAGGCACAGGCTATACACTGGCTATGCACTGGCTTGACACTGGTATGGCACACGCTAGACACTGTCTAGGCACAGGCTAGACTCTGGCTAGGCACAGGCTAGACACAGGCTAGATACTGGCTAGGCACAGGCCAGACTCTGGCTAGGCACAGGTTAGACACTGGCTAGACACTGGCTAGGCACAGGCTAGGCACTCGGCTAGGCACAGGCTAGGTATAGGCTAGACACTGGATAGGCACAGGCTAGACACAGGCTAGGCACGGGCTAGACACAAGCTAGACACAGTCTAGAAACTGGCTATGCACTGGCTAGGCACAGGCCAGACACTGGCTAGGCACATGCTAGGCACTGGCTAGACACTGGCTAGGCACAGGCTAGACAATGGCTAGGCACAGGCTAGACACAGGCTAGACACTGGCTAGGCACAGGCTAGACACTGGATAGGCACAGGCCAGACTCTGGCTAGGCACATGCTAGGCACTGGCTAGACACTGGCTAGGCACAGGCTAGACAATGGCTAGGCACAGGCTAGACACTGGCTAGGCACAGGCTAGACACTGGCTATGCACAGGCTAGACACTGGCTAGGCACAGGCTAGACACTGGCTAGGCACAGGCTAGGCATAGGCTAGGCACAGGCTAGACAGAGGCTAGAAACTGGCTAGACACTAGGTAGACACTGGCTAGACACTGGCTAGACACTGGCTAGACACTGGCTAGACACTGGCTAGGCACAGGCTAGACACTGGCTAGGCACATGCCAATCACAGTCAAGGCACAGGCTAGACACAGGCTAGACACTGGTATGGCACACGCTAGACACTGTCTAGGCAAGGGCTAGACTCTGGCCAGCCACAGGCTAGACACAGGCTAGACACCGGCTGGACACTGGCAGGCACAGGCTAGACACTGGTTAGGCACAGGCTAGACATAGGCTAGGCACAGGCTAGACACTGGCTAGGCACAGGCTATGCACATGCCAATAACAGGCAAGGGAGAGGCTAGACAAAGGCTAGACACTGGTATGGCACACGCTAGACACGGTCTAGGCACAGGCTAGACACTGGCTAGGCACAGGCTAGGCACTGGCTAGGCACAAGCTGGACACTGGCTAGGCACAGGCTGGACACTGGCTAGACACAGGCTAGACACTGGCTAGCCACAGGCTAGACACAGGCTAGACACTGGCTAGGCACAGGCTAGACACTGGATAGGTACAGGCCAGACACTGGCTAGGCACATGCTAGGCACTGGCTAGACACTGGCTAGGCACAGGCTAGACAATGGCTAGGCACAGGCTAGACACTGGCTAGGCACAGGCTAGACACTGGCTAGGCACAGGCTAGGCACTGGCTAGGCACAGGCTAGACACTGGCTAGGCACAGGCTAGACAATGGCTAGGCACAGGCTAGACACTGGCTAGGCACAGGCTAGACACTGGCTAGGCACAGGCTATACACTGGCTAGGCACAGGCTAGGCATAGGCTAGGCACAGGCTAGACACTGGATAGGCACAGGCTAGACACTGGCTAGGCACAGGCTAGACACTGGCTAGGCACATGCCAATAACAGGCAAGGAAGAGGCTAGACAAAGGCTAGACACTGGTATGGCACACGCTAGACACTGTCTAGGCACAGGCTAGACACCGGCTAGGCACAGGCTAGGCACTGGCTAGGCCAAAGCTGGACAGTGGCTAGGCACAGGCAAGGCACAGGCTAGACATAGGCTAGACACTGGCTAGAAACTGGCTAGACACTGGCTAGACACTGGCTAGACACTGGCTAGACACTGGCTAGACACTGGCTAGACACTGGCTAGACACTGGCTAGATATTGGCTAGACACTGGCTTGCCATTGGAAAGACATTGGCTAGTCACTGATTAGATACAGACAAGACATAGGCCAGACACATGTCTTACATAGGCTAGACGCAGGCTAGAAACAGTCAAGAAACAGAAAGTACATAGGCTAGACACAGGCTAGGCACGGGCTAGACACAAGCTAGACACAGTCTATACACTGGCTTGACACAGGCTAGACATAGTCCAGACAGACAGACTGGACAGGCTAAACACAGGCTTGACACATGCTAGACACTGGCTAGACACTGACTAGGCACAAGCTAGACACTGGCTAGGCACAGGCTAGACACTGATTAGGCACATGCTAGGCACAGGCTAGACACTGGCTAGGCACAGGCTAGACATAGGCTAGACACTGGCTAGGCACAGGCTAGGCACAGGCTAGACACTGGCTATGCACAGGCTAGACACTGGCTAGGCACAGGCTAGACACTGGCTAGGCACAGGCTAGACACTGGCTAGGCGCAGGCTAGACACTGGCTAGGCACAAGCTAGACACTGGCTAGGCACAGGCTAGGCACAGGCTAGACATAGGCTAGACACTGGCTAGGCACAGGCTAGGCACAGGCTAGACACTGGCTATGCACAGGCTAGACACTGGCTAGGCACACGCTAGACACTGTCTAGGCACAGGCTAGACTCTGACTAGGCACAGGCTAGACACTGGCTAGGCACAGGCCAGACTCTGGCTAGGCACAGGTTAGACACTGGCTAGACACTGGCTAGACACTGGCTAGGTACAGGCTAGGCACTCGGCTAGGCACATTCTAGAAACTGGCTATGCACTGGCTAGGCACAGGCCAGACACTGGCTAGGCACATGCTAGGCACTGGCTAGACACTGGCTAGGCACAGGCTAGACAATGGCTAGGCACAGGTTAGACACAGGCTAGACACTGGCAAGGCACAGGCTAGACACTGGATAGACACAGGCCAGACTCTGGCTAGGCACATGCTAGGCACTGGCTAGACACTGGCTAGGCACAGGCTAGACAATGGCTAGGCACAGGCTAGACACTGGCTAGGCACAGGCTAGACACTGGCTAGGCACAGGCTAGGCACAGGCTAGACATAGGCTAGACACTGGCTAGGCACAGGCTAGGCACAGGCTAGACACTGGCTATGCACAGGCTAGACACTGGCTAGGCACACGCTAGACACTGTCTAGGCACAGGCTAGACTCTGACTAGGCACAGGCTAGACACTGGCTAGGCACAGGCCAGACTCTGGCTAGGCACAGGTTAGACACTGGCTAGACACTGGCTAGACACTGGCTAGGTACAGGCTAGGCACTCGGCTAGGCACATTCTAGAAACTGGCTATGCACTGGCTAGGCACAGGCCAGACACTGGCTAGGCACATGCTAGGCACTGGCTAGACACTGGCTAGGCACAGGCTAGACAATGGCTAGGCACAGGTTAGACACAGGCTAGACACTGGCAAGGCACAGGCTAGACACTGGATAGACACAGGCCAGACTCTGGCTAGGCACATGCTAGGCACTGGCTAGACACTGGCTAGGCACAGGCTAGACACTGGCTAGGCACAGGCTAGACACTGGCTAGGCACAGGCTAGACACAGGCTAGACACTGGCTAGGCACATGCTAGGCACTGGCTAGGCACTCGGCTAGGCACATTCTAGAAACTGGCTATGCACTGGCTAGGCACAGGCCAGACACTGGCTAGGCACATGCTAGGCACTGGCTAGGCACTGGCTAGGCACAGGCTAGACAATGGCTAGGCACAGGCTAGACACAGGCTAGACACTGGCTAGGCACAGGCTAGACACTGGCTAGGCACAGGCTAGACTCTGGCTATTCACATGCTAGGCACTGGCTAGACACTGGCTAGACAATGGCTAGACACCGGCTAGACACTGGCTAGACACTGGCTAGACACGGGCTAGACACTGGCTAGACACTGGCTAGACACTGGCTAGACACTGGGTAGACACTGGCTAGGCACTGGCTAGGCACACGCCAATCACAGTCAAGGCACAGGCTAGACACAGGCTAGACACTGGTATGGCACACGCTAGACACTGTCTAGGCAAGGGCTAGACTCTGGCTAGCCACAGGCTAGACACAGGCTAGACACTGGCTTGACACTGGCAGGCACAGGCTAGACACTGGCTAGGCACAGGCTAGACATAGGCTAGGCACAGGCTAGACACTGGCTAGGCACAGGCTATGCACATGCCAATAACAGGCAAGGGAGAGGCTAGACAAAGGCTAGACACTGGTATGGCACACGCTAGACACTGTCTAGGCACAGGCTAGACACTGGCTAGGCACAGGCTAGGCACTGGCTAGGCACAAGCTGGACACTGGCTAGGCACAGGCTGGACACTGGCTAGGCACAGGCTAGACTCTGGCTAGCCCCAGGCTAGCCCCAGGCTAGACACAGGCTAGACACTGGCTAGACACTGGCTAGACACTGGCTAGACACTGGCTAGACACTGGCTAGGCACAGGCTAGACACTGGCTGGGCACAGGCTAGACATGGGCTCGACACTGGCTAGGCACAGGCTAGGCACAGGCTAAACACTGGCCATGCACTGGCTAGACACTGGTATGGCACACGCTAGACACTGTCTGGGCACAGGCTAGACTCTGGCTAGGCACAGGCTAGACACATGCTAGACACTGGCTAGACACTGGCTAGGCACAAGCTAGACACTGGCTAGGCACAGGCTAGATATTGGCAAGGCACAGGCTAGACATAGGCTAGGCCCTGGCTAGGCACAGGCTAGACACTGGATAGGTAAAGGCTAGACACTGGCTAGGCACAGGGTAGACACTGGCTAGGCACATGCCAATAACAGGCAAGGAAGAGGCTAGACAAAGGCTAGACACTTGTATGGCACACGCTAGACACTGTCTAGGCACAGGCTAGACACCGGCTAGGCACAGGCTAGGCACTGGCTAGGCACAAGCTGGACACTGGCTAGGCACAGGCTGGACACTGGCTAGGCACAGGCTAGGCACAGGCTAGACATAGGGTAGACATTGGCTAGGCACAGGCTATGCACAGGCTAGACACTGGCTAGGCACAGGCTAGACACTGGCTAGGCACAGGCTAGACACTGGCTAGGCACAAGCTAGACACTGGCTAGGCACAGGCTAGGCACAGGCTAGGCACAGGCTATACACTGGCTATGCACTGGCTTGACACTGGTATGGCACACGCTAGACACTGTCTAGGCACAGGCTAGACTCTGGCTAGGCACAGGCTAGACACAGGCTAGATACTGGCTAGGCACAGGCCAGACTCTGGCTAGGCACAGGTTAGACACTGGCTAGACACTGGCTAGGCACAGGCTAGGCACTCGGCTAGGCACAGGCTAGGTATAGGCTAGACACTGGATAGGCACAGGCTAGACACAGGCTAGGCACGGGCTAGACACAAGCTAGACACAGTCTAGAAACTGGCTATGCACTGGCTAGGCACAGGCCAGACACTGGCTAGGCACATGCTAGGCACTGGCTAGACACTGGCTAGGCACAGGCTAGACAATGGCTAGGCACAGGCTAGACACAGGCTAGACACTGGCTAGGCACAGGCTAGACACTGGATAGGCACAGGCCAGACTCTGGCTAGGCACATGCTAGGCACTGGCTAGACACTGGCTAGGCACAGGCTAGACAATGGCTAGGCACAGGCTAGACACTGGCTAGGCACAGGCTAGACACTGGCTATGCACAGGCTAGACACTGGCTAGGCACAGGCTAGACACTGGCTAGGCACAGGCTAGGCATAGGCTAGGCACAGGCTAGACAGAGGCTAGAAACTGGCTAGACACTAGGTAGACACTGGCTAGACACTGGCTAGACACTGGCTAGACACTGGCTAGACACTGGCTAGGCACAGGCTAGACACTGGCTAGGCACATGCCAATCACAGTCAAGGCACAGGCTAGACACTGTCTAGGCAAGGGCTAGACTCTGGCTAGCCACAGGCTAGACACAGGCTAGACACCGGCTGGACACTGGCAGGCACAGGCTAGACACTGGTTAGGCACAGGCTAGACATAGGCTAGGCACAGGCTAGACACTGGCTAGGCACAGGCTATGCACATGCCAATAACAGGCAAGGGAGAGGCTAGACAAAGGCTAGACACTGGTATGGCACACGCTAGACACGGTCTAGGCACAGGCAAGACACTGGCTAGGCACAGGCTAGGCACTGGCTAGGCACAAGCTGGACACTGGCTAGGCACAGGCTGGACACTGGCTAGACACAGGCTAGACACTGGCTAGCCACAGGCTAGACACAGGCTAGACACTGGCTAGGCACAGGCTAGACACTGGATAGGTACAGGCCAGACACTGGCTAGGCACATGCTAGGCACTGGCTAGACACTGGCTAGGCACAGGCTAGACAATGGCTAGGCACAGGCTAGACACTGGCTAGGCACAGGCTAGACACTGGCTAGGCACAGGCTAGACACTGGCTAGGCACAGGCTAGACACTGGCTGGGCACAGGCTAGACAATGGCTAGGCACAGGCTAGACACTGGCTAGGCACAGGCTAGACACTGGCTAGGCACAGGCTATACACTGGCTAGGCACAGGCTAGGCATAGGCTAGGCACAGGCTAGACACTGGATAGGCACAGGCTAGACACTGGCTAGGCACAGGCTAGACACTGGCTAGGCACATGCCAATAACAGGCAAGGAAGAGGCTAGACACTAGGTAGACACTGGCTAGACACTGGCTAGACAATGGCTAGACACTGGCTAGACACTGGCTAGACACTGGCTAGACACTGGCTAGACACTGGCTAGACACTGGCTAGACACTGGCTAGACACTGGCTAGACACTGGCTAGACACTAGCTAGGCACAGGCTAGACACTGGCTAGGCATATGCCAATCACAGTCAAGGCACAGGCTAGACACAGGCTAGACACTGGTATGGCACACGCTAGACACTGTCTAGGCACAGGCTTGACACTGGCTAGACACTGGCTAGGCACAGGCCAGACACTGGCTAGGCACATGCTAGGCACAGGCTAGACACTGGCTAGGCACAGGCTAGACATAGGCTAGACAGTGGCTAGGCACTGGCTATGCACAGGCTGGACACTGGCTAAACACAGGATAGACACTGGCTAGGCACAGGCTAGACACTGGCTAGGCACAGGCCAGACACTGGCTAGGCACAAGCTAGACACTGGCTAGGCACAAGCTAGACACTGGCTAGGCACAGGCTAGGCACAGGCAGGCACAGGCTTTACACTGGCTATGCACTGGCTTGACACTGGTATGGCACACGCTAGACACTGTCTAGGCACAGGCTAGACTCTGGCTAGGCACAGGCTAGACACAGGCTAGACACTGGCTAGGCACAGGCTAGACTCTGGCTAGGCACAGGTTAGACACTGGCTAGGCACAGGTTAGACACTGGCTAGGCACAGGCTAGAAACTGGCTATGCACTGGCTAGGCACAGGCCAGACACTGGCTAGGCACAGGCTAGACAATGGCTAGGCACAGGCTAGACACTGGCTAGGCACAGGCTAGACACTGGCTAGGCACAGGCTATACACTGGCTAGGCACAGGCTAGGCATAGGCTAGGCACAGGCTAGACACTGGATAGGCACAGGCTAGACACTGGCTAGGCACAGGCTAGACACTGGCTAGGCACATGCCAATAACAGGCAAGGAAGAGGCTAGACAAAGGCTAGACACTGGTATGGCACACGCTAGACACTGTCTAGGCACAGGCTAGACACCGGCTAGGCACAGGCTAGGCACTGGCTAGGCCAAAGCTGGACAGTGGCTAGGCACAGGCAAGGCACAGGCTAGACATAGGCTAGACACTGGCTAGAAACTGGCTAGACACTGGCTAGACACTGGCTAGACACTGGCTAGACACTGGCTAGACACTGGCTAGACACTGGCTAGACACTGGCTAGACACTGGCTAGACACTGGCTAGACACTGGCTAGACACTGGCTAGACACTGGCTAGACACTGGCTAGACACTGGCTAGATATTGGCTAGACACTGGCTTGCCATTGGAAAGACATTGGCTAGTCACTGATTAGATACAGACAAGACATAGGCCAGACACATGTCTTACATAGGCTAGACGCAGGCTAGAAACAGTCAAGAAACAGAAAGTACATAGGCTAGACACAGGCTAGGCACGGGCTAGACACAAGCTAGACACAGTCTATACACTGGCTTGACACAGGCTAGACATAGTCCAGACAGACAGACTGGACAGGCTAAACACAGGCTTGACACATGCTAGACACTGGCTAGACACTGACTAGGCACAAGCTAGACACTGGCTAGGCACAGGCTAGACACTGATTAGGCACAGGCTAGACATAGGCTAGACACTGGCTAGGCACAGGCTAGGCACAGGCTAGACACTGGCTATGCACAGGCTAGACACTGGCTAGGCACAGGCTAGACACTGGCTAGGCACAGGCTAGACACTGGCTAGGCACAAGCTAGACACTGGCTAGGCACAAGCTAGACACTGGCTAGGCACAGGCTAGGCACAGGCTAGACATAGGCTAGACACTGGCTAGGCACAGGCTAGGCACAGGCTAGGCACTGGCTATGCACAGGCTAGACACTGGCTAGGGCACACGCTAGACACTGTCTAGGCACAGGCTAGACTCTGACTAGGCACAGGCTAGACACTGGCTAGGCACAGGCCAGACTCTGGCTAGGCACAGGTTAGACACTGGCTAGACACTGGCTAGACACTGGCTCGGTACAGGCTAGGCACTCGGCTAGGCACATTCTAGAAACTGGCTATGCACTGGCTAGGCACAGGCCAGACACTGGCTAGGCACATGCTAGGCACTGGCTAGACACTGGCTAGGCACAGGCTAGACAATGGCTAGGCACAGGTTAGACACAGGCTAGACACTGGCAAGGCACAGGCTAGACACTGGATAGACACAGGCCAGACTCTGGCTAGGCACATGCTAGGCACTGGCTAGACACTGGCTAGGCACAGGCTAGACAATGGCTAGGCACAGGCTAGACACTGGCTAGGCTCAGGCTAGACACTGGCTAGGCACAGGCTAGACACTGGCTAGGCACAGGCTAGGCATAGGCTAGGCATAGGCTAGGCACAGGCTAGACAGAGGCTAGAAACTGACTAGACACTAGGTAGACACTGGCTAGACACTGGCTAGACAATGGCTAGACACTGGCTAGACACTGGCTAGACACTGGCTAGACACTGGCTAGACACTGGCTAGACACTGGCTAGACACTGGCTAGACACTGGCTAGACACTGGCTAGACACTAGCTAGGCACAGGCTAGACACTGGCTAGGCATATGCCAATCACAGTCAAGGCACAGGCTAGACACAGGCTAGACACTGGTATGGCACACGCTAGACACTGTCTAGGCACAGGCTTGACACTGGCTAGACACTGGCTAGGCACAGGCCAGACACTGGCTAGGCACATGCTAGGCACAGGCTAGACACTGGCTAGGCACAGGCTAGACATAGGCTAGACAGTGGCTAGGCACTGGCTATGCACAGGCTGGACACTGGCTAAACACAGGATAGACACTGGCTAGGCACAGGCTAGACACTGGCTAGGCACAGGCCAGACACTGGCTAGGCACAAGCTAGACACTGGCTAGGCACAAGCTAGACACTGGCTAGGCACAGGCTAGGCACAGGCAGGCACAGGCTTTACACTGGCTATGCACTGGCTTGACACTGGTATGGCACACGCTAGACACTGTCTAGGCACAGGCTAGACTCTGGCTAGGCACAGGCTAGACACAGGCTAGACACTGGCTAGGCACAGGCTAGACTCTGGCTAGGCACAGGTTAGACACTGGCTAGGCACAGGTTAGACACTGGCTAGGCACAGGCTAGAAACTGGCTATGCACTGGCTAGGCACAGGCCAGACACTGGCTAGGTACATGCTAGGCACTGGCTAGACACTGGCTAGGCACAGGCTAGACACTGACTAGACACTGTCTTGACACTGACTAGACACTGACTAGGCATTGGCAAGGCACTGACTAGGCACTGGCAAGGCACTGGCTAGACACTGGCTAGACACTGGCTAGGCACAGGCTAGACACTGGCTAGACACTAGCTAGGCACAGGCTAGACACTGGCTAGGTACAGGCTAGACACTGGCTAGGCACTGGCTAGGCACAGGCTAGACACAGGATAGACACTGGCTAGGCACAGGCTAGATATTGGCAAGGCACAGGCTAGACATAGGCTAGGCACTGGCTAGACACTGGCTAGACACTGGCTAGACACTGGCTAGACACTGGCTAGACACTGGCTAGACAATGGCTAGACACTGGCTAGGCACAGGCTAGACAATGGCTAGGCACAGGCTAGGCATAGGCTAGGAACAGGCTAGGCACAGGCTAGGAACAGGCTAGACACAGGCTAGAAACTGGCTAGACACTAGGTAGACAATGGCTAGACACTGGCTAGACACTGGCTAGACACTGGCTAGACACTGGCTAGGCACTGGATTGGCACAGGCCAGACACTGGCTAGGCACATGCTAGGCACTGGCTAATCACTGGCTAGGCACATGCTAGACACTGGCTAGGCACAGGCTAGACACTGGCTAGGCACAGGCTAGACACTGGCTAGGCACAGGCTAGGCATAGGCTAGGAACAGGCTAGACACAGGCTAGAAACTGGCTAGACACTAGGTAGACAATGGCTAGACACTGGCTAGACACTGGCTAGACACTGGCTAGACACTGGCTAGACACTGGCTAGACACTGGCTAGGCACAGGCTATGCACATGCCAATCACAGTCAAGGCACAGGCTAGACACTGGCTAGGCACAGGCTATGCACATGCCAATCACAGTCAAGGCACAGGCTAGACACAGGCTAGACACTGGTATGGCACACGCTAGACACTGTCTAGGCACAGGCTAGACTCTGGCTAGCCATAGGCTAGACTCTGGCTAGCCACAGGCTAGACTCTGGCTAGCCACAGGCTAGACTCTGGCTAGCCACAGGCTAGACTCTGGCTAGCCACAGGCTAGACACAGGCTAGACACTGGCTGGACACTGGCAGGCACAGGCTAGACACTGGCTAGGCACAGGCTAGCCATAAGCTAGGCACAGGCTAGACGCAGGCTTGACACTGGCTAGGCATAGGCTAGGCACAGGCTAGACTCTGGCTAGCCACAGGCTAGACATAGGCTAGGCACAGGCTAGACACTGGCTAGGCACATGCTAGGCACAGGCTAGACACTGGCTAGGCACAGGCTAGACATAGGCTAGACACTGGCTAGGCACAGGCTAGGCACAGGCTAGACACTCGCTAGGCACAGGTTAGACACTGGCTAGACACTGGCTAGGCACAGGCTAGGCACTCGGCTAGGCACATTCTAGAAACTGGCTATGCACTGGCTAGGCACAGGCCAGACACTTGCTAGGCACATGCTAGGCACTGGCTAGACACTGGCTAGGCACAGGCTAGACAATGGCTAGGCACAGGCTAGACACAGGCTAGACACTGGCTAGGCACAGGCTAGACACTGGATAGGTACAGGCCAGACACTGGCTAGGCACAGGCTAGACAATGGCTAGGCACAGGCTAGACACTGGCTAGGCACAGGCTAGTCACTGGCAAGGCACAGGCTAGGCACAGGCTAGACACTGGCTAGGCACAGGCTAGACACTGGCTAGGCACAGGCTAGACACTGGCTAGGCACAGGCTAGGCATAGGCTAGGCACAGGCTAGACACAGGCTAGAAACTGGCTAGTCACTAGGTAGACACTGGCTAAACAATGGCTAGACACTGGCTAGACAATTGCTAGACACTGGCTAGACACTGGCTAGACACTGGATAGACACTGGCTAGACACTGGCTAGACACTGGCTAGACACTGGCTAGACACTGGCTAGACACTGGCTAGACACTGGCTAGACACTGGCTAGACACTGGCTAGACACTGGCTAGACACTGGCTAGACACTGGCTAGGCACTGGCTAGACACTGGCTAGGCACAGGCTAGACACTGGCTAGGCACAGGCTAGACACTGGCTAGGCACAGGCTAGGCATAGGCTAGGCACAGGCTAGACACAGGCTAGAAACTGGCTAGACACAGGCTAGAAACTGGCTAGACACTAGGGAGACACTGGCTAGACACTGGCTAGACACTGGCTAGACACTGGCTAGACACTGGCTAGACACTGGCTAGGCACAGGCTAGACACTGGCTAGACACTGTCTTGACACAGGCTAGACTCTGGCTAGGCAAGGCTAGACACTGGCTAGATATTGGCTAGACACTGGCTTGCCATTGGATAGACATTGGCTAGTCACTGATTAGATACAGACAAGACATAGGCCAGACACATGTCTTACATAGGCTAGACGCAGGCTAGAAACAGTCAAGAAACAGAAAGGACATAGGCTAGACACAGGCTAGGCACGGGCTAGACACAAGCTAGACACAGTCTATACACTGGCTTGACACAGGCTAGACATAGTCCAGACAGACAGACTGGACAGGCTAAACACAGGCTTGACACATGGTAGACACTGGCTAGACACTGACTAGGCACAAGCTAGACACTGGCTAGGCACAGGCTAGACACTGACTAGGCACATGCTAGGCACTGGCTAGGCACAAGCTAGACACTGGCTAGGCACAAGCTAGACACTGGCTAGGCACAGGTACACACTGGCTAGGCACAGGCAAGGCACAGGCTAGACATAGGCTAGACACTGGCTAGAAACTGGCTAGACACTGGCTAGACACTAGGTAGACACTGGCTAGACACTGGCTAGACAGTGGCTAGACACTGGCTAGACACTGGCTAGACACTGGCTAGACAGTGGCTAGACACTGGCTAGACACTGGCTAGACACTGGCTAGACACTGGCTAGACACTGGCTAGACACTGGCTAGACACTGGCTAGACACTGGCTAGACACTGGCTAGACACTGGCTAGATATTGGCTAGACACTGGCTTGCCATTGGATAGACATTGGCTAGTCACTGATTAGATACAGACAAGACAAAGGCCAGACACATGTCTTACATAGGCTAGACGCAGGCTAGAAACAGTCAAGAAACAGAAAGGACATAGGCTAGACACAGGCTAGGCACGGGCTAGACACAAGCTAGACACAGTCTATACACTGGCTTGACACAGGCTAGACATAGTCCAGACAGACAGACTGGACAGGCTAAACACAGGCTTGACACATGCTAGACACTGGCTAGACACTGACTAGGCACAAGCTAGACACTGGCTAGGCACAGGCTAGACACTGACTAGGCACATGCTAGGCACTGGCTAGGCACAAGCTAGACACTGGCTAGGCACAAGCTAGACACTGGCTAGGCACAGGCTAGACACTGGCTAGGCACAAGCTAGACACTGGCTAGGCACAAGCTAGACACTGGCTAGGCACAAGCTAGACACTGGCTAGGCACAGGCTAGACACTGGCTAGGCACAAGCTAGACACTGGCTAGGCACAAGCTAGACACTGGCTAGGCACAAGCTAGACACTGGCTTGACACATGCTAGACACTGGCTAGACACTGACTAGGCACAAGCTAGACACTGGCTAGGCACAGGCTAGACATAGGCTAGACACTGGCTAGGCACAGGCTAGGCACAGGCTAGACACTGGCTATGCACAGGCTAGACACTGGCTAGGCACAAGCTAGACACTTGGTAGGCACAAGCTAGACACTGGCTAGGCACAGGCTAGGCACAGGCAGGCACAGGCTATACACTGGCTATGCACTGGCTTGACACTGGTATGGCACACGATAGACATTGTCTATGCACAGTCTAGACTCTGGCTAGGCACAGGCTAGACGCAGGCTAGACGCAGGCTTGACACTGGCTAGAAACTGGCTAGACACTAGGTAGACACTGGCTAGACACTGGCTAGACACTGGCTAGACACTGGCTAGACACTGGCTAGACACTGGCTAGACACTGGCTAGACACTGGCTAGACACTGGCTAGACACTGGCTAGACACTGGCTAGACACTGGCTAGGCACTGGCTAGGCACAGGCTAGACAATGGCTAGGCACAGGCTAGACAATGGCTAGGCACAAGCTAGACACAGGCTAGACACTGGCTAGACACAGGCTAGACACTGGCTGGGCACAGGCCAGACACTGGCTAGGCACATGCTAGGCACTGGCTAGGCACATGCTAGGCACTGGCTAGACACTGGCTAGAAACTGGCTAGACACTAGGTAGACAATGGCTAGGCACAGGCTAGACACTGGCTAGGCACAGGCTAGACACTGGCTAGGCACAGGCTAGACACTGGCTAGGCACAGGCTAGACACTGGCTAGGCACAGGCTATGCACATGCCAATCACAGGCAAGGCACAGGCTAGACACAGGGAAGACGCAGGCTAGACACTGGTATGGCACACGCTGGACACTGTCTAGGCACAGGCTAGACTCTGGCTAGCCACAGGCTAGACACTGGCTAGACACTGGCTAGGCACAGGCTAGACACTGGCTGGGCACAGGCTAGACATGGGCTCGACACTGGCTAAGCACAGGCTAGGCACAGTCTAAACACTGGCTATGCACTGGCTAGACACTGATATGGCACACGCTAGACACTGTCTGGGCACAGGCTAGACTCTGGCTAGGCACAGGCTAGACACAGGCTAGAAAGTGGCTAGGCACAGGCTAGACTCTGGCTAGGCACAGGCTAGACACAGGCTAGACACTGGCTAGACACTGGCTAGACACTGGCTAGGCACACACGGCTCCACAACACACACCACACTGGCTAGACACTGATATGGCACACGCTAGACACTGTCTGGGCGCAGGCTAGACTCTGGCTAGGCACAGGCTAGACACTGGCTAGGCACAGGCTAGACTCTGGCTAGGCACAGGCTAGACACAGGCTAGACACTGGCTAGGCACTGGCTAGACACTGGCTAGGCACAGGCTTTACACTGGCTAGGCACAGGGAAGACACTGGCTAGGCACAGGCTAGACACTGGCTAGGCACATGCTAGACACTGGCTAGGCACAGGCTAGGCACTGGCTAGGCACAGGCTAGGCACAGGCTAAACACTGGCTATGCACTGGCTAGACACTGGTATGGCACACGCTAGACACTGGCTATGCACTGGCTAAACACTGGTATGGCACACGCTAGACACTGTCTGGGAACAGGCTAGACTCTGGCTAGGCACAGGCTAGACACAGGCTAGACACTGGCTAGGCACAGGCTAGACACTGGCTAGGCACATGCTAGACACTGGCTAGGCACAGGCTAAACACTGGCTATGCACTGGCTAGAAACTGGTATGGCACACGCTAGACACTGTCTGGGCACAGGCTAGACTCTGGCTAGGCACAGGCTAGACTCTGGCTAGGCACAGGCTAGACACAGGCTAGACACTGGCTAGGCACAGGCTAGACACAGGCTAGACACTGGCTAGGCACAGGCTAGGCATAGGCTAGAAACTGGCTAGAAACTGGCTATGCACTGGCTAGGTACTGACCAGACACTGGCTAGGCACAGGCTAGGCACTCGGCTAGGCACAGGCTAGGCACTCGGCTAGGCACAGGCTAGATATAGGCTAGTCACTGGCTAGGCACAGGCAGGCACAGGCTATACACTGGCTATGCACTGGCTTGACACTGGTATGGCACACGCTAGACACTGTCTAGGCACAGCCTAGACTCTGGCTAGGCACAGGCTAGACACAGGCTAGACACTAGCTAGGCACAGGCTAGACTCTGGCTAGGCACAGGTTAGACACTGGCCAGACACTGGCCAGACACTGGCCATGCACAGGCTAGGCACTCGGCTAGGCACAGGCTAGGTATAGGCTAGAAACTGGCTAGAAACTGGCTATACACTGGCTAGGCACAGGCCAGACACTGGCTAGGCACATGCTAGGCACATGCTAGGCACTGGCTAGACACTGGCTATGCACAGGCTAGACACTGGCTATGCACAGGCTAGACACTGGCTATCCACAGGCTAGACACTGGCTATCCACAGGCTAGACACTGGCTATCCACAGGCTAGACACTGGCTAGGCACAGGCTAGACACTGGCTAGGCACAGGCTAGACACTGGCTAGGCACAAGCTAGACACTGGGTAGGCACAAGCTAGACACTGGCTATGCACTGGCTAGACACTGGTATGGCACACGCTAGACATTGTCTGGGCACAGGCTAGACACTGGCTAGGCACAGGCTAGACTCTGGCTAGGCACAGGTTAGACACTGGCTAGACACTGGCCATGCACAGGCTAGGCACTCGGCTAGGCACAGGCTAGGTATAGGCTAGAAACTGGCTAGAAACTGGCTATGCACTGTCTAGGCACAGGCCAGACACTGGCTAGGCACATGCTAGGCACTGGCTAGACACTGGCTAGGCACAGGCTAGACAATGGCTAGGCACAGGCTAGACACTGGCTAGGCAATGGCTAGACACTGGCTAGGCAAAGGCTAGACACAGGCTAGGCACAGGCTAGACACAGGCTTGACACTGGCTAGGCATAGGCTAGGCACAGGCTAAACACTGGCTAGAAACTGGCTAGACTTTGGCTAGACACAGGCTAGACACTACGTAGACACTGGCTAGACACTGGCTGGGCACAGGCTAAGCACTCGGCTAGGCACAGGCTAGGCACTCGGCTAGGCACAGGCTAGATAAAGGCTAGACACTGGCTAGGCACAGGCTAGGCACAGGCTAGACACTGGCTAGGCACAGGCTAGAAACTGGCTAGAAACTGGCTAGACACTGGCTAGACACTGGCTAGGCACAGGCTAGACAATGGCTAGGCACAGGCTAGACACAGGCTAGACACTGGCTAGACACAGGCTAGACACTGGCTAGGCACAGGCTAGACAATGGCTAGGCACAGGCTATACACTGGCTAGGCACAGGCTAGACACTGGCTAGACACTGGCTATGCACATGCCAATCACAGGCAAGGCACAGGCTAGACACAGGGAAGACACAGGCAAGACACTGGTATGGCACACGGTGGACACTGTCTAGGCACAGGCTAGACTCTGGCTAGCCACAGGCTAGACACTGGCTAGACACTGGCTAGGCACAGGCTAGACACTGGCTGGGCACAGGCTAGACACTGGCTAGGCACAGGCTAGACACTGACACTGGCTAGGCACAGGCTAGACACTGGCTAGGCAAAGGCTAGACACTGGCTAGGCAAAGGCTAGACGCAGGCTAGATACAGGCTAGACGCAGGCTAGGCACAGGCTAGACGCAGGCTTGACACTGGCTAGGCACAGGCTAAACACTGGCTATGCACTGGCTAGACACTGGTATGGCACACGATAGACACTGTCTGGGCACAGGCTAGACTCTGGCTAGGCACAGGCTAGACACAGGCTAGACACTGGCTAGGCACAGGCTAGACTCTGGCTAGGCACAGGCTAGACACAGGCTAGACACTGGCTAGGCACAGGCTAGACATTCGGCTAGGCAGAGGCTAGGCACTCGGCTAGGCACAGGCTAGACACAGGCTAGGCACAGGCTAGACGAGGCTTGACACTGGCTAGGCACTAGGCTAGGCACAGGCTAGACACTGGCTAGAAACTGGCTAGACACTAGGTAGACACTGGCTAGACACTGGCTAGACACTGGCTAGGCACAGGCTAGACAATGGCTAGGCACAGGCTAGACACAGGCTAGACACTGGCTAGACACAGGCTAGACACTGGCTAGACACAGGCTAGACACAAGCTGGGCACAGGCCAGACACTGGCTAGGCACATGCTTGGCACTGGCTAGACACTGGCTAGGCACAGGCTAGACACTGGCTAGACACAGGCTAGACACTGGCTAGACACTGGCTAGACACTGGCTAGGCACTGTCTAGACACTGACTAGACACTGACTAGACACTGTCTAGACACTGACTAGACACTGACTAGGCACTGACTAGACACTGACTAGGCACTGGCTAGGCACTGGCTAGGCACTGGCTAGACACTGGCTAGACACTGGCTAGGCATAGGCTAGACACTGGCTAGACACTGGCTAGGCACAGGCTAGGCACTCGGCTAGGCACAGGCTAGGCACTCGGCTAGGCACAGGCTAGGCACTCGGCTAGGCACAGGCTAGGCACTCGGCTAGGCACAGGCTATGCACAGGCTAGACACTGGTATGGCACACGCTAGATATTGTCTGGGCACAGGCAAGACACTGGCTAGGCACAGGCTAGACTCTGGCTAGGCACAGGTTAGACACTGGCCAGACACTGGCAATGCACAGGCTAGGCACTCGGCTAGGCACAGGCTAGGTATAGGCTAGGCACAGGCTAGGCACTCGGCTAGGCACAGGCTATGCACAGGCTAGACACTGGCTAGGCACAGGCAGGCACAGGCTATACACTGGCTATGCACTGGCTAGAAACTGGTATGGCACACGCTAGACACTGTCTGGGCACAGGCTAGACTCTGGCTAGGCACAGGCTAGACACAGGCTAGACACTGGCTAGGCACAGGCTAGACTCTGGCTAGGCACAGGCTAGACACAGGCTAGACACTGGCTAGGCACAGGCTAGGCACTCGGCTAGGCACAGGCTAGGCACTCGGCTAGGCACAGGCTAGGCACTCGGCTAGGCACAGGCTAGTCACAGGCTAGACACTGGCTAGGCACAGGGAGGCACATGCTATACACTGGCTATGCACTGGCTTGACACTGGTATGGCACACGCTAGACAATGGCTATGCACTGGCTAGACACTGGTATGGCACACGCTAGACATTGTCTGGGCACAGGCTAGACACTGGCTAGGCACAGGCTAGACTCTGGCTGGGCACAGGTTAGGCACTCGGCTAGGCACAGGCTAGGTATAGGCTAGAAACTGGCTAGAAACTTGCTATGCACTGGCTAGGCACAGGCCAGACACTGGCTAGGCACATGCTAGGCACTGGCTAGACACTGGCTAGGCACAGGCTAGACAATGGCTAGGCACAGGCTAGACACTGGCTAGGCAATGGCTAGACACTGGCTAGGCAAAGGCTAGACGCAGGCTAGGCACAGGCTAGACGCAGGCTTGACACTGGCTAGGCATAGGCTAGGCACAGGCTAAACACTGGCTAGAAACTGGCTAGACTTTGGCTAGACACAGGCTAGACACTACGTAGACACTGGCTAGACACTGGCAAGACACTGGCTAGGCACAGGCTAAGCACTCGGCTAGGCACAGGCTAGGCACTCGGCTAGGCACAGGCTAGATAAAGGCTAGACACTGGCTAGGCATAGGCTAGGCACAGGCTAGACACTGGCTAGGCACAGGGTAGAAACTGGCTAGAAACTGGCTAGACACTACGTAGACACTGGCTAGACACTGGCTAGACACTGGCTAGGCACAGGCTAGACAATGGCTAGGCACAGGCTAAACACTGGCTATGCACTGGCTAGACACTGGCTAGACACAGGCTAGACACTGGCTAGGCACAGGCTAGACAATGGCTAGGCACAGGCTATACACTGGCTAGTCACAGGCTAGACACTGGCTAGACACAGGCTAGACAGTGGCTAGACACAGGCTAGACACTGGCTAGACACAGGCTAGACACTGGCTAGGCACAGGCTATGCACATGCCAATCACAGGCAAGGCACAGGCTAGACACAGGGAAGAACAAGGCTAGACACTGGTATGGCACACGGTGGACACTGTCTAGGCACAGGCTAGACTCTGGCTAGCCACAGGCTAGACACTGGCTAGACACTGGCTAGGCACAGGCTAGACACTGGCTGGGCACAGGCTAGACATGGGCTCGACACTGGCTAGGCACAGGCTAAACACTGGCTATGCACTGGCTAGAAACTGGTATGGCACACGCTAGACACTGCCTGGGCACAGGCTAGACTCTGGCTAGGCACAGGCTAGACACAGGCTAGACACAGGCTAGACACAGGCTAGACACAGGCTAGACACTGGCTAGGCACAGGCTAGACACTGGCTAGGCACAGGCTAGACTCTGGCTACGCACAGGCTAGACACAGGCTAGACACTGGCTAGGCACAGGCTAAGCACTCGGCTAGGCACAGGCTAGGCACTCGGCTAGGCACAGGCTAGATATAGGCTAGACACTGGCTAGGCACAGGCTATGCACAGGCTAGACACTGGCTATGCACTGGCTAGACACTGGCTAGGCACAGGCTAGACACTGGCTAGGCACAGGCTAGACACTGGCTAGGCACAGGCTAGACACAGGCTAGACACAGGCTAGACACTGGCTAGGCACAGGCTAGACTCTGGCTAGGCACAGGTTAGACACTGGCCAGACACTGGCCAGACACTGGCCAGACACTGGCCATGCACAGGCTAGGCACTCGGCTAGGCACAGGCTAGGTATAGGCTAGAAACTGGCTAGAAACTGGCTATGCACTGGCTAGGCACAGGCCAGACACTGGCTAGGCACATGCTAGGCACTGGCTAGACACTGGCTAGGCACAGGCTAGACAATGGATAGCCACAAGCTAGACACTGGCTAGGCAATGGCTAGACACTGGCTAGGCAAAGGCTAGACGCAGGCTAGGCACAGGCTAGACGCAGGCTTGACACTGGCTAGGCATAGGCTAGGCACAGGCTAGGCACAGGCTGGACACTGGCTATGCACAGGCTAGACACTGGCTATGCACAGGCTAGACACTGGCTATCCACAGGCTAGACACTGGCTAGGCACAGGCTAGACACTGGCTAGGCACAGGCTAGACTCTGGCTAGGCACAGGTTAGACACTGGCTAGACACTGGCCATGCACAGGCTAGGCACTCGGCTAGGCACAGGCTAGGTATAGGCTAGAAACTGGCTAGAAACTGACTATGCACTGTCTAGGCACAGGCCAGACACTGGCTAGGCACATGCTAGGCACTGGCTAGACACTGGCTAGGCACAGGCTAGACAATGGCTAGGCACAGGCTAGACACTGGCTAGGCACAGGCTAGACACTGGCTAGGCAATGGCTAGACACTGGCTAGGCAAAGGCTAGACGCAGGCTAGGCACAGGCTAGACGCAGGCTTGACACTGGCTAGGCATAGGCTAGGCACAGGCTAAACACTGGCTAGAAACTGGCTAGACTTTGGCTAGACACAGGCTAGACACTACGTAGACACTGGCTAGACACTGGCTAGGCACAGGCTAAGCACTCGGCTAGGCACAGGCTAGGGACAGGCTATGTACATGCCAATCACAGGCAAGGCACAGGCTAGACACAGGGAAGACACAGGCTAGACACTGGTATGGCACACGCTGGACACTGTCTAGGCACAGTCTAGACTCTGGCTAGCCACAGGCTAGACACTGGCTAGACACTGGCTAGGCACAGGCTGGACACTGGCTGGGCACAGGCTAGACAAGGGCTCGACACTGGCTAGGCACAGGCTAGGCACAGGCTAAACACTGGCTATCCACTGGCTAGACACTGGTATGGCACACGCTAGACACTGCCTGGGCACAGGCTAGACTCTGGCTAGGCACAGGCTAGACTCTGGCTAGGCACAGGCTAGACACAGGCTAGACACTGGCTAGGCACAGGCTAAGCACTCGGCTAGGCACAGGCTAGGCACTCGGCTAGGCACAGGCTAGATATAGGCTAGACACTGGCTAGGCACAGGCTATGCACAGGCTAGACACTGGCTATGCACTGGCTAGACACTGGCTAGGCACAGGCTAGACACTGGCTAGGCACAGGCTAGACACTGGCTATCCACTGGCTAGACACTGGTATGGCACACGCTAGACACTGCCTGGGCACAGGCTAGACTCTGGCTAGGCACAGGCTAGACACTGGCTAGGCACAGGCTAGACACTGGCTAGGCACAGGCTAGACACTGGCTAGGCAAAGGCTAGACACTGGCTAGGCAAAGGCTAGGCAAAGGCTAGACGCAGGCTAGGCACAGGCTAGACGCAGGCTAGGCACAGGCTAGACGCAGGCTTGACACTGGCTAGGCACAGGCTAAACACTGGCTAGACACTGGCTATGCACATGCCAATCACAGGCAAGGCACTGGCTAGACACAGGGAAGACACAGGCTAGACACTGGTATGGCACACGCTGGACACTGTCTAGGCACAGGCTAGACTCTGGCTAGCCACAGGCTAGACACTGGCTAGACACTGGCTAGGCACAGGCTAGACACTGGCTGGGCACAGGCTAGACACTGGCTAGGCACAGGCTAGACACTGGCTTGGCACAGGCTAGACACTGGCTAGGCAAAGGCTAGACACTGGCTAGGCAAAGGCTAGACGCAGGCTAGATACAGGCTAGACGCAGGCTAGGCACAGGCTAGACGCAGGCTTGACACTGGCTAGGCACAGGCTAAACACTGGCTATGCACTGGCTAGACACTGGTATGGCACACGATAGACACTGTCTGGGCACAGGCTAGACTCTGGCTAGGCACAGGCTAGACACAGGCTAGACACTGGCTAGGCACAGGCTAGACTCTGGCTAGGCACAGGCTAGACACAGGCTAGACACTGGCTAGGCACAGGCTAGGCATTCGGCTAGGCAGAGGCTAGGCACTCGGCTAGGCACAGGCTAGACACAGGCTAGGCACAGGCTAGACGCAGGCTTGACACTGGCTAGGCATAGGCTAGGCACAAGCTAGACACTGGCTAGAAACTGGCTAGACACTAGGTAGACACTGGCTAGACACTGGCTAGACACTGGCTAGGCACAGGCTAGACAATGGCTAGGCACAGGCTAGACACAGGCTAGACACTGGCTAGACACAGGCTAGACACAAGCTGGGCACAGGCCAGACACTGGCTAGGCACATGCTTGGCACTGGCTAGACACTGGCTAGGCACAGGCTAGACACTGGCTAGACACAGGCTAGACACTGGCTAGACACTGGCTAGACACTGGCTAGGCACTGTGTAGACACTGACTAGACACTGACTAGACACTGTCTAGACACTGACTAGACACTGTCTAGACACTGACTAGACACTGACTAGGCACTGACTAGACACTGACTAGGCACTGGCTAGGCACTGGCTAGGCACTGGCTAGACACTGGCTAGACACTGGCTAGGCATAGGCTAGACACTGGCTAGACACTGGCTAGGCACAGGCTAGGCACTCGGCTAGGCACAGGCTAGGCACTCGGCTAGGCACAGGCTAGGCACTCGGCTAGGCACAGGCTATGCACAGGCTAGACACTGGTATGGCACACGCTAGACATTGTCTGGGCACAGGCTAGACACTGGCTAGGCACAGGCTAGACTCTGGCTAGGCACAGGTTAGACACTGGCCAGACACTGGCAATGCACAGGCTAGGCACTCGGCTAGGCACAGGCTAGGTATAGGCTAGGCACAGGCTAGGCACTCGGCTAGGCACAGGCTATGCACAGGCTATGCACAGGCTAGACACTGGCTAGGCACAGGCAGGCACAGGCTATACACTGGCTATGCACTGGCTAGAAACTGGTATGGCACACGCTAGACACTGTCTGGGCACAGGCTAGACTCTGGCTAGGCACAGGCTAGACACAGGCTAGACACTGGCTAGGCACAGGCTAGACTCTGGCTAGGCACAGGCTAGACACAGGCTAGACACTGGCTAGGCACAGGCTAGGCACTCGGCTAGGCACAGGCTAGGCACTCGGCTAGGCACAGGCTAGGCACTCGGCTAGGCACAGGCTATGCACAGGCTAGACACTGGCTAGGCACAGGGAGGCACATGCTATACACTGGCTATGCACTGGCTTGACACTGGTATGGCACACGCTAGACAATGGCTATGCACTGGCTAGACACTGGTATGGCACACGCTAGACATTGTCTGGGCACAGGCTAGACACTGGCTAGGCACAGGCTAGACTCTGGCTGGGCACAGGTTAGGCACTCGGCTAGGCACAGGCTAGGTATAGGCTAGAAACTGGCTAGAAACTTGCTATGCACTGGCTAGGCACAGGCCAGACACTGGCTAGGCACATGCTAGGCACTGGCTAGACACTGGCTAGGCACAGGCTAGACAATGGCTAGGCACAGGCTAGACACTGGCTAGGCAATGGCTAGACACTGGCTTGGCAAAGGCTAGACGGAGGCTAGGCACAGGCTAGACGCAGGCTTGACACTGGCTAGGCATAGGCTAGGCACAGGCTAAACACTGGCTAGAAACTGGCTAGACTTTGGCTAGACACAGGCTAGACACTACGTAGACACTGGCTAGACACTGGCAAGACACTGGATAGGCACAGGCTAAGCACTCGGCTAGGCACAGGCTAGGCACTCGGCTAGGCACAGGCTAGATAAAGGCTAGACACTGGCTAGGCATAGGCTAGGCACAGGCTAGACACTGGCTAGGCACAGGCTAGAAACTGGCTAGAAACTGGCTAGACACTACGTAGACACTGGCTAGACACTGGCTAGGCACAGGCTAGACAATGGCTAGGCACAGGCTAAACACTGGCTATGCACTGGCTAGACACTGGCTAGACACAGGCTAGACACTGGCTAGGCACAGGCTAGACAATGGCTAGGCACAGGCTATACACTGGCTAGTCACAGGCTAGACACTGGCTAGACACAGGCTAGACACTGGCTAGACACAGGCTAGACACTGGCTAGACACAGGCTAGACACTGGCTAGGCACAGGCTATGCACATGCCAATCACAGGCAAGGCACAGGCTAGACACAGGGAAGACACAGGCTAGACACTGGTATGGCACACGCTGGACACTGTCTAGGCACAGGCTAGACTCTGGCTAGCCACAGGCTAGACACTGGCTAGACACTGGCTAGGCACAGGCTAGACACTGGCTGGGCACAGGCTAGACACTGGCTAGGCACAGGCTAGACACTGGCTAGGCACAGGCTAGACACTGGCTAGGCAAAGGCTAGACACTGGCTAGGCAAAGGCTAGACGCAGGCTAGATACAGGCTAGACGCAGGCTAGGCACAGGCTAGACGCAGGCTTGACACTGGCTAGGCACAGGCTAAACACTGGCTATGCACTGGCTAGACACTGGTATGGCACACGATAGACACTGTCTGGGCACAGGCTAGACTCTGGCTAGGCACAGGCTAGACACAGGCTAGACACTGGCTAGGCACAGGCTAGACTCTGGCTAGGCACAGGCTAGACACAGGCTAGACACTGGCTAGGCACAGGCTAGGCATTCGGCTAGGCAGAGGCTAGGCACTCGGCTAGGCACAGGCTAGACACAGGCTAGGCACAGGCTAGACGCAGGCTTGACACTGGCTAGGCATAGGCTAGGCACTGTCTAGACACTGACTAGACACTGACTAGACACTGTCTAGACACTGACTAGACACTGACTAGGCACTGACTAGACACTGACTAGGCACTGGCTAGGCACTGGCTAGGCACTGGCTAGACACTGGCTAGACACTGGCTAGGCATAGGCTAGATACTGGCTAGACACTGGCTAGGCACAGGCTAGGCACTCGGCTAGGCACAGGCTAGGCACGCGGCTAGGCACAGGCTAGGCACTCGGCTAGGCACAGGCTATGCACAGGCTAGACACTGGTACGGCACACGCTAGACATTGTCTGGGCACAGGCTAGACACTGGCTAGGCACAGGCTAGACTCTGGCTAGGCACAGGTTAGACACTGGCCAGACACTGGCAATGCACAGGCTAGGCACTCGGCTAGGCACAGGCTAGGTATAGGCTAGGCACAGGCTAGGCACTCGGCTAGGCACAGGCTATGCACAGGCTAGACACTGGCTAGGCACAGGCAGGCACAGGCTATACACTGGCTATGCACTGGCTAGAAACTGGTATGGCACACGCTAGACACTGTCTGGGCACAGGCTAGACTCTGGCTAGGCACAGGCTAGACACAGGCTAGACACTGGCTAGGCACAGGCTAGACACTGGCTAGGCACAGGCTAGACACAGGCTAGACACTGGCTAGGCACAGGCTAGGCACTCCGGCTAGGCACAGGCTAGGCACTCCGGCTAGGCACAGGCTAGGCACTCGGCTAGGCACAGGCTATGCACAGGCTAGACACTGGCTAGGCACAGGGAGGCACATGCTATACACTGGCTATGCACTGGCTTGACACTGGTATGGCACACGCTAGACAATGGCTATGCACTGGCTAGACACTGGTATGGCACACGCTAGACATTGTCTGGGCACAGGCTAGACACTGGCTAGGCACAGGCTAGACTCTGGCTGGGCACAGGTTAGGCACTCGGCTAGGCACAGGCTAGGTATAGGCTAGAAACTGGCTAGAAACTTGCTATGCACTGGCTAGGCACAGGCCAGACACTGGCTAGGCACATGCTAGGCACTGGCTAGACACTGGCTAGGCACAGGCTAGACAATGGCTAGGCACAGGCTAGACACTGGCTAGGCAATGGCTAGACACTGGCTAGGCAAAGGCTAGACGCAGGCTAGGCACAGGCTAGACGCAGGCTTGACACTGGCTAGGCATAGGCTAGGCACAGGCTAAACACTGGCTAGAAACTGGCTAGACTTTGGCTAGACACAGGCTAGACACTACGTAGACACTGGCTAGACACTGGCAAGACACTGGCTAGGCACAGGCTAAGCACTCGGCTAGGCACAGGCTAGGCACTCGGCTAGGCACAGGCTAGATAAAGGCTAGACACTGGCTAGGCATAGGCTAGGCACAGGCTAGACACTGGCTAGGCACAGGCTAGAAACTGGCTAGAAACTGGCTAGACACTACGTAGACACTGGCTAGACACTGGCTAGACACTGGCTAGGCACAGGCTAGACAATGGCTAGGCACAGGCTAAACACTGGCTATGCACTGGCTAGACACTGGCTAGACACAGGCTAGACACTGGCTAGGCACAGGCTAGACAATGGCTAGGCACAGGCTATACACTGGCTAGTCACAGGCTAGACACTGGCTAGACACAGGCTAGACACTGGCTAGACACAGGCTAGGCACTGGCTAGACACAGGCTAGACACTGGCTAGGCACAGGCTATGCACATGCCAATCACAGGCAAGGCACAGGCTAGACACAGGGAAGACACAGGCTAGACACTGGTATGGCACACGGTGGACACTGTCTAGGCACAGGCTAGACTCTGGCTAGCCACAGGCTAGACACTGGCTAGACACTGGCTAGGCACAGGCTAGACACTGGCTGGGCACAGGCTAGACATGGGCTCGACACTGGCTAGGCACAGGCTAAACACTGGCTATGCACTGGCTAGACACTGGTATGGCACACGCTAGACACTGCCTGGGCACAGGCTAGACTCTGGCTAGGCACAGGCTAGACACAGGCTAGACACAGGCTAGACACAGGCTAGACACAGGCTAGACACAGGCTAGACACAGGCTAGACACTGGCTAGGCACAGGCTAGACACTGGCTAGGCACAGGCTAGACTCTGGCTACGCACAGGCTAGACACAGGCTAGACACTGGCTAGGCACAGGCTAAGCACTCGGCTAGGCACAGGCTAGGCACTCGGCTAGGCACAGGCTAGATATAGGCTAGACACTGGCTAGGCACAGGCTATGCACAGGCTAGACACTGGCTATGCACTGGCTAGACACTGGCTAGGCACAGGCTAGACACTGGCTAGGCACAGGCTAGACACTGGCTAGGCACAGGCTAGACACAGGCTAGACACAGGCTAGACACTGGCTAGGCACAGGCTAGACTCTGGCTAGGCACAGGTTAGACTCTGGCCAGACATTGGCCAGACACTGGCCATGCACAGGCTAGGCACTCGGCTAGGCACAGGTTAGGTATAGGCTAGAAACTGGCTATGCACTGGCTAGGCACAGGCCAGACACTGGCTAGGCACATGCTAGGCACTGGCTAGACACTGGCTAGGCACAGGCTAGACAATGGATAGCCACAAGCTAGACACTGGCTAGGCAATGGCTAGACACTGGCTAGGCAAAGGCTAGACGCAGGCTAGGCACAGGCTAGACGCAGGCTTGACACTGGCTAGGCATAGGCTAGGCACAGGCTAGGCACAGGCTAGACACTGGCTATGCACAGGCTAGACACTGGCTATGCACAGGCTAGACACTGGCTATCCACAGGCTAGACACTGGCTAGGCACAGGCTAGACACTGGCTAGGCACAGAATAGACACTGGCTAGGCACAAGCTAGACACTGGCTATGCACTGGCTAGACACTGGTTTGGCACACGCTAGACATTGTCTGGGCACAGGCTAGACACTGGCTAGGCACAGGCTAGACTCTGGCTAGGCACAGGTTAGACACTGGCTAGACACTGGCCATGCACAGGCTAGGCACTCGGCTAGGCACAGGCTAGGTATAGGCTAGAAACTGGCTAGAAACTGACTATGCACTGTCTAGGCACAGGCCAGACACTGGCTAGGCACATGCTAGGCACTGGCTAGACACTGGCTAGGCACAGGCTAGACAATGGCTAGGCACAGGCTAGACACTGGCTAGGCACAGGCTAGACACTGGCTAGGCAATGGCTAGACACTGGCTAGGCAAAGGCTAGACGCAGGCTAGGCACAGGCTAGACGCAGGCTTGACACTGGCTAGGCATAGGCTAGGCACAGGCTAAACACTGGCTAGAAACTGGCTAGACTTTGGCTAGACACAGGCTAGACACTACGTAGACACTGGCTAGACACTGGCTAGGCACAGGCTAAGCACTCGGCTAGGCACAGGCTAGGCACAGGCTATGTACATGCCAATCACAGGCAAGGCACAGGCTAGACACAGGGAAGACACAGGCTAGACACTGGTATGGCACACGCTGGACACTGTCTAGGCACAGGCTAGACTCTGGCTAGCCACAGGCTAGACACTGGCTAGACACTGGCTAGGCACAGGCTAGACACTGGCTGGGCACAGGCTAGACAAGGGCTCGACACTGGCTAGGCACAGGCTAGGCACAGGCTAAACACTGGCTATCCACTGGCTAGACACTGGTATGGCACACGCTAGACACTGCCTGGGCACAGGCTAGACTCTGGCTAGGCACAGGCTAGACTCTGGCTAGGCACAGGCTAGACTCTGGCTAGGCACAGGCTAGACACAGGCTAGACACTGGCTAGGCACAGGCTAAGCACTCGGCTAGGCACAGGCTAGGCACTCGGCTAGGCACAGGCTCGATATAGGCTAGACACTGGCTAGGCACAGGCTATGCACAGGCTAGACACTGGCTATGCACTGGCTAGACACTGGCTAGGCACAGGCTAGACACTGGCTAGGCACAGGCTAGACACTGGCTAGGCACAGGCTAGACACTGGCTATCCACTGGCTAGACACTGGTATGGCACACGCTAGACACTGCCTGGGCACAGGCTAGACTCTGGCTAGGCACAGGCTAGACACTGGCTAGGCACAGGCTAGACACTGGCTAGGCACAGGCTAGACACTGGCTAGGCAAAGGCTAGACACTGGCTAGGCAAAGGCTAGACGCAGGCTAGGCACAGGCTAGACGCAGGCTAGGCACAGGCTAGACGCAGGCTTGACACTGGCTAGGCACAGGCTAAACACTGGCTATGCACTGGCTAGACACTGGTATGGCACACGATAGACACGGTCTGGGCACAGGCTAGACTCTGGCTAGGCACAGGCTAGACACAGGCTAGACACTGGCTAGGCACAGGCTAGACTCTGGCTAGGCACAGGCTAGACACAGGCTAGACACTGGCTAGGCACAGGCTAGGCATTCGGCTAGGCAGAGGCTAGGCACTCTGCTAGGCACAGGCTAGATATAGGCTAGACACTGGCTAGGCACAGGCTATGCACAGGCTAGACACTGGCTAGGCACAGGCAGGCACAGGCTATACACTGGCTATGCACTGGCTTGACACTGGTATGGCACACGCTAGACACTGTTTAGGCACAGCCTAGACTCTGGCTAGGCACAGGCTAGACACAGGCTAGACACTGGCTAGGCACAGGCTAGACTCTGGCTAGGCACAGGTTAGACACTGGCTAGACACTGACTATGCACAGGCTAGGCACTCGGCTAGGCACAGACTAGGTATAGGCTAGAAACAGGCTAGAAACTGGCTAGAAACTGGCTATGCTCTGGCTAGGCACAGGCCAGACACTGGTAAGGCACATGCTAGGCACTGGCTAGACACTGGCTATGCACAGACTAGACACTGGCTAGGCACAGGCTAGACACTGGCTAGGCACAGGCTAGACACAGGCTAGACACAGGCTAGACACTGGCTAGGCACAGGCAAGACACAGGCTAGACACAGGCTAGACACAGGCTAGACACTGGCTAGGCACAGGCTAGACACTGGCTTGCCACAGGCTAGACACTGGCTTGGCACAGACTAGACACTGGCTAGGCACAGGCTAGACACTGGCTAGGCACAGGCTAGACACAGGCTAGACACAGGCTAGACACTGGCTAGGCACAGGCAAGACACAGGCTAGACACAGGCTAGACACAGGCTGGACACTGGCTAGGCACAGGCCAGACACTGGTAAGCCACATGCTAGGCACTGGCTAGACACTGGCTATGCACAGACTAGACACTGGCTAGGCACAGGCTAGACACTGGCTAGGCACAGGCTAGACACAGGCTAGACACAGGCTAGACACAGGCTAGACACTGGCTAGGCACAGGCAAGACACAGGCTAGACACAGGCTAGAAACAGGCTAGAAACTGGCTAGAAACTGGCTATGCTCTGGCTAGGCACAGGCCAGACACTGGTAAGGCACATGCTAGGCACTGGCTAGACACTGGCTAGGCACAGGCTAGACAATGGCTAGGCACAGGCTAGACACTGGCTAGGCAAAGGCTAGGCACAGGCTAGACGCAGGCTTGACACTGGCTAGGCATAGGCTAGGCACAGGCTAAACACTGGCTAGAAACTGGCTAGACACTGGCTAGGCACATGCTAGGCACTGGCTAGACACTGGCTAGGCACAGGCTAGACAATGGCTAGGCACAGGCTAGACACTGGCTAGGCACAGGCTAGACGCAGGCTAGGCACAGGCTAGACACAGGCTAGGCACAGGCTAGACGCAGGCTTGACACTGGCTAGGCATAGGCTAGGCACAGGCTAGACACTGGCTAGAAACTGGCTAGACACTAGGTAGACACTGGCTAGACACTGGCTAGACACTGGCTAGGCACAGGCTAGACAATGGCTAGGCACAGGCTAGACACAGGCTAGACACTGGCTAGACACAGGCTAGACACTGGCTGGGCACAGGCCAGACACTGGCTGGGCACAGGCCAGACACTGGCTAGGCACATGCTTGGCACTGGCTAGACACTGGCTAGGCACAGGCTAGACACTGGCTAGACACAGGCTAGACACTGGCTAGACACTGGCTAGGCACTGTCTAGACACTGACTAGACACTGTCTAGACACTGACTAGGCACTGGCTAGACACTGGCTAGACACTGGCTAGGCATAGGCTAGACACTGGCTAGACACTCGGCTAGGCACAGGCTATGCACAGGCTAGACACTGGTATGGCACACGCTAGACATTGTCTGGGCACAGGCTAGACACTGGCTAGGCACAGGCTAGACTCTGGCTAGGCACAGGTTAGACACTGGCCAGACACTGGCAATGCACAGGCTAGGCACTCGGCTAGGCACAGGCTAGGTATAGGCTAGGCACAGGCTAGGCACTCGGCTAGGCACAGGCTATGCACAGGCTAGACACTGGCTAGGCACAGGCAGGCACAGGCTATACACTGGCTATGCACTGGCTAGAAACTGGTATGGCACACGCTAGACACTGTCTGGGCACAGGCTAGACTCTGGCTAGGCACAGGCTAGACACAGGCTAGACACTGGCTAGGCACAGGCTAGACTCTGGCTAGGTACAGGCTAGACACAGGCTAGACACTGGCTAGGCACAGGCTAGGCACTCGGCTAGGCACAGGCTAGGCACTCGGCTAGGCACAGGCTAGGCACTCGGCTAGCCACAGGCTATGCACAGGCTAGACACTGGCTAGGCACAGGCAGGCACAGGCTATACACTGGCTATGCACTGGCTTGACACTGGTATGGCACACGCTAGACAATGGCTATGCACTGGCTAGACACTGGTATGGCACACGCTAGACATTGTCTGGGCACAGGCTAGACACTGGCTAGGCACAGGCTAGACTCTGGCTGGGCACAGGTTAGACACTGGCCAGACACTGGCCATGCACAGGCTAGGCACTTGGCTAGGCACAGGCTAGGTATAGGCTAGAAACTGGTTAGAAACTGGCTATGCACTGTCTAGGCACAGGCCAGACACTGGATAGGCACATGCTAGGCACTGGCTAGACACTGGCTAGGCACAGGCTAGACAATGGCTAGGCACAGGTTAGACACTGGCTAGGCAATGGCTAGACACTGGCTAGGCAAAGGCTAGACGCAGGCTAGGCACAGGCTAGACGCAGGCTTGACACTGGCTAGGCATAGGCTAGGCACAGGCTAAACACTGGCTAGAAACTGGCTAGACTTTGGCTAGACACAGGCTAGACACTACGTAGACACTGGCTAGACACTGGCAAGACACTGGCTAGGCACAGGCTAAGCACTCGGCTAGGCACAGGCTAGGCACTCGGCTAGGCACAGGCTAGATAAAGGCTAGACACTGGCTAGGCATAGGCTAGGCACAGGCTAGACACTGGCTAGGCACAGGCTAGAAACTGGCTAGAAACTGGCTAGACACTACGTAGACACTGGCTAGACACTGGCTAGGCACAGGCTAGACAATGGCTAGGCACAGGCTAGACACAGGCTAGACACTGGCTAGACACAGGCTAGACACTGGCTAGGCACAGGCTAGACAATGGCTAGGCACAGGCTATACACTGGCTAGTCACAGGCTAGACACTGGCTAGACACAGGCTAGACACTGGCTAGGCACAGGCTATGCACATGCCAATCACAGGCAAGGCACAGGCTAGACACAGGGAAGACACAGGCAAGACACTGGTATGGCACACGGTGGACACTGTCTAGGCACAGGCTAGACTCTGGCTAGCCACAGGCTAGACACTGGCTAGACACTGGCTAGGCACAGGCTAGACACTGGCTGGGCACAGGCTAGACATGGGCTCGACACTGGCTAGGCACAGGCTAGGCACAGGCTAAACACTGGCTATGCACTGGCTAGACACTGGTATGGCACACGCTAGACACTGCCTGGGCACAGGCTAGACTCTGGCTAGGCACAGGCTAGACACAGGCTAGACACTGGCTAGGCACAGGCTAGACTCTGGCTACGCACAGGCTAGACACAGGCTAGACACTGGCTAGGCACAGGCTAAGCACTCGGCTAGGCACAGGCTAGGCACTCGGCTAGGCACAGGCTAGATATAGGCTAGACACTGGCTAGGCACAGGCTATGCACAGGCTAGACACTGGCTATGCACTGGCTACACACTGGCTAGGCACAGGCTAGACACTGGCTAGGCACAGGCTAGACACTGGCTAGGCACATGCTAGACACTGGCTAGGCACAGGCTAGACACTGGCTAGGCACAGGCTAGACACTGGCAAGGCAAAGGCTAGACGCAGGCTAGGCACAGGCTAGACGCAGGCTTGACACTGGCTAGGCACAGGCTAAACACTGGCTATGCACTGGCTAGACACTGGTATGGCACACGATAGACACTGTCTGGGCACAGGCTAGACTCTGGCTAGGCACAGGCTAGACACAGGCAAGACACTGGCTAGGCACAGGCTAGACTCTAGCTAGGCACAGGCTAGACACAGGCTAGACACTGGCTAGGCACAGGCTAGGCACTCGGCTAGGCACAGGCTAGGCACTCGGCTAGGCACAGGCTAGATATAGGCTAGACACTGGCTAGGCACAGGCTATGCACAGGCTAGACACTGGCTAGGCACAGGCAGGCACAGGCTATACACTGGCTATGCACTGGCTTGACACTGGAATGGCACACGCTAGACACTGTCTAGGCACAGCCTAGACTCTGGCTAGGCACAGGCTAGACACAGGCTAGACACAGGCTAGACACAGGCTAGACACAGGCTAGACACAGGCTAGACACTGGCTAGGCACAGGCTAGACTCTGGCTAGGCACAGGTTAGACACTGGCTAGACACTGGCTATGCACAGGCTAGGCACTCGGCTAGGCACAGGCTAGGTATAGGCTAGAAACTGGCTAGAAACTGGCTATGCTCTGGCTAGGCACAGGCCAGACACTGGTAAGGCACATGCTAGGCACTGGCTAGACACTGGCTAGGCACAGGCTAGACAATGGCTAGGCACAGGCTACATGCAGGCTTGACACTGGCTAGGCATAGGCTAGGCACAGGCTAAACACTGGCTAGAAACTGGCTAGACACTGGCTAGACACAGGCTAGACACTGGCTAGGCACAGGCCAGACACTGGCTAGGCACATGCTAGGCACTGGCTAGACACTGGCTAGGCACAGGCTAGACAATGGCTAGGCACAGGCTAGACACTGGCTAGGCACAGGCTAGACGCAGGCTAGGCACAGGCTAGACACAGGCTAGACACAGGCTAGACGCAGGCTTGACACTGGCCAGGCATAGGCTAGGCACAGGCTAGACACGGGCTAGGCACAGGCTAGACACTGGCTAGAAACTGGTTAGACACTAGGTAGACACTGTCTAGACCCTGGCTAGACACTGGCTTGATACTGGCTAGACACTGGCTAGGCACAGGCTAGACAAGAGCTAGGCACAGGCTAGACACAGGCTAGACACTGGCTAGACACAGGCTAGACACTGGCTGGGCACAGGCCAGACACTGGCTAGGCACATGCTTGGCACTGGCTAGACACTGGCTAGGCACAGGCTAGACACTGGCTAGACACAGGCTAGACACTGGCTAGGCACAGGCTATGCACATGCCAATCACAGGCAAGGCACAGGCTGGACACAGGGAAGAAAAGGCTAGACACTGGTATGGCACACGCTGGACACTGTCTAGGCACAGGCTAGGCTCTGGCTAGCCACAGGCTAGACACTGGCTAGACACTGGCTAGGCACAGGCTAGACACTGGCTGGGCACAGGCTAGACATGGGCTCGACACTGGCTAGAAACTGGCTCTGCACTGGCTAGGCACAGGCCAGACACTGGCTAAGCACAGGCTAGATACTGGCTAGACACAGGCTATACACTGGCTATGCACTGGCTTGACACTGGTATGGCACAGGCTATACACTGGCTATGCACTGGCTTGACACTGGTATGGCACACGCTAGACACTGTCTAGGCACAGGCTAGACTCTGGCTAGGCACAGACTAGACACAGGCTAGACACTGGCTAGGCACAGGCTAAACACAGGCTAGACACATGCTAGACACTGGCTAGACACTGGCTAGGCACAAGCTCTGCACTGGCTAGGCACAGGCAGGCACAGGCTAGCCACAGGCTAGACACAGGGTAGACACTGGCTAGACACAGGCTAAACACTGGCTAGACACTGGCTAGACACAGGCTAGACACTGGCTAGGCACAGGCCAGACACTGGTTAGGCACATGCTAGGCACTGGCTAGACACTGGCTAGGCACAGGCTAGACACTGGCTAGGCACAGGCTAGGCACAGGCTAGACACTGGCTAGGCACAGGCTAGACATAGGCTAGACACTGGCTAGGCACAGGCTAGGCACAGGCTAGACACTGGCTATGCACAGGCTAGACACTGGCTAGGCACAGGCTAGACACTGGCTAGGCACAGGCTAGACACTGGCTAAGCACAGGCTAGATACTGGCTAGGCACAGGCTAGACTCTGGCTAGGCACAGGCTAGACACAGGCTAGACACTGGCTAGGCACAGGCTAGACACTGGCTAGGCACAGGTTAGACACTGGCTAGACACTGGCTAGGCATAGGCTAGGCACTCGGCTAGGCACAGGCTAGGTATAGGCTAGACACTGGCTAGAAACTGGCTCTGCACTGGCTAGGCACAGGCCAGACACTGGCTAGGCACATGCTAGGCACTGGCTAGACACTGGTATGGCACAGGCTATACACTGGCTATGCACTGGCTTGACACTGGTATGGCACACGCTAGACACTGTCTAGGCACAGGCTAGACTCTGGCTAGGCACAGGCTAGACACAGGCTAGACACTGGCTAGGCACAGGCTAGACACTGGCTAGGCACAGGTTAGACACTGGCTAGACACTGGCTAGGCACAGGCTAGACAATGGCTAGGCACAGGCTAGACAATGGCTAGGCACAGGCTAGACACTGGCTAGGCACAGGCTAGACACTGGCTAGGCACAGGCTAGACACTGGCTAGGCACAGGCTAGACGCAGGCTTGACACTGGCTAGGCATAGGCTAGGCACAGGCTAGACACTGGCTAGAAACTGGCTAGACACTAGGTAGACACTGGCTAGACACTGGCTAGACACTGGCTAGGCACAGGCTAGACACAGGCTAGACACTGGCTAAAAACAGGCTAGACTCTGGCTAGGCACAGGCTAGGCACTGGCAAGGCACAGACTAGATATAGGCTAGATACTGGCTAGGCACAGTCTAGACTTTGGCTAAGCACAGGCTAGAGACAGGCTAAGCACAGGCTAGACACAGGCTATGCACAGGCTAGACACAGGCTAAACACTTGCTAAACACTGTCTAAACACTGTCTAAACACTGTCTAAACACTGGCTAGACACACGCTAGACACTGGCTAGACACAGGCTATACACTGGCTAGACACTGTCTAGACACAGGCTAGACGTGTTTCAGACCGACAGACTAGACAGGCGATTCACAGGCTACACACAGGCTAGGCACATGCCAATCACAGGCAAGGCACAGGCTAAACACTGGCTAGGCACAGGCGAGACACTGGCTAGGCACAGGCTGGACATAGGCTAGACACTGGCTAGGCACAGGCTAGACATAGGCTAGACACTGGCTAGGCACAGGCTAGACATAGGCTAGACACTGGCTAGGCACAGGCTAGACACTGGCTAGGCACAGGCTAGACACTGGCTAGTCACAGGCGAGACACTGGCTAGGCACAGGCTGGACATAGGCTAGACACAGGCTAGACACTGGCTAGGCACAGGCGAGACACTGGCTAGGCACAGGCTAGACACTGGCTAGGCACAGGCTAGACACTTGCTAGGCACAGGCTAGACACTGTCTAGTCACAGGCGAGACACTGGCTAGGCACAGGCTGGACATAGGCTAGACACTGGCTAGGCACAGGCTAGACATAGGCTAGACACTGGCTAGGCACAGGCTAGACACTGGCTAGGCACAGGCTAGACACTTGCTAGGCACAGGCTAGACACTGTCTAGGCACAGGCTAGACACTGGCTAGGCACAGGCTAGACACTGGCTAGGCACAGGCTAGAATCTGGCTAGGCACTGGCTAGACACTGGCTAGGCACTGGCTATACACTGGCTAGGCACTGGCTAGACACTGGCTAGACATAGTCCAGCCCGACAGAGTGGACAGTCGATACACAGGCTAGACACAGGCAAGGCACATGCCATTCACAGGCAAGGCACAGGCTAAACACTGGCTAAACACCGGCTAAACACTGGCAAAACACTGGCTAGGCACAGGCTAGACACTGGCTAGGCACAGGCGAGACACTGGCTAGGCACAGGCTGGACATAGGCTAGACACTGGCTAGGCACAGGCTAGACATAGGCTAGACACTGGCTAGGCACAGACTAGACACTGGCTAGGCACAGGCTAGACACCGGCTAGACACTGGCTAGGCACAGGCTAGACACTGGCTAGGCACAGGCTAGGCACTGGCTAGGCACAGGCTAGGCACAGGTTAGACACTGGCCAGGTACAGGCTAGACTCTGGCTGGGCACGTGCCAATCGCAGGCAAGGCACAGGCTAGACACAGGCTAGATACTGGTATGGCACACGCAAGACACTGTCTAGGCACAGACCAGACACTGGCTAGGCACAGGCTAGAAACTGGCTAGGCACAAGCTAGACACAGGCTAGGCACAGGCTTGACACTGGCTAGGCACAGGCTAGACACTGGCTAAAAACAGGCTAGACTCTGGCTAGGCACAGGCTACGCACTGGCAAGACACAGACTAGATATAGGCTAGATACTGGCTAGGCACAGTCTAGACTCTGGCTAAGCACAGGCTAGAGACAGGCTAAGCACAGGCTAGACACAGGCTATGCACAGGCTAGACACAGGCTAAACACTGGCTAAACACTGTCTAAACACTGTCTAAATACTGTCTAAACACTGTCTAAACACTGGCTAGGCACAGGCTAGACACTGGCTAGACACAGGCTATACACTGGCTAGACACTGTCTAGACACAGGCTAGACGTAGTTGAGACCGACAGACTAGACAGGCGATTCACAGGCTAGACACAGGCTAGGCACATGCCAATCACAGGCAAGGCACAGGCTAAACACTGGCTAGGCACAGGCGAGACACTGGCTAGGCACAGGCTGGACATAGGCTAGACACTGGCTAGGCACAGGCTAGACATAGGCTAGACACTGGCTAGGCACAGGCTAGACACTGGCAAGGCACAGGCGAGACACTGGCTAGGCACAGGCTGGACATAGGCTAGACACTGGCTAGGCACAGGCTAGACACTTGCTAGGCACAGGCTAGACACTGGCTAGGCACAGGCTAGAATCTGGCTAGGCACTGGCTAGACACTGGCTAGGCACTGGCTAGACACTGGCTAGGCACTGGCTAGACACTGGCTAGGCACTGGCTAGACACTGGCTAGGCACTGGCTAGACACTGGCTAGGCATAGGCTAGAATCTGGCTAGGCACAGGCTAGACACTGGCTAGGCACAGGCTAGACACTGGCTAGGCACAGGCTAGACATTGGCTAGGCACAGGCTAGACACTGGCTAGGCACAGGCTAGACACTGGCTAGGCACAGGCTAGACACTGGCTAGACTCTGGCTAGACACTGGCTAGGCAAAGGCTAGACACTGGCTAGGCAATGGCTAGACACTGGCTAGACTCTGGCTAGGCACAGGCTAGGCACAGGCTAGACACTGGCTAGGCACAGGCTAGGCACAGGCTAGACACTGGCTAGGCACAGGCTAGGCAAAGGCTAGACACTGGCTAGGCACAGGCTAGGCAAAGGCTAGACACTGGCTAGGCACAGGCTAGACACTGGCTAACAACAGGCTAGACTCTGGCTAGGCACAGGCTAGGCACTGGCAAGGCACAGACTAGATAAAGGCTAGATACTGGCTAGGCACAGGCTAGACTCTGGCTAAGCACAGGCTAGAAACAGGCTAGGCACAGGCTAGACACATGCTATGTACAGGCTAGACACAGGCTATGCACAGCCTAGACACTGGCTAGGCACAGGCTAGAAACTGGCTAGGCACAGGCTAGACCCTGGCTAGGCACAGGCTAGACCCTGGCTAGGCACAGCCTAAACACTGGCAAAACACTGGCTAAACACTGGCTAGGCACAGGCTAGACACTGGCTAGACACAGGCTATACACTGGCTAGACACTGGCTAGACACAGGCTAGACATAGTCCAGACCGACAGACTGGACAGTCGATACACAGGCTAGACACAGGCTAGGCACATGCCAATCACAGGCAAGGCACAGGTTAAACACTGGCTAAACACTGGCTAAACCCCGGCTAGGCACAGGCTAGGCACAGGCTAGACACTGGCTAGGCACAGGCGAGACACTGGCTAGGCACAGGCTGGACATAGGCTAGACACTGGCTAGGCACGGGCTAGACATAGGCTAGACACTGGCTAGGCACAGACTAGACACTGGCTAGGCACAGGCTAGACACCGGCTAGGCACAGGCTAGACACTTGCTAGGCACAGGCTAGACACTTGCTAGACACTGGCAAGGCACTGGCTAGCCACTGGCTAGGCACTGGCTAGACACTGGCTAGGCACTGGCTAGACACTGGCTAGGCACTGGCTAGACACTTGCTAGGCACAGGCTAGACACTGGGTAGGCACAGGCTAGGCACTGGCTAGGCACAGGCTAGGCACAGGTTAGACACTGGCTAGGCACAGGTTAGACACTGGCCAGGTACAGGCTAGACTCTGGCTGGGCACATGTCAATCGCAGGCAAGGCACAGGCTAGACACAGGCTAGACACTGGTATGGCACACGCAAGACACTGTCTAGGCACAGACCAGACACTGGCTAGGCACAGGCTAGACACTGGCTAAGCACAGGCTAGACACTGGCTAGGCACAGGCTAGACACTGGCTAAGAACAGGCTAGACTCTGGCTAGACACTGGCTAGACACAGGCTAGACATAGTCCAGACCGACAGACTGGACAGTCGATACACAGGCTAGACACAGGCTAGGCACATGCCAATCACAGGCAAGGCACAGGCTAAACACTGGCTAAACACTGGCTAAACACTGGCTAGGCACAGGCTAGGCACAGGCTAGACACTGGCTAGGCACAGGCGAGACACTGGCTAGGCACAGGCTGGACATAGGCTGGACACTAGCTAGGCACAGGCTAGACATAGGCTAGACACTGGCTAGGCACAGACTAGACACTGGCTAGGCACAGGCTAGACACTGGCTAGGCACAGGCTAGACACTGGCTAGGCACAGGCTAGACACTTGCTAGGCACAGGCTAGACACTTGCTAGACACTGGCTAGGCACTGGCTAGACACTGGCTAGGCACTGGCTAGACACTGGCTAGGCACTGGCTAGACACTGGCTAGGCACTGGCTAGACACTGGCAAGGCACTGGCTAGACACTGGCTAGGCACTGGCTAGACACTGGCTAGGCACAGGCTAGACACTTGCTTGGCACAGGCTAGACACTGGCTAGACTCTGGCTAGGCACTGGCTAGACACTGGCTAGACTCTGGCTAGGCACTGGCTAGACACTGGCTAGGCACAGGTTAGACACTGGCCAGGTACAGGCTAGACTCTGGCTGGGCACAGGCCAGACACAGGCTAGGCACTAGCTAGGCACAGGCTAGGCACTGGCTAGGCACAGGCTAGACATGAGGCTAGACACTGGATAGGCACAGGCAAAAAACTGGCTATGCACTGCCTAGACACTGTCTAGGCACAGGCTAGACACTGGCTAGGCACAAGCTAAACACAGGCTAGGCACAAGTTAGACACTGGCTAGGCACAGGCTATGCACATGACAATCACAGGCAAGGCACAGGCTAGACACAGGCTAGACACTGGTATGGCACACGCAAGACACTGTCTAGGCACAGACTAGACTCTGGCTAGGCACAGGCTAGACACTGGGTAGACACAGGCTAGACATAGTCCAGACCGACAAACTGGACAGGCGATACACAGGCTAGACACAGGCTAGGCACATGCCAATCGCAGGCAAGGCACAGGCTAGACACAGGCTAGACACTGGTATGGCACACGCAAGACACTGTTTAGGCACAGACCAGACACTGGCTAGGCACAGGCTAGACACTGGCTAAGCACAGGCTAGACACTGGCTAGGCACAGGCTAGACATAGGCTAAACACTGGCTAGGCACAGACTAGACACTGGCTAGGCACAGGCTAGATACTGGCTAGGCACAGGCTAGACACTTGCTAGGCACAGGCTAGACACTTGCTAAACACTGGCTAGGCACAGGCTAGGCACAGGCTAGACACTGGCTAAGCACAGGCTAGACACTGGCTAGGCACAGGCTAGACATAGGCTAAGCACTGGCTAGGCACAGACTAGACACTGGCTAGGCACAGGCTAGACACTGGCTAGGCACAGGCTAGACACTGGCTAGGCACAGGCTAGACACTTGCTAGGCACAGGCTAGACACTTGCTAAACACTGGCTAGGCACAGGCTAGGCACAGGCTAGGCACAGGCTAGACACTGGCTAGGCACAGGCGAGACACTGGCTAGGCACAGGCTGGACATAGGCTAGACACTGGCTAGGCACAGGCTAGACATAGGCTAGACACTGGCTAGGCACAGACTAGACACTGGCTAGGCACAGGCTAGACACTGGCTAGGCACAGGCTAGACACTTGCTAGGCACAGGCTAGACACTTGCTAGACACTGGCTAGGCACTGGCTAGACACTGGCTAGGCACTGGCTAGACACTGGCTAGGCACTGGCTAGACACTGGCTAGGCACTGGCTAGACACTGGCTAGGCACTGGCTAGACACTGGCTAGGCACTGGCTAGACACTGGCTAGGCACTGGCTAGACACTGGCTAGGCACTGGCTAGACACTGGCTAGGCACTGGCTAGACACTGGCTAGGCACAGGCTAGACACTTGCTAGGCACAGGCTAGACACTGGCTAGACTCTGGCTAGGCACTGGCTAGACTCTGGCTAGGCACTGGCTAGACTCTGGCTAGGCACAGGAAAGGCACAGGCTAGACTCTGGCTAGGCACTGGCTAGACACTGGCTAGGCACTGGCTAGACACTGGCTAGACACAGGCTAGACATAGTCCAGACCGACAGACTGGACAGTCGATACACAGGCTAGACACTGGCTAGGCACAGGCTAGGCACTGGCTAGGCACAGGCTAGGCACAGGCTAGGCACAGGTTAGACACTGGCTAGGCACAGGTTAGATACTGGCCAGGTACAGGCCAGACTCTGGCTGGGCACAGGCCAGACACAGGCTAGGCACTAGCTAGGCACAGGCTAGGCACTGGCTAGGCACAGGCTAGACATAGGCTAGACACTGGATAGGCACAGGCTAGGCACAGGCAAAAAACTGGCTATGCACTGCCTAGACACTGTCTAGGCACAGGCTAGACACTGGCTAGGCACAGGCTAGACACTGGCTAGGCACAAGCTAGGCACAGGCTATCCACATGGCAATCACAGGCAAGGCACAGGCTAGACACAGGCTAGACACAGGCTAGACACTGGTATGGCACACGCTAGACACTGTCTAGGCACAGACTAGACTCTGGCTAGGTACAGGCTAGACACTGGGTAGACACAGGCTAGACATAGTCCAGACCGACAGACTGGACAAGCGATACACAGGCTAGACACAGGCTAGGCACATGCCAATCGCAGGCAAGGCACAGGCTAGACACAGGCTAGACACTGGTATGGCACAAGCAAGACACTGGCTAGGCACAGGCTAGACACTGGCTAGGCACAGGCTAGACACTGGCTAAACACTGTCTAAACACTGGCTAGGCACAGGCTAGACACTGGCTAGACACAGGCTATACACTGGCGAGACACTGGCTAGACACTGGCTAGACACAGGCTAGACATAGTCCAGACCGACAGACTGGACAGGCGATACACAGGCTAGACACAGGCTAGGCACATGCCAATCACAGGCAAGGCACAGGCCAAACACTGGCTAAACACTGGCTAGGCACAGGCTAGACACGGGCTTGGCACAGACTATACACTGGCTAGGCACAGGCTAGACACTGGGTAGGCACAGGCTATACACTGGCTAGACACTCGTTAGGCACAGGCTAGGCACTGGCTAGACACTGGCTATGCACAGGCTAGACACTGGCGAGACACTGGCTAGACACTGGCTAGACACTGGCTAGACACTGGCTAGACACTGGCTAGACACTGGCTAGACACTGGCTAGACACTGGCTAGACACTGGCTAGACACAGGCTAGACACTGGCTAGACACTGGCTAGGCACAGGCTAGACATTGGCTAGGCACAGGCTAGACATTGCCTAGGCACAGGCTAGACTCTGGCTAGGCACAGGCTAGACACTGGCTAGACTCTGGCAAGGCACAGGAAAGGCACAGGCTAGACTCTGGCTAGGCACTGGCTAGACACTGGCTAGGCACTGGCTAGACACTGGCTAAGCACTGGCTAGACACTGGCTAGGCACTGGCTAGACACTGGCTAGGCACTGGCTAGACACTGGCTAGGCACTGGCTAGACATAGGCTAGGCACAGGCTAGACATTGGCTAGGCACAGGCTAGACACTGGCTAGGCACAGGCTAGACACTGGCTAGGCACAGGCTAGACACTGGCTAGGCACAGGCTAGACACTGGCTAGACTCTGGCTAGGCACAGGCAAGGCACAGGCTAGACTCTGGCTAGGCACAGGCTAGACTCTGGCTAGGCACAGGCTAGACTCTGGCTAGGCACAGGCTAGACACCGGCTAGGCACAGGCTAGGCACAGGTTAGACACAGGCTAGGCACAGGTTAGACACTGGCTAGGCACAGGTTAGACACTGGCCAGGTACAGGCTAGACGCTGGCTGGGCAGAGGCTAGACACAGGCTAGGCACTAGTTAGGCACAGGCTAGGCACTGGCTAGGCACAGGCTAGACATAGGCTAGACACTGGATAGGCACAGGCTAGGCACAAGCAAAACACTGGCTATGCACAGCCTAGACACTGGCTAGACACAGGCTAGACACTGGCTAGGCACAAGCTAAACACAGGCTAGGCACAGGTTAGACACTGGCTAGGCACAGGCTATACACATGCCAATCACAGGCAAGGCACAGGCTAGACACAGGCTAGACACTGGTATGGCACACGCTAGACACTGTCTAGGCACAGACTAGACTCTGGCTAGGTACAGGCTAGACACTGGCTAGACATAGGCTAGACATAGTCCAGACCGACAGCCTGGACAGGCGATACACAGGCTAGACACAGGCCAGGCACATGCCAATCGCAGGCAAGGCACAGCTAGGCACAGGCTAGACACTGGTATGGCACACGCAAGACACTGTCTAGGCACAGGCTAGACACTGGCTAGGCACAGGCTAGACACTGGCTAGGCACAGGATAGACACTGGCTAGGCTTTGGCTAGACACTGGCTAGGCACTGGCTAGACACTGGCTAGGCACTGGCTAGACACTGGCTAGACACTGGCTAGGCACTGGCAAGGTACTGGCTAGACACTAGCTAGGCACTGGCTAGACACTGGCTAGGCACTGGATAGACACTGGCTAGACTCTGGCTAGGCACAGGCTAGGCACAGGCTAGACTCTGGCTAGGAACAGGCTAGACACTGGCTGGACACTGGCTAGGCACAGGGTAGACACTGGCTAGGCACAGGGTAGACACTGGCTAGGCACAGGCTAGGCACAGGTTAGACACTGGCTAGGCACAGGTTAGACACTGGCCAGGTACAGGCTAGACTCTGGCTGGGCACAGGCTAGACACAGGCTAGACACTAGCTAGGCCCAGGCTAGGCACTGGCTAGGCACAGGCTAGACATAGGCTAGACACTGGCTAGGCACAGGCTAGGCACAGGCTAGACACTAGCTAGGCAAAGGCTAGGCACTGGCTAGGCACGGGCTAGGCACTGGCTAGGCACAAGCTAAACACAGGCTAGGCACAGGTTAGACACTGGCTAGGCACAGGCTATGCACATGCCAATCACAGGCAAGGCACAGGCTAGACACAGGCTAGACACAGGCTAGACATAGTCCAGACCGACAGACTGGACAGGCGCTACACAGGCTAGACACAGGCTAGGCACATGCCAATCGCAGGCAAGGCACAGGCTAGACACAGGCTAGACACTGGTATGGCACACGCAAGACACTTTCTAGGCACAGACCAGACACTGGCTAGGCACAGGCTAGACACAGGCTAGGCACAGGCTAGACACTGGCTAGACACAGGCTAGACACTGACTAGGCACAGGCTAGACACTGGCTAAGAACAGGCTAGACTCTGGCTAGGCACAGGCACTCGCATTGGCAAGGCACAGACTAGATATAGGCTAGATACTGGCTAGGCACAGGCTAGACTCTGGCTAGGCACAGGCTAGACACCGGCTAGGCACAGGCTAGGCACAGGTTAGACACAGGCTAGGCACAGGTAAGACACTGGCTAGGCACAGGTTAGACACTGGCCAGGTACAGGCTAGACGCTGGCTGGGCAGAGGCTAGACACAGGCTAGGCACTAGCTAGGCACAGGCTAGGCACTGGCTAGGCACAGGCTAGACATAGGCTAGACACTGGATAGGCACAGGCTAGGCACAAGCAAAACACTGGCTATGCACAGCCTAGACACTGGCTAGGCACAGGCTAGACACTGGCTAGGCACAAGCTAAACACAGGCTAGGCACAGGTTAGACACTGGCTAGGCACAGGCTATACACATGCCAATCACAGGCAAAGCACAGGCTAGACAAAGGCTAGACACTGGTATGGCACACGCTAGACACTGTCTAGGCACAGACTAGACTCTGGCTAGGCACAGGCTAGACACTGGCTAGACATAGGCTAGACACTGGCTAGACATAGGCTAGACATAGTCCAGACCGACAGCCTGGACAGGCGATACACAGGCTAGACACAGGCCAGGCACATGCCAATCGCAGGCAAGGCACAGCTAGACACAGGCTAGACACTGGTATGGCACACGCAAGACACTGTCTAGGCACAGACCAGACACTTGCTAGGCACAGGCTAGACACAGGCTAGGCACAGACTAGACACTGGCTAAGCACGGGCTAGACACTGGCAAGGCACAGGCTAGACACTGGCTAAGAACAGGCTAGACTCTGGCTAGGCACAGGCTAGGCACTGGCAAGGCACAGACTAGATAAAGGCTATGCACAGGCTATACACAGGCTATGCACAGGCTAGACACTGGCTAGGCACAGGCAACACACTGGCTAGGCACAGACTAGACACTGGCTAGGCACAGGCTAGACCCTGGCTAGGCACAGGCTAAACACTGGCTAAACACTGGCTAAACACTGGCTATGTACAGGCTAGACACTGGCTAGACACAGGCTATACACTGGCTAGACACAGGCTAGACATAGTCCAGACCGACAGACTGGACAGGCGATACACAGGCTAGACACAGGCTAGGCACATGCCAATCATAGGCAAGGCACAGGCTAAACACTGGCTAAACACTGGCTAGGCACAGGCTACGCACAGGCTAGACACTGGCTAGACACAGGCGAGACACTGGCTAGGCACAGGCTGGACATAGGCTAGACACTGGCTAGGCAAAGGCTACACATAGGCTAGACACTGGCTAGGCACAGGCTAGACACTGGCTAGGCACAGGCTAGACACTGGCTAGGCACAGGCTAGACACTGGCTAGGCACAGGATAGACACTGGCTAGGCTTTGGCTAGACACTGGCTAGGCACTGGCTAGACACTGGCTAGACACTAGCTAGGCACTGGCTAGACACTGGCTAGGCACTGGATAGACACTGGCTAGACTCTGGCTAGGCACAGGGTAGACACTGGCTAGGCACAGGGTAGACACTGGCTAGGCACAGGCTAGGCACAGGTTAGACACTGGCTAGGCACAGGTTAGACACTGGCCAGGTACAGGCTAGACTCTGGCTGGGCACAGGCTAGACACAGGCTAGGCACTAGCTAGGCCCAGGCTAGGCACTGGCTAGGCACAGGCTAGACATAGGCTAGACACTGGCTAGGCACAGGCTAGGCACAGGCTAGACACTAGCTAGGCAAAGGCTAGGCACTGGCTAGGCACGGGCTAGGCACTGGCTAGGCACAAGCTAAACACAGGCTAGGCACAGGTTAGACACTGGCTAGGCACAGGCTATGCACATGCCAATCACAGGCAAGGCACAGGCTAGACACAGGCTAGACATAGTCCAGACCGATAGACTGGACAGGCGATACACAGGCTAGACACAGGCTAGGCACATGCCAATCGCAGGCAAGGCACAGGCTAGACACAGGCTAGACACTGGTATGGCACACGCAAGACACTGTCTAGGCACAGACCAGACACTGGCTAGGCACAGGCTAGACACAGGCAAGACACTGACTAGGCACAGGCTAGACACTGGCTAAGAACAGGCTAGACTCTGGCTAGGCACAGGCACTGGCATTGGCAAGGCACCGACTAGATATAGGCTAGATACTGGCTAGGCACAGGCTAGACTCTGGCTAGGCACAGGCTAGACACAGGCTAGGCACAGGCTAGACACAGGCTAGGCACAGGCTAGATACAGGCTAGGCACAGGCTAGACACTGGCTAGACACTGGCTAGGCACAGGGTAGACACTGGCTAGGCACAGGGTAGACACTGGCTAGGCACAGGCTAGGCACAGGTTTGACACTGGCTAGGCACAGAATAGACAGTGGCCAGGTACAGGCTAGACTCTGGCTGGGCACAGGCTAGACACAGGCTAGGCACTAGCTAGGCCCAGGCTAGGCACTGGCTAGGCACAGGCTAGACATAGGCTAGACACTGGCTAGGCACAGGCTAGGCACAGGCTAGACACGGGCTAGGCACTGGCTAGGCACAAGCTAAACACAGGCTAGGCACAGGTTAGACACTGGCTAGGCACAGGCTATGCACATGCCAATCACAGGCAAGGCACAGGCAAGACACAGGCTAGACACAGGCTAGACATAGTCCAGACCGACAGACTGGACAGGCGATACACAGGCTAGACACAGGCTAGGCACATGCCAATCGCAGGCAAGGCACAGGCTAGACACAGGCTAGACACTGGTATGGCACACGCAAGACACTGTCTAGGCACAGACCAGACACTGGCTAGGCACAGGCTAGACACAGGCTAGGCACAGGCTAGACACTGGCTAGACACAGGCTACACACTGACTAGGCACAGGCTAGACACTGGCTAAGAACAGGCTAGATTCTGGCTAGGCACAGGAACTGGCATTGGCAAGGCACAGACTAGATATAGGCTAGATACTGGCTAGGCACAGGCTAGACTCTGGCTAGGCACAGGCTAGACACAGGCTAGGCACAGGCTAGACACAGGCTAGGCACAGGCTAGACACAGGCTATGCACAGGCTAGGCACTGGCCAGACATAGGTTAGACACTGGCTAGGCACAGACTAGACCCTGGCTAGGCACAGGCTAAACACTGGCTTAACACTGGCTAAACACTGGCTAAACACTGGCTAAACACTGGCTATGCACTGGCTAGACACTGGCTAGACACAGGCTATACACTGGCTAGACACTGGCTAGACACAGGCTAGACATAGTCCAGACCGACAGACTGGACAGGCGATACACAGGCTAGACACAGGCTAGGCACATGCCAATCACAGGCAATGCACAGGCTAAACACTGGCTAAACACTGGCTAGGCACAGGCTACGCACAGGGTAGACACTGGCTAGGCACAGGCGAGACACTGGCTAGGCACAGGCTGGACATAGGCTAGACACTGGCTAGGCAAAGGCTACACATAGGCTAGACACTGGCTAGGCACAGGCTAGACACTGGCTAGGCACAGGCTAGACACTGACTAGGCACAGGATAGACACTGGCTAGGCTTTGGCTAGACACTGGCTAGGCACTGGCTAGACACTGGCTAGGCACTGGCTAGACACTGGCTAGGCACTGGCTAGACACTGGCTAGGTACTGGCTAGACACTAGCTAGGCACTGGCTAGACACTGGCTAGGCACTGGATGAACACTGGCTAGAAAATAGCTAGACACTGGCTAGACAATGGCTAGACACTGGCTAGACTCTGGCTAGGCACAGGCTAGGCACAGGCTAGACTCTGGCTAGGCACAGGCTAGACACTGGCTAGACACTGGCTAGGCACAGGGTAGACACTGGCTAGGCACAGGGTAGACACTGGCTAGGGACAGGCTAGGCACAGGTTAGACACTGGCTAGGCACAGGTTAGACACTGGCCAGGTACAGGCTAGACTCTGGCTGGGCACAGGCTAGACACAGGCTAGGCACTAGCTAGGCCCAGGCTAGGCACTGGCTAGGCACAGGCTAGGCACTGGCTAGGCACAAGCTAAACACAGGCTAGGCACAGGTTAGACACTGGCTAGGCACAGGCTATGCATATGCCAATCACAGGCAAGGCACAGGCTAGACACAGGCTAGACACAGGCTAGACATAGTCCAGACCGACAGACTGGACAGGCGATACACAGGCTAGACAAAGGCTAGGCACATGCCAATCACAGGCAAGGCACAGGCTAGACACTGGTATGGCACACGCAAGACACTGTCTAGGCACAGACCAGACACTGGCTAGGCACAGGCTAGACACAGGCTAGGCACAGGCTAGACACTGGCTAGACACAGGCTAGACACTGACTAGGCACAGGCTAGACACTGGCTAAGAACAGGCTAGACTCTGGCTAGGCACAAGCACTGGCATTGGCAAGGCACAGACTAGATATAGGCTAGATACTGGCTAGGCACAGGCTAGACACTGGCTAGGCACTGGATAGACACTGGCTAGACTCTGGCTAGGCACAGGGTAGACACTGGCTAGACATAGGCTTAGACACTGGCTAGGCACAGGCTAGGCACAGGCTAGGCACAGGCTAGGCACAGGCTAGGCACAGGCTAGGCACAGGCTAGGCACAGGCTAGGCACAGGCTAGGCACAGGCTAGGCACAGGCTAGGCACAGGCTAGGCACAGGCTAGGCACAGGCTAGGCACAGGCTAGGCACAGGCTAGGCACAGGCAAAACACTGGCTATGCACTGGCTAGACATAGGCTAGACACTGGCTAGGCATAGGCTAAATACAAGCTAGGCACAGGCTAAACACTGGCTAGGCACAGGCTATGCACATGCCAATCACAGGCAAGGCACAGGCTAGGCAGAGACTAGACTCTGGCTAGGCACAGGGTAGACACTGGCTAGGCAGAGGCTAGACACTATGCACAGGCTAGGCACTGGCCAGACATAGGTTAGACACTGGCTAGGCACAGACTAGACCCTGGCTAGGCACAGGCTAAACACTGGCTTAACACTGGCTAAACACTGGCTAAACACTGGCTAAACACTGGCTATGCACTGGCTAGACACTGGCTAGACACAGGCTATACACTGGCTAGACACTGGCTAGACACAGGCTAGACATAGTCCAGACCGACAGACTGGACAGGCGATACACAGGCTAGACACAGGCTAGGCACATGCCAATCACAGGCAATGCACAGGCTAAACACTGGCTAAACACTGGCTAGGCACAGGCTACGCACAGGGTAGACACTGGCTAGGCACAGGCGAGACACTGGCTAGGCACAGGCTGGACATAGGCTAGACACTGGCTAGGCAAAGGCTACACATAGGCTAGACACTGGCTAGGCACAGGCTAGACACTGGCTAGGCACAGGCTAGACACTGGCTAGGATAGACACTGGCTAGGCTTTGGCTAGACACTGGCTAGGCACTGGCTAGACACTGGCTAGGCACTGGCTAGACACTGGCTAGGCACTGGCTAGACACTGGCTAGGTACTGGCTAGACACTAGCTAGGCACTGGCTAGACACTGGCTAGGCACTGGATAGACACTGGCTAGAAAATAGCTAGACACTGGCTAGACAATGGCTAGACACTGGCTAGACTCTGGCTAGGCACAGGCTAGGCACAGGCTAGACTCTGGCTAGGCACAGGGTAGACACTGGCTAGGCACAGGGTAGACACTGGCTAGGGACAGGCTAGGAACAGGTTAGACACTGGCTAGGCACAGGTTAGACACTGGCCAGGTACAGGCTAGACTCTGGCTGGGCACAGGCTAGACACAGGCTAGGCACTAGCTAGGCCCAGGCTAGGCACTGGCTAGGCACAGGCTAGACATAGGCTAGACACTGGCTAGGCACAGGCTAGGCACAGGATAGACACTAGCTAGGAAAAGGCTAGGCACTGGCTAGGCACGGGCTAGGCACTGGCTAGGCACAAGCTAAACACAGGCTAGGCACAGGTTAGACACTGGCTAGGCACAGGCTATGCACATGCCAATCACAGGCAAGGCACAGGCTAGACACAGGCTAGACACAGGCTAGACATAGTCCAGACCGACAGACTGGACAGGCGATACACAGGCTAGACAAAGGCTAGGCACATGCCAATCACAGGCAAGGCACAGGCTAGACACTGGTATGGCACACGCAAGACACTGTCTAGGCACAGACCAGACACTGGCTAGGCACAGGCTAGACACAGGCTAGGCACAGGCTAGACACTGTCTAGACACAGGCTAGACACTGACTAGGCACAGGCTAGACACTGGCTAAGAACAGGCTAGACTCTGGCTAGGCACAAGCACTGGCATTGGCAAGGCACAGACTAGATATAGGCTAGATACTGGCTAGGCACAGGCTAGACACTGGCTAGGCACTGGATAGACACTGGCTAGACTCTGGCTAGGCACAGGGTAGACACTGGCTAGGCACAGGGTAGACACTGGCTAGGCACAGGCTAGGCACAGGTTAGACACTGGCTAGGCACAGGTTAGACACTGGCTAGGCACAGGCTAGACACTGGCTAGGCACAGGATAGACACTGGCTAGGCTTTGGCTAGACACTGGCTAGGCACTGGCTAGACACTGGCTAGACACTGGCTAGACACTAGCTAGGCACTGGCTAGACACTGGCTAGGCACTGGATAGACACTGGCTAGACTCTGGCTAGGCACAGGTTAGACACTGGCCAGGTACAGGCTAGACTCTGGCTGGGCACAGGCTAGACACAGGCTAGGCACTAGCTAGGCCCAGGCTAGGCACTGGCTAGGCACAGGCTAGACATAGGCTAGACACTGGCTAGGCACAGGCTAGGCACAGGCTAGACACTGGCTAAGCACTGGATAGACACTGGCTAGACTCTGGCTAGGCACAGGGTAGACACTGGCTAGGCACAGGGTAGACACTGGCTAGGCACAGGCTAGGCACAGGTTAGACACTGGCTAGGCACAGGTTAGACACTGGCTAGGCACAGGCTAGACACTGGCTAGGCACAGGATAGACACTGGCTAGGCTTTGGCTAGACACTGGCTAGGCACTGGCTAGACACTGGCTAGACACTGGCTAGACACTAGCTAGGCACTGGCTAGACACTGGCTAGGCACAGGGTAGACACTGGCTAGGCACAGGCTAGGCACAGGTTAGACACTGGCTAGGCACAGGCTAGACACTGGCTAGGCACAGGCTAGACACTGGCTAGGCACAGGATAGACACTGGCTAGGCTTTGGCTAGACACTGGCTAGGCACTGGCTAGACACTGGCTAGACACTAGCTAGGCACTGGCTAGACACTGGCTAGGCACTGGATAGACACTGGCTAGACTCTGGCTAGGCACAGGGTAGACACTGGCTAGGCACAGGGTAGACACTGGCTAGGCACAGGCTAGGCACAGGTTAGACACTGGCTAGGCACAGGTTAGACACTGGCCAGGTACAGGCTAGACTCTGGCTGGGCACAGGCTAGACACAGGCTAGGCACTAGCTAGGCCCAGGCTAGGCACTGGCTAGGCACAGGCTAGACATAGGCTAGACACTGGCTAGGCACAGGCTAGGCACAGGCTAGACACTAGCTAGGCAAAGGCTAGGCACTGGCTAGGCACGGGCTAGGCACTGGCTAGGCACAAGCTAAACACAGGCTAGGCACAGGTTAGACACTGGCTAGGCACAGGCTATGCACATGCCAATCACAGGCAAGGCACAGGCTAGACACAGGCTAGACATAGTCCAGACCGATAGACTGGACAGGCGATACACAGGCTAGACACAGGCTAGGCACATGCCAATCGCAGGCAAGGCACAGGCTAGACACAGGCTAGACACTGGTATGGCACACGCAAGACACTGTCTAGGCACAGACCAGACACTGGCTAGGCACAGGCTAGACACAGGCTAGGCACAGGCTAGACACTGGCTAGACACAGGCAAGACACTGACTAGGCACAGGCTAGACACTGGCTAAGAACAGGCTAGACTCTGGCTAGGCACAGGCACTGGCATTGGCAAGGCACCGACTAGATATAGGCTAGATACTGGCTAGGCACAGGCTAGACTCTGGCTAGGCACAGGCTAGACACAGGCTAGGCACAGGCTAGACACAGGCTAGGCACAGGCTAGACACAGGCTATGCACAGGCTAGACACTGGCTAGACACTGGCTAGGCACAGGGTAGACACTGGCTAGGCACAGGGTAGACACTGGCTAGGCACAGGCTAGGCACAGGTTTGACACTGGCTAGGCACAGAATAGACACTGGCCAGGTACAGGCTAGACTCTGGCTGGGCACAGGCTAGACACAGGCTAGGCACTAGCTAGGCCCAGGCTAGGCACTGGCTAGGCACAGGCTAGACATAGGCTAGACACTGGCTAGGCACAGGCTAGGCACAGGCTAGACACGGGCTAGGCACTGGCTAGGCACAAGCTAAACACAGGCTAGGCACAGGTTAGACACTGGCTAGGCACAGGCTATGCACATGCCAATCACAGGCAAGGCACAGGCAAGACACAGGCTAGACACAGGCTAGACATAGTCCAGACCGACAGACTGGACAGGCGATACACAGGCTAGACACAGGCTAGGCACATGCCAATCGCAGGCAAGGCACAGGCTAGACACAGGCTAGACACTGGTATGGCACACGCAAGACACTGTCTAGGCACAGACCAGACACTGGCTAGGCACAGGCTAGACACAGGCTAGGCACAGGCTAGACACTGGCTAGACACTGGCTAGACACAGGCTACACACTGACTAGGCACAGGCTAGACACTGGCTAAGAACAGGCTAGATTCTGGCTAGGCACAGGAACTGGCATTGGCAAGGCACAGACTAGATATAGGCTAGATACTGGCTAGGCACAGGCTAGACTCTGGCTAGGCACAGGCTAGACACAGGCTAGGCACAGGCTAGACACAGGCTAGGCACAGGCTAGACACAGGCTATGCACAGGCTAGGCACTGGCCAGACATAGGTTAGACACTGGCTAGGCACAGACTAGACCCTGGCTAGGCACAGGCTAAACACTGGCTTAACACTGGCTAAACACTGGCTAAACACTGGCTAAACACTGGCTATGCACTGGCTAGACACTGGCTAGACACAGGCTATACACTGGCTAGACACTGGCTAGACACAGGCTAGACATAGTCCAGACCGACAGACTGGACAGGCGATACACAGGCTAGACACAGGCTAGGCACATGCCAATCACAGGCAATGCACAGGCTAAACACTGGCTAAACACTGGCTAGGCACAGGCTACGCACAGGGTAGACACTGGCTAGGCACAGGCGAGACACTGGCTAGGCACAGGCTGGACATAGGCTAGACACTGCCTAGGCAAAGGCTACACATAGGCTAGACACTGGCTAGGCACAGGCTAGGCACTGGCTAGGCACAGGCTAGACACTGGCTAGGCACAGGATAGACACTGGCTAGGCTTTGGCTAGACACTGGCTAGGCACTGGCTAGACACTGGCTAGGCACTGGCTAGACACTGGCTAGGCACTGGCTAGACACTGGCTAGGTACTGGCTAGACACTAGCTAGGCACTGGCTAGACACTGGCTAGGCACTGAATAGACACTGGCTAGAAAATAGCTAGACACTGGCTAGACAATGGCTAGACACTGGCTAGACTCTGGCTAGGCACAGGCTAGGCACAGGCTAGACTCTGGCTAGGCACAGGCTAGACACTGGCTAGACACTGGCTAGGCACAGGGTAGACACTGGCTAGGCACAGGGTAGACACTGGCTAGGGACAGGCTAGGCACAGGTTAGACACTGGCTAGGCACAGGTTAGACACTGGCCAGGTACAGGCTAGACTCTGGCTGGGCACAGGCTAGACACAGGCTAGGCACTAGCTAGGCCCAGGCTAGGGACTGGCTAGGCACAGGCTAGACATAGGCTAGACACTGGCTAGGCACAGGCTAGGCACAGAATAGACACTAGCTAGGAAAAGGCTAGGCACTGGCTAGGCACGGGCTAGGCACTGGCTAGGCACAAGCTAAACACAGGCTAGGCACAGGTTAGACACTGGCTAGGCACAGGCTATGCACATGCCAATCACAGGCAAGGCACAGGCTAGACACAGGCTAGACACAGGCTAGACATAGTCCAGACCGACAGACTGGACAGGCGATACACAGGCTAGACAAAGGCTAGGCACAGGCTAGACACTGGCTAGGCACAGGCTAGACACTGGCTAGGCACAGGATAGACACTGGCTAGGCTTTGGCTAGACACTGGCTAGGCACTGGCTAGACACTGGCTAGGCACTGGCTAGACACTGGCTAGGTACTGGCTAGACACTGGCTAGGCACTGGCTAGACACTGGCTAGGTACTGGCTAGACACTAGCTAGGCACTGGCTAGACACTGGCTAGGCACTGGATAGACACTGGCTAGAAAATAGCTAGACACTGGCTAGACAATGGCTAGACACTGGCTAGACTCTGGCTAGGCACAGGCTAGGCACAGGCTAGACTCTGGCTAGGCACAGGCTAGACACTGGCTAGACACTGGCTAGGCACAGGGTAGACACTGGCTAGGCACAGGGTAGACACTGGCTAGGGACAGGCTAGGCACAGGTTAGACACTGGCTAGGCACAGGTTAGACACTGGCCAGGTACAGGCTAGACTCTGGCTGGGCACAGGCTAGACACAGGCTAGGCACTAGCTAGGCCCAGGCTAGGCACTGGCTAGGCACAGGCTAGACATAGGCTAGACACTGGCTAGGCACAGGCTAGGCACAGGATAGACACTAGCTAGGAAAAGGCTAGGCACTGGCTAGGCACGGGCTAGGCACTGGCTAGGCACAAGCTAAACACAGGCTAGGCACAGGTTAGACACTGGCTAGGCACAGGCTATGCACATGCCAATCACAGGCAAGGCACAGGCTAGACACAGGCTAGACATAGTCCAGACCGACAGACTGGACAGGCGATACACAGGCTAGACAAAGGCTAGGCACATGCCAATCACAGGCAAGGCACAGGCTAGACACTGGTATGGCACACGCAAGACACTGTCTAGGCACAGACCAGACACTGGCTAGGCACAGGCTAGACACAGGCTAGGCACAGGCTAGACACTGTCTAGACACAGGCTAGACACTGACTAGGCACAGGCTAGACACTGGCTAAGAACAGGCTAGACTCTGGCTAGGCACAAGCACTGGCATTGGCAAGGCACAGACTAGATATAGGCTAGATACTGGCTAGGCACAGGCTAGACTCTGGCTAGGCACAGGCTAGACACAGGCTAGGCACAGGCTAGACACAGGCTAGGCACTGGCTAGACATAGGTTAGACACTGGCTAGGCACAGGCTAGGCACAGGCTAGGCACAGGCTAGGCACAGGCTAGGCACAGGCTAGGCACAGGCTAGGCACAGGCAAAACACTGGCTATGCACTGGCTAGACATAGGCTAGACACTGGCTAGGCATAGGCTAAATACAAGCTAGGCACAGGCTAAACACTGGCTAGGCACAGGCTATGCACATGCCAATCACAGGCAAGGCACAGGCTAGGCAGAGACTAGACTCTGGCTAGGCACAGGGTAGACACTGGCTAGGCAGAGGCTAGACACTGGCTATGCTTAGGCTAGACACTGGGTAGGCACAGGTTAGACACTGGCTAGGCACAGGCTAGACACAAGCCAGGAACAGGCTAGACACTTGCTAGGCACAGGCTAGACATAGGCTAGACACTGGCTAGGCATAGGCTAGACACAAGCTAGACACAGGCTATACACTGGCTAGATACTGGCTAGGTACAGGCTAGGCACAGGCTAGGCACTGGCTAGAGACTGGCTATGCACTGGCTAGACACTGGCTAGACACTGGCTAGACACTGGCTAGACACTGGCTAGACACAGGCTATACACTGGCTAGACACTGGCTAGACACAGACTAGACATAGTTCAGACCGACAGACTGGACAGGCGATACACAGGCTAGACACAGGCTAGGCACTGGCTAGACACTGGCTAGGCACTGGCTAGACACTGACTAGGCACTGGCTAGACACTGACTAGGCTCTGGCTAGACACTGGCTAGGCACTGGCTAGACACTGGCTAGACACAGGCTATACACTGGCTAGACACTGGCTAGACACAGACTAGACATAGTTCAGACCGACAGACTGGACAGGCGATACACAGGCTAGACACAGGCTAGGCACATGCCAATCACAGGCAAGGCACAGGCTAACCACTGGCTAAACACTGGCTAGGCACAGGCTAAACACTGGCTAGGCACAGGCGAGACACTGGCTAGGCACAGGCTAGGCACAGGCTAGACACTTGCTAGGTACAGGCTAGACACTTGCTAGGTACAGGCTAGACACTGGCTAGGCACAGGCTAGACACTGGGTAGGCACAGGCTTTACCCTGGCTAGACACTCGTTAGGTATAGGCTAGACACTGGCTAGGCACAGGCTAGGCACTGGCTAGACACAGGCTAGGCACTGGCTAGACACTGGCTATGCACAGGCTAGACACTGGCTAGACACTGGCTAGACACTAGCTAGACACTGGCTAGACACTGGCTAGACACTGGCTAGACACTGGCTAGACACTGGCTAGACACTGGCTAGACACTGGCTAGACACTGGCTAGACACTGGCTAGACACTAGGTAGACAATGGCTAGAAACTGGCTAGACACGGCTAGACACTGGCTAGACACTGGCTAGACACTGGCAAGACACTGGCTAGACATTGGCTAGACTCTGGCTAGGCACAGGCTAGGCACTGGCAAGCCACAGACTAGACATAGGCTAGATACTGGCTAGGCACAGGCTAGACTCTGGATAGGCACAGGCTAGACACAGGCTAGGCACAGGCTAGACACTGGCTAAACACAGGGTAGACATAGTCCAGACCGACAGATTGGACAGGCGATACACAGGCTAGACACAGGCTGGGCACATGCCAATCACAGGCAAGGCACAGGCTAGACACAGGCTAGACACTGGTATGGCACACGCAAGACACTGTCTAGGCACAGACTAGACTCTGGCTAGGCACAGGCTAGACACTGGGTAGACACAGGCTAGACATAGTCCAGACCGACAGACTGGACAGGCGATACACAGGCTAGACACAGGCTATGCACAGGCTAGGCACTGGCTAGACATAGGTTAGACACTGGCTAGGCACAGGCTAGGCACAGGCTAGGCACAGGCTAGGCACAGGCCAGGCACAGGCAAAACACTGGCTATGCACTGGCTAGACATAGGCTAGACACTGGCTAGGCATAGGCTAAATACAAGCTAGGCACAGGGTAAACACTGGCTAGGCACAGGCTATGCACATGCCAATCACAGGCAAGGCACAGGCTAGGCAGAGACTAGACTCTGGCTAGGCACAGGGTAGACACTGGCTAGGCAGAGGCTAGACACTGGCTATGCTTAGGCTAGACACTGGGTAGGCACAGGTTAGACACTGGCTAGGCACAGGCTAGACACAAGCCAGGCACAGGCTAGACACTTGCTAGGCACAGGCTAGACATAGGCTAGACACTGGCTAGGCATAGGCTAGACACAAGCTAGACACAGGCTATACACTGGCTAGATACTGGCTAGGTACAGGCTAGGCACAGGCTAGGCACTGGCTAGACACTGGCTATGCACTGGCTAGACACTGGCTAGACACTGGCTAGACACTGGCTAGACACAGGCTATACACTGGCTAGACACTGGCTAGACACAGACTAGACATAGTTCAGACCGACAGACTGGACAGGCGATACACAGGCTAGACACAGGCTAGGCACAGGCTAGACGCTGGCTAGGCACTGGCTAGACACTGGCTAGGCACTGGTTAGACACTGACTAGGCACTGGCTAGACACTGACTAGACACAGGCTATACACTGGCTAGACACTGGCTAGACACAGACTAGACATAGTTCAGACCGACAGACTGGACAGGCGATACACAGGCTAGACACAGGCTAGGCACATGCCAATCACAGGCAAGGCACAGGCTAACCACTGGCTAAACACTGGCTAGGCACAGGCTAAACACTGGCTAGGCACAGGCGAGACACTGGCTAGGCACAGGCTGGACATAGGCTAGACGCTGGCTAGACACTGGCTAGGCACAGGCTAGACACTGGCTAGGCACAGGCTAGACACTTGCTAGGTACAGGCTAGACACTTGCTAGGTACAGGCTAGACACTGGCTAGGCACAGGCTAGACACTGGGTAGGCACAGGCTTTACCCTGGCTAGACACTCGTTAGGTACAGGCTAGACACTGGCTAGGCACAGGCTAGGCACTGGCTAGACACAGGCTAGGCACTGGCTAGACACTGGCTATGCACAGGCTAGACACTGGCTAGACACTGGCTAGGCACAGGCTAGACACTGGCTAGGCACAGGCTAGACACTTGCTAGGTACAGGCTAGACACTTGCTAGGTACAGGCTAGACACTGGCTAGGCACAGGCTAGACACTGGGTAGGCACAGGCTTTACCCTGGCTAGACACTCGTTAGGTACAGGCTAGACACTGGCTAGACACTGGCTAGACACTGGCTAGACACTGGCTAGACACTGGCTAGACACTAGGTAGACACTGGCTAGACACTGGCTAGACACTAGGTAGACAATGGCTAGAAACTGGCTAGACACGGCTAGACACTGGCTAGACACTGGCTAGACACTGGCAAGACACTGGCTAGACACAGGCTAGACACTGACTAGGCACAGGCTAGACACTGGCTAAGAACAGGCTAGACTCTGGCTAGGCACAAGCACTGGCATTGGCAAGGCACAGACTAGATATAGGCTAGATACTGGCTAGGCACAGGCTAGACTCTGGCTAGGCACAGGCTAGACACAGGCTAGGCACAGGCTAGACACAGGCTATGCACAGGCTAGGCACTGGCTAGACATAGGTTAGACACTGGCTAGGCACAGGCTAGGCACAGGCTAGGCACAGGCAAAACACTGGCTATGCACTGGCTAGACATAGGCTAGACACTGGCTAGGCATAGGCTAAATACAAGCTAGGCACAGGCTAAACACTGGTTAGGCACAGGCTATGCACATGCCAATCACAGGCAAGGCACAGGCTAGGCAGAGACTAGACTCTGGCTAGGCACAGGGTAGACACTGGCTAGGCAGAGGCTAGACACTGGCTATGCTTAGGCTAGACACTGGGTAGGCACAGGTTAGACACTGGCTAGGCACAGGCTAGACACAAGCCAGGCACAGGCTAGACACTTGCTAGGCACAGGCTAGACATAGGCTAGACACTGGCTAGGCATAGGCTAGACACAAGCTAGACACCGGCTATACACTGGCTAGATACTGGCTAGGTACAGGCTAGGCACAGGCTAGGCACTGGCTAGACACTGGCTATGCACTGGCTAGACACTGGCTAGACACTGGCTAGACACTGGCTAGACACTGGCTAGACACAGGCTATACACTGGCTAGACACTGGCTAGACACAGACTAGACATAGTTCAGACCGACAGACTGGACAGGCGATACACAGGCTAGACACAGGCTAGGCACAGGCTAGACACAGGCTAGACACTGGTATGGCACACGCAAGACACTGTCTAGGCACAGACTAGACTCTGGCTAGGCACAGGCTAGACACTGGGTAGACACAGGCTAGACATAGTCCAGACCGACAGACTGGACAGGCGATACACAGGCTAGACACAGGCTATGCACAGGCTAGGCACTGGCTAGACATAGGTTAGACACTGGCTAGGCACAGGCTAGGCACAGGCTAGGCACAGGCTAGGCACAGGCCAGGCACAGGCAAAACACTGGCTATGCACTGGCTAGACATAGGCTAGACACTGGCTAGGCATAGGCTAAATACAAGCTAGGCACAGGGTAAACACTGGCTAGGCACAGGCTATGCACATGCCAATCACAGGCAAGGCACAGGCTAGGCAGAGACTAGACTCTGGCTAGGCACAGGGTAGACACTGGCTAGGCAGAGGCTAGACACTGGCTATGCTTAGGCTAGACACTGGGTAGGCACAGGTTAGACACTGGCTAGGCACAGGCTAGACACAAGCCAGGCACAGGCTAGACACTTGCTAGGCACAGGCTAGACATAGGCAAGACACTGGCTAGGCATAGGCTAGACACAAGCTAGACACAGGCTATACACTGGCTAGATACTGGCTAGGTACAGGCTAGGCACAGGCTAGGCACTGGCTAGACACTGGCTATGCACTGGCTAGACACTGGCTAGACACTGGCTAGACACTGGCTAGACACTGGCTGACACAGGCTATACACTGGCTAGACACTGGCTAGACACAGACTAGACATAGTTCAGACCGACAGACTGGACAGGCGATACACAGGCTAGACACAGGCTAGGCACAGGCTAGACGCTGGCTAGGCACTGGCTAGACACTGGCTAGGCACTGGTTAGACACTGACTAGGCACTGGCTAGACACTGACTAGACACAGGCTATACACTGGCTAGACACTGGCTAGACACAGACTAGACATAGTTCAGACCGACAGACTGGACAGGCGATACACAGGCTAGACACAGGCTAGGCACATGCCAATCACAGGCAAGGCACAGGCTAACCACTGGCTAAACACTGGCTAGGCACAGGCTAAACACTGGCTAGGCACAGGCGAGACACTGGCTAGGCACAGGCTGGACATAGGCTAGACACTGGCTAGACACTGGCTAGGCACAGGCTAGACACTGGCTAGGCACAGGCTAGACACTTGCTAGGTACAGGCTAGACACTTGCTAGGTACAGGCTAGACACTGGCTAGGCACAGGCTAGACACTGGGTACGCACAGGCTTTACCCTGGCTAGACACTCGTTAGGTACAGGCTAGACACTGGCTAGGCACAGGCTAGGCACTGGCTAGACACAGGCTAGGCACTGGCTAGACACTGGCTATGCACAGGCTAGACACTGGCTAGACACTGGCTAGGCACTGGCTAGACACTGGCTAGGCACAGGCTAGACACTTGCTAGGTACAGGCTAGACACTTGCTAGGCACAGGCTAGACACTGGCTAGGCACAGGCTAGACACTGGGTAGGCACAGGCTTTACCCTGGCTAGACACTCGTTAGGTACAGGCTAGACACTGGCTAGACACTGGCTAGACACTGGCTAGACACTGGCTAGACACTGGCTAGACACTAGGTAGACACTGGCTAGACACTGGCTAGACACTAGGTAGACAATGGCTAGAAACTGGCTAGACACGGCTAGACACTGGCTAGACACTGGCTAGACACTGGCAAGACACTGGCTAGACACAGGCTAGACACTGACTAGGCACAGGCTAGACACTGGCTAAGAACAGGCTAGACTCTGGCTAGGCACAAGCACTGGCATTGGCAAGGCACAGACTAGATATAGGCTAGATACTGGCTAGGCACAGGCTAGACTCTGGCTAGGCACAGGCTAGACACAGGCTAGGCACAGGCTAGACACAGGCTATGCACAGGCTAGGCACTGGCTAGACATAGGTTAGACACTGGCTAGGCACAGGCTAGGCACAGGCTAGGCACAGGCAAAACACTGGCTATGCACTGGCTAGACATAGGCTAGACACTGGCTAGGCATAGGCTAAATACAAGCTAGGCACAGGCTAAACACTGGTTAGGCACAGGCTATGCACATGCCAATCACAGGCAAGGCACAGGCTAGGCAGAGACTAGACTCTGGCTAGGCACAGGGTAGACACTGGCTAGGCAGAGGCTAGACACTGGCTATGCTTAGGCTAGACACTGGCTAGGCACAGGTTAGACACTGGCTAGGCACAGGCTAGACACAAGGCCAGGCACAGGCTAGACACTTGCTAGGCACAGGCTAGACATAGGCTAGACACTGGCTAGGCATAGGCTAGACACAAGCTAGACACCGGCTATACACTGGCTAGATACTGGCTAGGCACAGGCTAGGCACAGGCTAGGCACTGGCTAGACACTGGCTATGCACTGGCTAGACACTGGCTAGACACTGGCTAGACACTGGCTAGACACTGGCTAGACACAGGCTATACACTGGCTAGACACTGGCTAGACACAGACTAGACATAGTTCAGACCGACAGACTGGACAGGCGATACACAGGCTAGACACAGGCTAGGCACAGGCTAGACGCTGGCTAGGCACTGGCTAGACACTGGCTAGGCACTGGTTAGACACTGACTAGGCACTGGCTAGACACTGACTAGACACAGGCTATACACTGGCTAGACACTGGCTAGACACAGACTAGACATAGTTCAGACCGACAGACTGGACAGGCGATACAGGCTAGACACAGGCTAGGCACATGCCAATCACAGGCAAGGCACAGGCTAACCACTGGCTAAACACTGGCTAGGCACAGGCTAAACACTGGCTAGGCACAGGCGAGACACTGGCTAGGCACAGGCTGGACATGGCTGGACACTGGCTAGACACTGGCTAGACACTGGCTAGGCACAGGCTAGACACTGGCTAGGCACAGGCTAGACACTTGCTAGGCACAGGCTAGACACTTGCTAGGCACAGGCTAGACACTGGCTAGGCACAGGCTAGACACTGGCTAGGCACAGGCTTTACCCTGGCTAGGCACAGGCTAGACACAGGCTAGGCACAGGCTAGGCACTGGCTAGACACAGGCTAGGCACTGGCTAGACACAGGCTAGGCACTGGCTAGACACTGGCTATGCACAGGCTAGACACTGGCTAGACACAGGCTAGACACAGGCTAGACACAGGCTAGACACTGGCTAGACACTGGCTAGACACTGGCTAGACACTGGCTAGACACTGGCTAGACACTGGCTAGAACCTAAGCTAGACAATGGCTAGAAACTGGCTAGGCACAGGCTAGACACTGGCTAGACACTGGCTAGACACTGGCAAGACACTGGCTAGACATTGGCTAGACTCTGGCTAGGCACAGGCTAGGCACTGGCAAGACACTGGCTATGCACTGGCTAGACACAGGCTAGACACTGGCTAGACACAGGCTATACACTGGCTAGACACTGTCTAGACACAGGCTAGACGTAGTTCAGACCGACAGACTAGACAGGCGATTCACAGGCTAGACACAGGCTAGGCACATGCCAATTACAGGCAAGGCACAGGCTAGGCAGAGACTAGACTCTGGCTAGGCACAGGGTAGACACTGGCTAGGCAGAGGCTAGACACTGGCTATGCTTAGGCTAGACACTGGGTAGGCACAGGTTAGACACTGGCTAGGCACAGGCTAGACACAAAGCCAGGCACAGGCTAGGACACTTGCTAGGCACAGGCTAGACATAGGCTAGACACTGGCTAGGCATAGGCTAGACACAAGCTAGACACAGGCTATACACTGGCTAGATACTGGCTAGGTACAGGCTAGGCACAGGCTAGGCACTGGCTAGACACTGGCTATGCACTGGCTAGACACTGGCTAGACACTGGCTAGACACTGGCTAGACACTGGCTAGACACAGGCTATACACTGGCTAGACACTGGCTAGACACAGACTAGACATAGTTCAGACCGACAGACTGGACAGGCGATACACAGGCTAGACACAGGCTAGGCACAGGCTAGACGCTGGCTAGGCACTGGCTAGACACTGGCTAGGCACTGGTTAGACACTGACTAGGCACTGGCTAGACACTGACTAGACACAGGCTATACACTGGCTAGACACTGGCTAGACACAGACTAGACATAGTTCAGACCGACAGACTGGACAGGCGATACACAGGCTAGACACAGGCTAGGCACATGCCAATCACAGGCAAGGCACAGGCTAACCACTGGCTAAACACTGGCTAGGCACAGGCTAAACACTGGCTAGGCACAGGCGAGACACTGGCTAGGCACAGGCTGGACATAGGCTAGACACTGGCTAGACACTGGCTAGGCACAGGCTAGACACTGGCTAGGCACAGGCTAGACACTTGCTAGGTACAGGCTAGACACTTGCTAGGTACAGGCTAGACACTGGCTAGGCACAGGCTAGACACTGGGTAGGCACAGGCTTTACCCTGGCTAGACACTCGTTAGGTACAGGCTAGACACTGGCTAGGCACAGGCTAGGCACTGGCTAGACACAGGCTAGGTACTGGCTAGACACTGGCTATGCACAGGCTAGACACTGGCTAGACACTGGCTAGACACTAGTTAGACACTGGCTAGACACTGGCTAGACACTGGCTAGACACTGGCTAGACACTGGCTAGACACTGGCTAGACACTGGCTAGACACTGGCTAGACACTGGCTAGACACTGGCTAGACACTGGCTAGACACTGGCTAGACACTGGCTAGACACTGGCTAGACACTGGCTAGAACCTAGGTAGACAATGGCTAGAAACTGGCTAGACACGGCTAGACACTGGCTAGACACTGGCTAGACACTGGCAAGACAGTGGCTAGACATTGGCTAGACTCTGGCTAGGCACAGGCTAGGCACTGGCAAGCCACAGGCAAAACACTGGCTATGCACTGGCTAGGCACAGGCTAGACACTGGCTAGACACAGGCTATACACTGGCTAGACACTGTCTAGACACAGGCTAGACGTAGTTCAGACCGACAGACTAGACAGGCGATTCACAGGCTAGACACAGGCTAGGCACATGCCAATCACAGGCAAGGCACAGGCTAAACACTGGCTAAACACTGGCTAGGCACAGGCTAGGTACAGGCTAGACGCTGGCTAGGCACTGGCTAGACACTGGCTAGGCACTGGTTAGACACTGACTAGGCACTGGCTAGACACTGACTAGACACAGGCTATACACTGGCTAGACACTGGCTAGACACAGACTAGACATAGTTCAGACCGACAGACTGGACAGGCGATACACAGGCTAGACACAGGCTAGACACAGGCTATACACTGGCTAGACACTGTCTAGACACAGGCTAGACGTAGTTCAGACCGACAGACTAGACAGGCGATTCACAGGCTAGACACAGGCTAGGCACATGCCAATTACAGGCAAGGCACAGGCTAGGCAGAGACTAGACTCTGGCTAGGCACAGGGTAGACACTGGCTAGGCAGAGGCTAGACACTGGCTATGCTTAGGCTAGACACTGGGTAGGCACAGGTTAAACACTGGCTAGGCACAGGCTAGACACAAGCCAGGCACAGGCTAGACACTTGCTAGGCACAGGCTAGACATAGGCTAGACACTGGCTAGGCATAGGCTAGACACAAGCTAGACACAGGCTATACACTGGCTAGATACTGGCTAGGTACAGGCTAGGCACAGGCTAGGCACTGGCTAGACACTGGCTATGCACTGGCTAGACACTGGCTAGACACTGGCTAGACACTGGCTAGACACTGGCTAGACACAGGCTATACACTGGCTAGACACTGGCTAGACACAGACTAGACATAGTTCAGACCGACAGACTGGACAGGCGATACACAGGCTAGACACAGGCTAGGCACAGGCTAGACGCTGGCTAGGCACTGGCTAGACACTGGCTAGGCACTGGTTAGACACTGACTAGGCACTGGCTAGACACTGACTAGACAAAGGCTATACACTGGCTAGACACTGGCTAGACACAGACTAGACATAGTTCAGACCGGCAGACTGGACAGGCGATACACAGGCTAGACACAGGCTAGGCACATGCCAATCACAGGCAAGGCACAGGCTAACCACTGGCTAAACACTGGCTAGGCACAGGCTAAACACTGGCTAGGCACAGGCGAGACACTGGCTAGGCACAGGCTGGACATAGGCTAGACACTGGCTAGACACTGGCTAGGCACAGGCTAGACACTGGCTAGGCACAGGCTAGACACTTGTTAGGTACAGGCTAGACACTTGCTAGGTACAGGCTAGACACTGGCTAGGCACAGGCTAGACACTGGGTAGGCACAGGCTTTACCCTGGCTAGACACTCGTTAGGTACAGGCTAGACACTGGCTAGGCACAGGCTAGGCACTGGCTAGACACAGGCTAGGCACTGGCTAGACACTGGCTATGCACAGGCTAGACACTGGCTAGACACTGGCTAGACACTAGTTAGACACTGGCTAGACACTGGCTAGACACTGGCTAGACACTGGCTAGACACTGGCTAGACACTGGCTAGACACTGGCTAGAACCTAGGTAGACAATGGCTAGAAACTGGCTAGACACGGCTAGACACTGGCTAGACACTGGCTAGACACTGGCAAGACACTGGCTAGACATTGGCTAGACTCTGGCTAGGCACAGGCTAGGCACTGGCAAGCCACAGGCAAAACACTGGCTATGCACTGGCTAGGCACAGGCTAGACACTGGCTAGACACAGGCTATACACTGGCTAGACACTGTCTAGACACAGGCTAGACGTAGTTCAGACCGACAGACTAGACAGGCGATTCACAGGCTAGACACAGGCTAGGCACATGCCAATCACAGGCAAGGCACAGGCTAAACACTGGCTAAACACTGGCTAGGCACAGGCTAGGCACAGGCTAGACACTGGCTAGGCACAGGCGAGACACTGGCTAGGCACAGGCTGGACATAGGCTAGACACTGGCTAGGCACAGGCTAGACATAGGCTAGACACTGGCTAGGCACAGGCTAGACACTGGCTAGGCACAGGCTAGACACTTGCTAGGCACAGGCTAGACACTGGCTAGGCACAGGCTAGACACTAGCTAGGCACAGGCTAGACACTGGCTAGGCACAGGCTAGAATCTGGCTAGGCACTGGCTAGACACTGGCTAGGAACTGGCTATACACTAGCTAGGCACTGGCTAGACACTGGCTAGGCACTGGCTAGACACTGGCTAGGCACAGGCTAGACACTGGCTAGGCACAGGCTAGACATTGGCTCAGCACAGGGTAGACACTGGCTAGGCACAGGCTAGACATTGGCTAGGCACAGGCTAGACACTGGCTAGGCACAGGCTAGACACTGGCTAGACTCTGGCTAGACACTGGCTAGGCAAAGGCTAGACACTGGCTAGACTCTGGCTAGACACTGGCTAGGCAAAGGCTAGACACTGGCTAGACTCTGGCTAGACACTGGCTAGGCAAAGGCTAGACACTGGCTAGACTCTGGCTAGGCACAGGCTAGGCACTGGCAAGCCACAGGCAAAACACTGGCTATGCACTGGCTAGGCACAGGCTAGAAACTGGCTAGGCACAAGCTAGACACAGGCTAGGCACAGGCTAGGCACAGGCTTGACACTGGCTAGGCACAGGCTAGACACTGGCTAAAAACAGGCTAGACTCTGGCTAGGCACAGGCCTAGGCACAGGCTAGGCACAGGCTAGGCACTGGCTAGGCACAGGCTAGACATAGGCTAGACACTGGCTAGGCACAGGCTAGACACTGGCTAGGCACAGGCTAGACACTTGCTAGGCACAGGCTAGACACTGGCTAGGCACAGGCTAGACACTAGCTAGGCACAGGCTAGACACTGGCTAGGCACAGGCTAGAATCTGGCTAGGCACTGGCTAGGAACTGGCTAGACACTAGCTAGGCACTGGCTAGACACTGGCTAGGCACTGGCTAGACACTGGCTATGCACAGGCTAGACACTGGCTAGGCACAGGCTAGACATTGGCTCGGCACAGGGTAGACACTGGCTAGGCACAGGCTAGACATTGGCTAGGCACAGGCTAGACACTGGCTAGGCACAGGCTAGACACTGGCTAGACTCTGGCTAGACACTGGCTAGGCAAAGGCTAGACACTGGCTAGACTCTGGCTAGACACTGGCTAGGCAAAGGCTAGACACTGGCTAGACTCTGGCTAGGCACAGGCTAGGCACAGGCTAGACTCTGGCTAGGCACAGGCTAGACACTGGCTAGGCACAGGCTAGGCACTGGCTAGGCACAGGCTAGACACTGGCTAGGCACAGGCTAGGCACAGGCTAGACACTGGCTAGGCACAGGCTAGACACTGGCTAACAACAGGCTAGACTCTGGCTAGGCACAGGCTAGGCACTGGCAAGGCACAGACTAGATATAGGCTAGACACTGGCTAGGCACAGGCTAGACTCTGGCTAAGCGCAGGCTAGAAACAGGCTAGGCACAGGCTAGACACATGCCATGTACAGGCTAGACACAGGCTATGCACAGGCTAGACACTGGCTAGGCACAGGCTAGAAACTGGCTAGGCACAGGCTAGACCCTGGCTAGGCACAGGCTAAACACTGGCGAAACACTGGCTAAACACTGGCTAGGCACAGGCTACACACTGGCTAGACACAGGCTATACACTGGCTAGACACTGGCTAGACACAGGCTAGACATAGTCCAGACCGAAAGACTGGACAGTCGATACACAGGCTAGACACAGGCTAGACACAGGCTAGGCACATGCCAATCACAGGCAAGGCACAGGCTAAACACTGGCTAAACACTGGCTAAACACTGGCTAGGCACAGGCTAGGCACAGGCTAGACACTGGCTAGGCACAGGCGAGACACTGGCTAGGCACAGGCTGGACATAGGCTAGACACTGGCTAGGCACAGGCTAGACATAGGCTAGACACTGGCTAGGCACAGACTAGACACTGGCTAGGCACAGGCTAGACACTGGCTAGGCACAGGCTAAACACTTGCTAGGCACAGGCTAGACACTTGCTAGACACTGGCTAGGCACTGGCTAGCCACTGGCTAGGCACTGGCTAGACACTGGCTATGCACTGGCTAGACACTGGCTAGACACTGGCTAGGCACTGGCTAGACACTGGCTAGGCACTGGCTAGACACTGGCTAGGCACAGGCTAGAAACTGACTAGGCACAGGCTAGACACTTGCTGGGCACAGGCTAGACACTGGCTAGACTCTGGCTAGGCACTGGCTAGACTCTGGCTAGGCACAGGCTAGACACTGGCTAGGCACAGGCTAGGCACTGGCTAGGCACAGGCTAGGCACTGGCTAGGCACAGGCTAGGCACAGGTTAGACACTGGCTAGGCACAGGCTATGCACATGGCAATTACAGGCAAGGCACAGGCTAGACACAGGCTAGACACTGGTATGGCACACGCAAGACACTGTCTAGGCACAGACCAGACACTGGCTAGGCAGAGGCTAGACACTGGCTAAGCACAGGCTAGACACTGGCTAGGCACAGGCTAGACACTGGCTAAGAACAGGCTAGACTCTGGCTAGACACTGGCTAGACACAGGCTAGACATAGTCCAGACCGACAGACTGGACAGTCGATACACAGGCTAGACACAGGCTAGGCACATGCCAATCACAGGCAAGGCACAGGCTAAACACTGGCTAAACACTGGCTAAACACTGGCTAGGCACAGGCTAGGCACAGGCTAGACACTGGCTAGGCACAGGCGAGACACTGGCTAGGCACAGGCTGGACATAGGCTAGACACTGGCTAGGCACAGGCTAGACATAGGCTAGACACTGGCTAGGCACAGACTAGACACTGGCTAGGCACAGACTAGACACTGGCTAGGCACAGGCTAGAATCTGGCTAGGCACTGGCTAGACACTGGCTAGGAACTGGCTAGACACTAGCTAGGCACTGGCTAGACACTGGCTAGGCACTGGCTAGACACTGGCTAGGCATAGGGTAGACACTGGCTAGGCACAGGCTAGACATTGGCTCGGCACAGGGTAGACACTGGCTAGGCACAGGCTAGACACTTGCTAGACACTGGCTAGGCACTGGCTAGCCACTGGCTAGGCACTGGCTAGACACTGGCTATGCACTGGCTAGACACTGGCTAGACACTGGCTAGGCACTGGCTAGACACTGGCTAGGCACTGGCTAGACACTGGCTAGGCACTGGCTAGACACTGGCTAGGCACAGGCTAGAAACTGACTAGGCACAGGCTAGACACTTGCTAGGAACAGGCTAGACACTGGCTAGACTCTGGCTAGGCACTGGCTAGACTCTGGCTAGGCACAGGCTAGACACTGGCTAGGCACAGGCTAGGCACTGGCTAGGCACAGGCTAGGCACTGGCTAGGCACAGGCTAGGCACAGGTTAGACACTGGCTAGGCACAGGCTATGCACATGGCAATAACAGGCAAGGCACAGGCTAGACACAGGCTAGACACTGGTATGGCACACGCAAGACACTGTCTAGGCACAGACCAGACACTGGCTAGGCAGAGGCTAGACACTGGCTAAGCACAGGCTAGACACTGGCTAGGCACAGGCTAGACACTGGCTAAGAACAGGCTAGACTCTGGCTAGACACTGGCTAGACACAGGCTAGACATAGTCCAGACCGACAGACTGGACAGTCGATACACAGGCTAGACACAGGCTAGGCACATGCCAATCACAGGCAAGGCACAGGCTAAACACTGGCTAAACACTGGCTAGGCACAGGCTAGGCACAGGCTAGACACTGGCTAGGCACAGGCGAGACACTGGCTAGGCACAGGCTGGACATAGGCTAGACACTGGCTAGGCACAGGCTAGACATAGGCTAGACACTGGCTAGGCACAGACTAGACACTGGCTAGGCACAGAGTAGACACTGGCTAGGCACAGGCTAGACACTGGCTAGGCGCAGGCTAGACACTTGCTAGGCACAGGCTAGACACTTGCTAGACACTGGCAAGGCACAGGCTAGACACTTGCTAGACACTGGCTAGGCACTGGCTAGCCACTGGCTAGGCACTGGCTAGACACTGGCTAGGCACTGGCTAGACACTGGCTAGGCACTGGCTAGACACTGGCTAGGCACAGGCTAGACACTTGCTGGGCACAGGCTAGACACTGGCTAGACTCTGGTTAGGCACTGGCTAGACTCTGGCTAGGCACAGGCTAGACACTGGCTAGGCACAGGCTAGGCACTGGCTAGGCACAGGCTAGGCACAGGTTAGACACTGGCTAGGCACAGGTTAGATACTGGCCAGGTACAGGCTAGACTCTGGCTGGGCACAGGCCAGACACAGGCTAGGCACTAGCTAGGCACAGGCTAGGCACTGGCTAGGCACAGGCTAGACATAGGCTAGACTCTGGCTAGGCACAGGCTAGACACTAGCTAGGCACAGGCTAGGCACTGGCTAGGCACAGGCTAGGCACAGGTTAGACACTGGCTAGGCACAGGTTAGATACTGGCCAGGTACAGGCTAGACTCTGGCTGGGCACAGGCCAGACACTTGCTAGACACTGTCTAGGCACAGGCTAGACACTGGCTAGGCACAAGCTAAACACAGGCTAGGCACAAGTTAGACACTGGCTAGGCACAGGCTATGCACATGGCAATCACAGGCAAGGCACAGGCTAGACACAGGCTAGACACTGGTATGGCACACGCTAGACACTGTCTAGGCACAGACTAGACTCTGGCTAGGCACAGGCTAGACACTGGGTAGACACAGGCTAGACATAGTCCAGACCGACTGACTGGACAGGCGATACACAGGCTAGACACAGGCTAGGCACATGCCAATCGCAGGCAAGGCACAGGCTAGACACTGGTATGGCACACGCAAGACACTGTCTAGGCACAGACCAGACACTGGCTAGGCACAGGCTAGACACTGGCTAAGCACAGGCTAGACACTGGCTAGGCACAGGCTAGACACTGGCTAAGAACAGGCTAGACTCTGGCTAGACACTGGCTAGACACAGGCTAAACATAGTCCAGACCGACAGACTGGACAGTCGATACACAGGCTAGACACAGGCTAGGCACATGCCAATCACAGGCAAGGCACAGGCTAAACACTGGCAAAACACTGGCTAAACACTGGCTAGGCACATGCTAGGCACAGGCTAGACACTGGCTAGGCACAGGCGAGACACTGGCTAGGCACAGGCTGGACATAGGCTAGACACTGGCTAGGCACAGGCTGAACATAGGCTAGACACTGGCTAGGCACAGACTAGACACTGGCTAGGCACAGGCTAGACACTGGCTAGGCACAGGCTAGACACTGGCTAGGCACAGGCTAGACACTTGCTAGGCACAGGCTAGACACTTGCTAGACACTGGCTAGGCACTGGCTAGGCACTGGCTAGGCACTGGCTAGGCACTGGCTAGGCACTGGCTAGGCACTGGCTAGGCACTGGCTAGGCACTGGCTAGGCACTGGCTAGACACTGGCTACGCACTGGCTAGACACTGGCTAGGCACTGGCTAGACACTGGCTAGGCACTGGCTAGATACTGGCTAGGCACAGGCTAGACACTTGCTAGGCATAGGCTAGACACTGGCTAGACTCTGGCTAGGCACAGGCTAGGCACTGGCTAGGCACAGGTTAGGCACAGGTGAGACACTGGCTAGGCACAGGTTAGACACTGGCCAGGTACAGGCTAGACACTGGCCAGGTACAGGCTAGACTCTGGCTGGGCACAGGCTAGACACAGGCTAGGCACTAGCTAGGCACAGGCTAGGCACTGGCTAGGCACAGGCTAGACATAGGCACTGGCTAGGCACAGGCTAGACATAGGCTAGACACTGGATAGGCACAGGCTAGGCACAGGCAAAAAACTGGCTATACACTGCCTAGACACTGTCTAGGCACAGGCTAGACACTGGCTAGGCACAAGCTAAACACAGGCTAGGCACAAGTTAGACACTGGCTAGGCACAGGCTATGCACATGGGAATCACAGGCTAGGCACAAGCTAGACACAGGCTAGACACTGGTATGGCACACGCTAGACACTGTCTAGGCACAGACTAGACTCTGGCTAGGCACAGGCTAGACACTGGGTAGACACAGGCTAGACATAGTCCAGACCGACAGACTGGACAAGCGATACACAGGCTAGCCACAGGCTAGGCACATGCCAATCGCAGGCAAGGCACAGGCTAGACACAGGCTAGACACTGGTATGGCACACGCAAGACACTGTCTAGGCACAGACCAGACACTGGCTAGGCACAGGCTAGACACTGGCTAAGAACAGGCTAGACACTGGCTAGGCACAGGCTAGACACTGGCTAAGAACAGGCTAGACTCTGGCTAGTCACAGGCACTGGCACTGGCAAGGCACAGTTAAGATATAGGCTAGATACTGGCTAGGCACAGGCTAGGCACAGGCAAAACACTGGCTATGCACTGGCTAGACTTAGGCTAGACACTGGCTAGGCATAGGCTAAACACAAGATAGGCACAGGCTAGACACTGGCTAGGCACAGGCTATGCACATGCCAATCACAGGCAAGGCACAGGCTAGGCACAGACTAGACACTGGCTATGCTTAGGCTAGACACTGGCTATGCACAGGTTAGACACTGGATAGGCACAGGCTAGACAGAAGCCAGGCACAGGCTAGACAGAAGCCAGGCACAGGCTAGACATAGGCTAGACACTGGCTAGGCATAGGATAGACACAAGCTAGACACAGGCTATACACTGCCTAGACACTGGCTAGGTAAAGGCTAGGCACAGGCTAGGCACTGGCTAGGCACTGGCTATGCACTGGCTACACACTGGCTAGAAACTAGCTAGACACTGGCTAGACACTGGCTAGACACTAGCTAGACACTGGCTAGACACTGGCTAGACTGTGGCTAGACACTGGCTAGAGACTAGGTTGACACTGGCTAGAAACTGGCTAGACACTGGCTTGACACTGGCTAGACACTGGCTAGACACTGGCTAGACACTGGCAAGACACTGGCTAGACATTGGCTCACACTGTTGAGATACAGGCTAGACATAGGCCAGACACATGCTATACACTGGCTAAGCACAGGGTAGACACAGGCTAGACACAGGCTTTACACTGGCTAGACACTGGCTAGACACAGGCTAAACATAGTCCAGACCGACAGACTGGACAGGCGATACACAGGCTAGACACAGGCTAGGCACATGCCAATCACATGCTAGACACAGGCTAGACACTGGTATGGCACACGCAAGACACTGTCTAGGCACAAACAAAACACTGGCTAGGCACAGGCTAGACACTGGCTTGGCACAGGCTACACACAGGCTAGGGACAGGCTAGACACAGGCTAGGCACAGGCTAGACACAGGCTATGCACAGGCTAGACACAGGCTAGGCACAGGCTAGACACTGGCTATGCACAGGCTAGACACTGGCAAGGCACAGGCTAGACACTGGCTAAGAACAGGCTAGACTCTGGCTAGGCACAGGCTATGCACAGGCTAGGCACAGGCTAGACACAGGCTAGGCACAGGCTAGACACAGGCTATGCACAGGCTAGACACAGGCTAGGCACAGGCGAGACACTGGCTATGCACAGGCTAGACACTGGCTATGCACAGGCTAGACTCTGGCTAGGCACAGGCTAGGCACTGGCAAGGCACAGACTAGATATAGGCTAGATACTGGCTAGGCACAGGCTAGACTCTGGCTAAGCACAGGCTAGAGACAGGCTAGGCACAGTCTAGACACATGCTATGAACAGGCTAGACACAGGCTATGCACAGGCTAGACACTGGCTAGGCACAGGCTAGAAACTGGCTAGGCACAGGCTAGACCCTGGCTAGGCACAGGCTAAACACTGGCTAAACACTGGCTAAACACTGGCTAGGCACAGGCTAGACACTGGCTAGACACAGGCTATACACTGGCTAGACACTGGCTAGACACAGGCTAGACATTGTCCAGACCGACAGACTGGACAGTCGATACACAGGCTAGGCATATGCCAATCACAGGCAAGGCACAGGCTAAACACTGGCTAGACACTGGCTAAACACTGGCTAGGCACAGACTAGGCACAGGCTAGACACTGGCTTGGCACAGGCGAGACACTGGCTAGGCACAGGCTGGACATAGGCTAGACACTGGCTAGGCACAGGCTAGACACTGGCTAGCCACTGGCTAGCCACTGGCTAGGCACTGGCTAGACACTGGCTAGGCACTGGCTAGACACTGGCTAGGCACTGGCTGGACACTGGCTAGGCACAGGCTAGACACTGGCTAGGCACTGGCTAGGCACAGGCTAGGCACAGGTTAGACACTGGCTAGGCACAGGCTAGGCACAGGCTAGACACTGGCTAGGCACAGGCTAGGCACAGGCTAGACACTGGCTAGGCACAGGCTAGACACTGGCTAGGCACAGGCTAGACACTGGCTAACAACAGGCTAGACTCTGGCTAGGCACAGGCTAGGCACTGGCAAGGCACAGACTAGATACAGGCTAGATACTGGCTAGGCACAGGCTAGACTCTGGCTAAGCGCAGGCTAGAAACAGGCTAGGCACAGGCTAGACACATGCCATGCACAGGCTAGACACAGGCTATGCACAGGCTAGACACTGGCTAGGCACAGGCTAGAAACTGGCTAGGCACAGGCTAGACCCTGGCTAGGCACAGGCTAAACACTGGCTAAACACTGGCTTAACACTGGCTAGGCACAGGCTAGACACTGGCTAGACACAGGCTATACACTGGCTAGACACTGGCTAGACACAGGCTAGACATAGTCCAGACCGACAGACTGGACAGTCGATACACAGGCTAGACACAGGCTAGGCACATGCCAATCACAGGCAAGGCACAGGCTAAACACTGGCTAAACACTGGCTAAACACTGGCTAGGCACAGGCTAGGCACAGGCTAGACACTGGCTAGGCACAGGCGAGACACTGGCTAGGCACAGGCTGGACATAGGCTAGACACGGGCTAGGCACAGGCTAGACATAGGCTAGACACTGGTTAGGCACAGACTAGACACTGGCTAGGCACAGGCTAGACACTGGCTAGGCACAGGCTAAACACTTGCTAGGCACAGGCTAGACACTTGCTAGACACTGGCTAGGCACTGGCTAGACACTGGCTAGGCACTGGCTAGACACTGGCTAGGCACTGGCTAGACACTGGCTAGGCACTGGCTAGACACTGGCTAGGCACAGGCTAGACACTGACTAGGCACAGGCTAGACACTTGCTAGGCACAGGCTCGACACTGGTTAGACTCTGGCTAGGCACTGGCTAGACTCTGGCTAGGCACAGGCTAGACATTGGCTAGGCACAGGCTAGGCACTGGCTAGGCACAGGCTAGGCACTGGCTAGGCACAGGCTAGGCACAGGTTAGACACTGGCTAGGCACAGGTTAGAGACAGGCTAGGCACAGTCTAGACACATGCTATGAACAGGCTAGACACTGGCTAGGCACAGGCTAGACACTGGCTAGGCACAGGCTAAACACTTGCTAGGCACAGGCTAGACACTTGCTAGACACTGGCTAGGCACTGGCTAGACACTGGCTAGGCACTGGCTAGACACTGGCTAGGCACTGGCTAGACACTGGCTAGGCACTGGCTAGACACTGGCTAGGCACAGGCTAGACACTGACTAGGCACAGGCTAGACACTTGCTAGGCACAGGCTCGACACTGGTTAGACTCTGGCTAGGCACTGGCTAGACTCTGGCTAGGCACAGGCTAGACATTGGCTAGGCACAGGCTAGGCACTGGCTAGGCACAGGCTAGGCACTGGCTAGGCACAGGCTAGGCACAGGTTAGACACTGGCTAGGCACAGGTTAGAGACAGGCTAGGCACAGTCTAGACACATGCTATGAACAGGCTAGACACAGGCTATGCACAGGGTAGACACTGGCTAGACACTGGCTAGGCACAGGCTAGACCCTGGCTAGGCACAGGCTAAACACTTGGTAAACACTGGCTAAACACTGGCTAGGCACAGGCTAGACACTGGCTAGACACAGGCTATACACTGGCTAGACACTGGCTAGACACAGGCTAGACATTGTCCAGACCGACAGACTGGACAGTCGATACACAGGCTAGGCATATGCCAATCACAGGCAAGGCACAGGCTAAACACTGGCTAGACACTGGCTAAACACTGGCTAGGCACAGGCTAGGCACAGGCTAGACACTGGCTTGGCACAGGCGAGACACTGGCTAGGCACAGGCTGGACATAGGCTAGACACTGGCTAGGCACACGCTAGCCACTGGCTAGGCACAGGCTAGCCACTGGCTAGGCACAGGCTAGCCACTGGCTAGGCACAGGCTAGCCACTGGCTAGGCACGGGCTAGCCACTGGCTAGGCACTGGCTAGACACTGGCTAGGCACTGGCTAGACACTGGCTAGGCACTGGCTGGACACTGGCTAGGCACAGGCTAGACACTGGCTAGGCACAGGCTAGGCACAGGTTAGACACTGGCTAGGTACAGGCTAGGCACAGGCTAGACACTGGCTAGGCACAGGCTAGGCACAGGCTAGGCACAGGCTAGACACTGGATGGCCACTGGCTAGGCACTGGCTAGACACTGGCTAGGCACTGGCTAGACACTGGCTAGGCACTGGCTGGACACTGGCTAGGCACTGGCTGGACACTGGCTAGGCACAGGCTAGACCCTGGCTAGGCACAGGCTAAACACTGGCTAAACACTGGCTTAACACTGGCTAGGCACAGGCTAGACACTGGCTAGACACAGGCTATACACTGGCTAGACACTGGCTAGACACAGGCTAGACATAGTCCAGACCGACAGACTGGACAGTCGATACACAGGCTAGACACAGGCTAGGCACATGCCAATCACAGGCAAGGCACAGGCTAAACACTGGCTAAACACTGGCTAAACACTGGCTAAACACTGGCTAAACACTGGCTAGGCACAGGCTAGGCACAGGCTAGACACTGGCTAGGCACAGGCGAGACACTGGCTAGGCACAGGCTGGACATAGGCTAGACACGGGCTAGGCACAGGCTAGACATAGGCTAGACACTGGTTAGGCAAAGACTAGACACTGGCTAGGCACAGGCTAGACACTGGCTAGGCACAGGCTAAACACTTGCTAGGCACAGGCTAGACACTTGCTAGACACTGGCTAGGCACTGGCTAGACACTGGCTAGGCACTGGCTAGACACTGGCTAGGCACTGGCTAGACACTGGCTAGGCACTGGCTAGACACTGGCTAGGCACAGGCTAGACACTGACTAGGCACAGGCTAGACACTTGCTAGGCACAGGCTCGACACTGGTTAGACTCTGGCTAGGCACTGGCTAGACTCTGGCTAGGCACAGGCTAGACATTGGCTAGGCACAGGCTAGGCACTGGCTAGGCACAGGCTAGGCACTGGCTAGGCACAGGCTAGGCACAGGTTAGACACTGGCTAGGCACAGGTTAGAGACAGGCTAGGCACAGTCTAGACACATGCTATGAACAGGCTAGACACTGGCTAGGCACAGGCTAGACACTGGCTAGGCACAGGCTAAACACTTGCTAGGCACAGGCTAGACACTTGCTAGACACTGGCTAGGCACTGGCTAGACACTGGCTAGGCACTGGCTAGACACTGGCTAGGCACTGGCTAGACACTGGCTAGGCACTGGCTAGACACTGGCTAGGCACAGGCTAGACACTGACTAGGCACAGGCTAGACACTTGCTAGGCACAGGCTCGACACTGGTTAGACTCTGGCTAGGCACTGGCTAGACTCTGGCTAGGCACAGGCTAGACATTGGCTAGGCACAGGCTAGGCACTGGCTAGGCACAGGCTAGGCACTGGCTAGGCACAGGCTAGGCACAGGTTAGACACTGGCTAGGCACAGGTTAGAGACAGGCTAGGCACAGTCTAGACACATGCTATGAACAGGCTAGACACAGGCTATGCACAGGGTAGACACTGGCTAGACACTGGCTAGGCACAGGCTAGACCCTGGCTAGGCACAGGCTAAACACTTGGTAAACACTGGCTAAACACTGGCTAGGCACAGGCTAGACACTGGCTAGACACAGGCTATACACTGGCTAGACACTGGCTAGACACAGGCTAGACATTGTCCAGACCGACAGACTGGACAGTCGATACACAGGCTAGGCATATGCCAATCACAGGCAAGGCACAGGCTAAACACTGGCTAGACACTGGCTAAACACTGGCTAGGCACAGGCTAGGCACAGGCTAGACACAGGCTAGGCACAGGCTAGACACTGGCTTGGCACAGGCGAGACACTGGCTAGGCACAGGCTGGACATAGGCTAGACACTGGCTAGGCACAGGCTAGCCACTGGCTAGGCACAGGCTAGCCACTGGCTAGGCACAGGCTAGCCACTGGCTAGGCACAGGCTAGCCACTGGCTAGGCACTGGCTAGACACTGGCTAGGCACTGGCTAGACACTGGCTAGGCACTGGCTGGACACTGGCTAGGCACAGGCTAGACACTGGCTAGGCACAGGCTAGGCACAGGTTAGACACTGGCTAGGTACAGGCTAGGCACAGGCTAGACACTGGCTAGGCACAGGCTAGGCACAGGCTAGGCACAGGCTAGACACTGGATGGCCACTGGCTAGGCACTGGCTAGACACTGGCTAGGCACTGGCTAGACACTGGCTAGGCACTGGCTGGACACTGGCTAGGCACTGGCTGGACACTGGCTAGGCACAGGCTAGACACTGGCTAGGCACAGGCTAGGCACTGGCAAGGCACAGACTAGATATAGGCTAGATACTGGCTAGGCACAGGCTAGACTCTGGCTAAGCGCAGGCTAGAAACAGGCTAGGCACAGGCTAGACACATGCCATGCACAGGCTAGATACAGGCTATGCACAGGCTAGACACTGGCTAGGCACAGGCTAGAAACTGGCTAGGCACAGGCTAGACCCTGGCTAGGCACAGGCTAAACACTGGCTAAACACTGGCTTAACACTGGCTAGGCACAGGCTAGACACTGGCTAGACACAGGCTATACACTGGCTAGACACTGGCTAGACACAGGCTAGACATAGTCCAGACCGACAGACTGGACAGTCGATACACAGGCTAGACACAGGCTAGGCACATGCCAATCACAGGCAAGGCACAGGCTAAACACTGGCTAAACACTGGCTAAACACTGGCTAAACACTGGCTAGGCACAGGCTAGGCACAGGCTAGACACTGGCTAGGCACAGGCGAGACACTGGCTAGGCACAGGCTGGACATAGGCTAGACACGGGCTAGGCACAGGCTAGACATAGGCTAGACACTGGCTAGGCACAGACTAGACACTGGCTAGGCACTGGCTAGGCACAGGCTAGACACTGGCTAGGCACAGGCTAAACACTTGCTAGGCACAGGCTAGACACTTGCTAGACACTGGCTAGGCACTGGCTAGCCACTGGCTAGGCATTGGCTAGACACTGGCTAGGAACAGGCTAGACACTGGCTAGGCATTGGCTAGACACTGGATAGGCACTGGCTAGAATCTGGCTAGGCACAGGTTAGACACTGGCTAGGCACAGGTTAGACACTGGCCAGGTACAGGCTAGACTCTGGCTGGGCACAGGCCAGACACAGGCTAGGCACTAGCTAGGCACAGGCTAGGCACTGGCTAGGCACAGGCTAGACATAGGCTAGACACTGGATAGGCACAGGCTAGGCACAGGAAAAAAACTGGCTATGCACTGCCTAGACACTGTCTAGGCACAGGCTAGACACTGGCTAGGCACAAGCTAAACACAGGCTAGGCACAAGTTAGACACTGGCTAGGCACAGGCTATGCACATGGCAATTACAGGCAAGGTACAGGCTAGACACAGGCTAGACACTGGTATGGCACACGCTAGACACTGTCTAGGCACAGACTAGAATCTGGCTAGGCACAGGCTAGACACTGGGTAGACACAGGCTAGACATAGTACAGACCGACAGACTGGACAGGCGATACACAGGCTAGACACAGGCTAGGTACATGCCAATCGCAGGCAAGGCACAGGCTAGACACAGGCTAGACACTGGTATGGCACACGCAAGACACTGTCTAGGCACAGACCAGACACTGGCTAGGCAGAGGCTAGACACTGGCTAAGCACAGGCTAGACACTGGCTAGGCACAGGCTAGACACTGGCTAAGAACAGGCTAGACTCTGGCTAGACACTGGCTAGACACAGGCTAGACATAGTCCAGACCGACAGACTGGACAGTCGATACACAGGCTAGACACAGGCTAGGCACATGCCAATCACAGGCAAGGCACAGGCTAAACACTGGCTAAACACTGGCTAAACACTGGCTAGGCACAGGCTAGGCACAGGCTAGACACTGGCTAGGCACAGGCTAGACACTTGCTAGACACTGGCTAGACACTGGCTAGGCACAGGCTAGACACTGGCTAGGCGCAGGCTAGACACTTGCTAGGCACAGGCTAGACACTTGCTAGACACTGGCTAGGCACAGGCTAGACACTTGCTAGACACTGGCTAGGCACTGGCTAGGCACAGGCTAGACATAGGCTAGACACTGGCTAGGCACAGACTAGACACTGGCTAGGCACAGGCTAGACACTGGCTAGGCACAGGCTAGACACTGGCTAGGCACAGGCTAGACACTGGCTGGGCGCAGGCTGAGACACTTGCTAGGCACAGGCTAGACACTTGCTAGACACTGGCTAGGCACAGGCTAGACACTGGCTAGACACTGGCTGGGCACTGGCTAGGCACAGGCTAGACACTGGCTAGGCACAGGCTAGACACTTGCTAGGCACAGGCTAGACACTTGCTAGACACTGGCTAGGCACAGGCTAGACACTTGCTAGACACTGGCTGGGCACTGGCTAGACACTGGCTAGGCACTGGCTAGACACTGGCTGGGCACTGGCTAGGCACTGGCTAGACACTGGCTAGGCACTGGCTAGACACTGGCTAGGCACTGGCTAGACACTGGCTAGGCACAGGCTAGACACTTGCTAGGCACAGGCTAGACACTGGCTAGGCACAGGCTAGGCACAGGTTAGACACTGGCTAGGCACATGTTAGACACTGGCCAGGTACAGGCTAGACTCTGGCTGGGCACAGGCCAGACACAGGCAAGGCACAGGCTAGACACAGGCTAGACACTGGTATGGCACACGCTAGACACTGTCTAGGCACAGACTAGACTCTGGCTAGGCACAGGCTAGACACTGGGTAGACACAGGCTAGACATAGTCCAGACCGACAGACTGGACAGGCGATACACAGGCTAGTCACAGGCTAGGCACATGCCAATCGCAGGCAAGGCACAGGCTAGACACTGGTATGGCACACGCAAGACACTGTCTAGGCACAGACCAGACACTGGCTAGGCACAGGCTAGACACTGGCTAAGCACAGGCTAGACACTTGCTAGGCACAGGCTAGACACTTGCTAGACACTGGCTAGGCACAGGCTAGACACTTGCTAGACACTGGCTAGGCACTGGCTAGGCACAGGCTAGACATAGGCTAGACACTGGCTAGGCACAGACTAGACACTGGCTAGGCACAGGCTAGACACTGGCTAGGCACAGGCTAGACACTGGCTAGGCACAGGCTAGACACTGGCTAGGCGCAGGCTAGACACTTGCTAGGCACAGGCTAGACACTTGCTAGACACTGGCTAGGCACAGGCTAGACACTTGCTAGACACTGGCTAGGCACTGGCTAGGCACAGGCTAGACACTGGCTAGGCGCAGGCTAGACACTTGCTAGGCACAGGCTAGACACTTGCTAGACACTGGCTAGGCACAGGCTAGACACTTGCTAGACACTGGCTAGGCACTGGCTAGACACTGGCTAGGCACTGGCTAGACACTGGCTAGGCACTGGCTAGGCACTGGCTAGACACTGGCTAGGCACTGGCTAGACACTGGCTAGGCACTGGCTAGACACTGGCTAGGCACAGGCTAGACACTTGCTAGGCACAGGCTAGACACTGGCTAGGCACAGGCTAGGCACAGGTTAGACACTGGCTAGGCACATGTTAGACACTGGCCAGGTACAGGCTAGACTCTGGCTGGGCACAGGCCAGACACAGGCAAGGCACAGGCTAGACACAGGCTAGACACTGGTATGGCACACGCTAGACACTGTCTAGGCACAGACTAGACTCTGGCTAGGCACAGGCTAGACACTGGGTAGACACAGGCTAGACATAGTCCAGACCGACAGACTGGACAGGCGATACACAGGCTAGTCACAGGCTAGGCACATGCCAATCGCAGGCAAGGCACAGGCTAGACACTGGTATGGCACACGCAAGACACTGTCTAGGCACAGACCAGACACTGGCTAGGCACAGGCTAGACACTGGCTAAGCACAGGCTAGACACTGGCTAGGCACAGGCTAGACACTGGCTAAGAACAGGCTAGACTCTGGCTTGACACTGGCTAGACACAGGCTAGACATAGTCCAGACCGACAGACTGGACAGTCGATACACAGGCTAGACACAGGCTAGGCACATGCCAATCACAGGCAAGGCACAGGCTAAACACTGGCTAAACACTGGCTAAACACTGGCTAGCCACAGGCTAGGCACAGGCTAGACACTGGCTAGGCACAGGCGAGACACTGGCTAGGCACAGGCTGGACATAGGCTAGACACTGGCTAGGCACAGGCTAGACATAGGCTAGACACTGGCTAGGCACAGACAAGACACTGGCTAGGCACAGGCTAGATACTGGCTAGGCACAGGCTAGACACTTGCTAGGCACAGGCTAGACACTTGCTAGACACTGGCTAGGCACTGGCTTGGCACTGGCTAGGCACTGGCTAGGCACTGGCTAGGCACTGGCTAGGCACTGGCTAGGCACTGGCTAGGCACTGGCTAGGCACTGGCTAGGCACTGGCTAGGCACTGGCTAGACACTGGCTACGCTCTGGCTAGACACTGGCTACGCACTGGCTAGACACTGGCTACGCACTGGCTAGACACTGGCTAGGCACTGGCTAGACACTGGCTAGGCACTGGCTAGATACTGGCTAGGCACAGGCTAGACACTTGCTAGGCACAGGCTAGACACTGGCTAGACTCTGGCTAGGCACTGGCTAGACTCTGGCTAGGCACAGGCTAGACACTGGCTAGGCACAGGCTAGGCACTGGCTAGGCACAGGCCAGGCACTGGCTAGGCACAGGCTAGGCACAGGTTAGACACTGGCTAGGCACATGTTAGACACTGGCCAGGTACAGGCTAGACACTGGCCAGGTACAGGCTAGACTCTGGTTGGGCACAGGCCAGACACAGGCTAGGCACTAGCTAGGCACAGGCTAGGCACTGGCTAGGCACAGGCTAGACATAGGCTAGACACTGGATAGGCACAGGCTAGGCACAGGCAAAAAACTGGCTATACACTGCCTAGACACTGTCTAGGCACAGGCTAGACACTGGCTAGGCACAAGCTAAACACAGGCTAGGCACAAGTTAGACACTGGCTAGGCACAGGCTATGCACATGGCAATCACAGGCAAGGCAAAGGCTAGACACAGGCTAGACACTGGTATGGCACACGCTAGACACTGTCTAGGCACAGACTAGACTCAGGCTAGGCACAGGCTAGACACTGGGTAGACACAGGCTAGACATAGTCCAGACCGACAGACTGGACAAGCGATACACAGGCTAGACACAGGCTAGGCACATGCCAATCGCAGGCAAGGCACAGGCTTGACACAGGCTAGACACTGGTATGGCACACGCAAGACACTGTCTAGGCACAGACCAGACACTGGCTAGGCACAGGCTAGACACTGGCTAAGAACAGGCTAGACACTGGCTAGGCACAGGCTAGACACTGGCTAAGAACAGGCTAGACTCTGGCTAGGCACAGGCACTGGCACTGGCAAGGCACAACCTAGATATAGGCTAGATACTGGCTAGGCACAGGCTAGGCACAGGCTAGGCACAGGCAAAACACTGGCTATGCACTGGCTAGACATAGGCTAGACACTGGCTAGGCATAGGCTAAACACAAGCTAGGCACAGGCTAGACACTGGCTAGGCACAGGCTATGCACATGCCAATCACAGGCAAGGCACAGGCTAGGCACAGACTAGACTCTGGGCACAGGCTAGGCACAGGCTAGACAGAAGCCAGGCACAGGCTAGACAGAAGCCAGGCACAGGCTAGACACTTGCTAGGCACAGGCTAGACATAGGCTAGACACTGGCTAGGCATAGGATAGACACAAGCTAGACACAGGCTATACACTGGCTAGACACTGGCTAGGTAAAGGCTAGGCACAGGCTAGGCACTGGCTAGGCACTGGCTATGCACTGGCTACACACTGGCTAGAAACTGGCTAGACACTGGCTAGACACTGGCTAGACACTAGCTAGACACTGGCTAGACACTGGCCAGGTACAGGCTAGACTCTGGCTGGGCACAGGCCAGACACAGGCTAGGCACAGGCTAGGCACTGGCTAGGCACAGGCTAGGCACAGGTTAGACACTGGCTAGGCACAGGTTAGACACTGGCCAGGTACAGGCTAGACTCTGGCTGGGCACAGGCCAGACACAGGCTAGGCACTAGCTAGGCACAGGCTAGGCACTGGCTAGGCACAGGCTAGACATAGGCTAGACACTGGATAGGCACAGGCAAAAATCTGGCTATGCACTGCCTAGACACTGTCTAGGCACAGGCTAGACACTGGCTAGGCACAAGCTAAACACAGGCTAGGCACATGTTAGACACTGGCTAGGCACAGGCTATGCACATGGCAATCACAGGCAAGGCACAGGCTAGACACAGGCTAGACACTGGTATGGCACACGCTAGACACTGTCTAGGCACAGACTAGACTCTGGCTAGGCACAGGCTAGACACTGGGTAGACACAGGCTAGACATAGTCCAGACCGACAGACTGGACAGGCGATACACAGGCTAGTCACAGGCTAGGCACATGCCAATCGCAGGCAAGGCACAGGCTAGACACTGGTATGGCACACGCAAGACACTGTCTAGGCACAGACCAGACACTGGCTAGGCACAGGCTAGACACTGGCTAAGCACAGGCTAGACACTGGCTAGGCACAGGCTAGACACTGGCTAAGAACAGGCTAGACTCTGGCTAGACACTGGCTAGACACAGGCTAGACATAGTCCAGACCGACAGACTGGACAGTCGATACACAGGCTAGACACAGGCTAGGCACATGCCAATCACAGGCAAGGCACAGGCTAAACACTGGCTAAACACTGGCTAAACACTGGCTAAACACTGGCTAGGCACAGGCTAGGCACAGGCTAGACACTGGCTAGGCACAGGCGAGACACTGGCTAGGCACAGGCTGGACATAGGCTAGACACTGGCTAGGCACAGGCTAGACATAGGCTAGACACTGGCTAGGCACAGACAAGACACTGGCTAGGCACAGGCTAGATACTGGCTAGGCACAGGCTAGACACTTGCTAGGCACAGGCTAGACACTTGCTAGACACTGGCTAGGCACTGGCTAGGCACAGGCTAGGCACTGGCTAGGCACTGGCAAGGCACTGGCTAGGCACTGGCTAGGCACTGGCTAGACACTGGCTACGCACTGGCTAGACACTGGCTACGCACTGGCTAGACACTGGCTAGGCACTGGCTAGACACTGGCTAGGCACTGGCTAGATACTGGCTAGGCACAGGCTAGACACTTGCTAGGCACAGGCTAGACACTGGCTAGACTCTGGCTAGGCACGGGCTAGACTCTGGCTAGGCACAGGCTAGACACTGGCTAGGCACAGGCTAGGCACTGGCTAGGCACAGGCTAGGCACTGGCTAGGCACAGGCTAGGCACAGGTTAGACACTGGCTAGGCACAGGTTAGACACTGGCCAGGTACAGGCTAGACACTGGCCAGGTACAGGCTAGACTCTGGCTGGGCGCAGGCCAGACACAGGCTAGGCACTAGCTAGGCACAGGCTAGACACTGGCCAGGTACAGGCTAGACTCTGGCTGGGCACAGGCCAGACACAGGCTAGGCACAGGCTAGGCACTGGCTAGGCACAGGCTAGGCACAGGTTAGACACTGGCTAGGCACAGGTTAGACACTGGCCAGGTACAGGCTAGACTCTGGCTGGGCACAGGCCAGACACAGGCTAGGCACTAGCTAGGCACAGGCTAGGCACTGGCTAGGCACAGGCTAGACATAGGCTAGACACTGGATAGGCACAGGCAAAAATCTGGCTATGCACTGCCTAGACACTGTCTAGGCACAGGCTAGACACTGGCTAGGCACAAGCTAAACACAGGCTAGGCACAAGTTAGACACTGGCTAGGCACAGGCTATGCACATGGCAATCACAGGCAAGGCACAGGCTAGACACAGGCTAGACACTGGTATGGCACACGCTAGACACTGTCTAGGCACAGACTAGACTCTGGCTTGGCACAGGCTAGACACTGGGTAGACACAGGCTAGACATAGTCCAGACCGACAGACTGGACAGGCGATACACAGGCTAGTCACAGGCTAGGCACATGCCAATCGCAGGCAAGGCACAGGCTAGACACTGGTATGGCACACGCAAGACACTGTCTAGGCACAGACCAGACACTGGCTAGGCACAGGCTAGACACTGGCTAAGCACAGGCTAGACACTGGCTAGGCACAGGCTAGACACTGGCTAAGAACAGGCTAGACTCTGGCTAGACACTGGCTAGACACAGGCTAGACATAGTCCAGACCGACAGACTGGACAGTCGATACACAGGCTAGACACAGGCTAGGCACATGCCAATCACAGGCAAGGCACAGGCTAAACACTGGCTAAACACTGGCTAAACACTGGCTAAACACTGGCTAGGCACAGGCTAGGCACAGGCAAAAAGGCACTGGCACTGGCAAGGCACAACCTAGATATAGGCTAGATACTGGCTAGGCACAGGCTAGGCACAGGCAAAACACTGGCTATGCACTGGCTAGGCACACGCAAGACACTGTCTAGGCACAGACCAGACACTGGCTAGGCACAGGCTAGACACTGGCTAAGAACAGGCTAGACACTGGCTAGGCACAGGCTAGACACTGGCTAAGAACAGGCTAGACTCTGGCTAGGCACAGGCACTGGCACTGGCAAGGCACAACCTAGATATAGGCTAGATACTGGCTAGGCACAGGCTAGGCACAGGCTAGGCACAGGCAAAACACTGGCTATGCACTGGCTAGACATAGGCTAGACACTGGCTAGGCATAGGCTAAACACAAGCTAGGCACAGGCTAGACACTGGCTAGGCACAGGCTATGCACATGCCAATCACAGGCAAGGCACAGGCTAGGCACAGACTAGACTCTGGGCACAGGCTAGGCACAGGCTAGACAGAAGCCAGGCACAGGCTAGACAGAAGCCAGGCACAGGCTAGACACTTGCTAGGCACAGGCTAGACATAGGCTAGACACTGGCTAGGCATAGGATAGACACAAGCTAGACACAGGCTATACACTGGCTAGACACTGGCTAGGTAAAGGCTAGGCACAGGCTAGGCACTGGCTAGGCACTGGCTATGCACTGGCTACACACTGGCTAGAAACTGGCTAGACACTGGCTAGACACTGGCTGGACACTAGCTAGACACTGGCTAGACACTGGCCAGGTACAGGCTAGACTCTGGCTGGGCACAGGCCAGACACAGGCTAGGCACAGGCTAGGCACTGGCTAGGCACAGGCTAGGCACAGGTTAGACACTGGCTAGGCACAGGTTAGACACTGGCCAGGTACAGGCTAGACTCTGGCTGGGCACAGGCCAGACACAGGCTAGGCACTAGCTAGGCACAGGCTAGGCACTGGCTAGGCACAGGCTAGACATAGGCTAGACACTGGATAGGCACAGGCAAAAATCTGGCTATGCACTGCCTAGACACTGTCTAGGCACAGGCTAGACACTGGCTAGGCACAAGCTAAACACAGGCTAGGCACATGTTAGACACTGGCTAGGCACAGGCTATGCACATGGCAATCACAGGCAAGGCACAGGCTAGACAGAGGCTAGACACTGGTATGGCACACGCTAGACACTGTCTAGGCACAGACTAGACTCTGGCTAGGCACAGGCTAGACACTGGGTAGACACAGGCTAGACATAGTCCAGACCGACAGACTGGACAGGCGATACACAGGCTAGTCACAGGCTAGGCACATGCCAATCGCAGGCAAGGCACAGGCTAGACACTGGTATGGCACACGCAAGACACTGTCTAGGCACAGACCAGACACTGGCTAGGCACAGGCTAGACACTGGCTAAGCACAGGCTAGACACTGGCTAGGCACAGGCTAGACACTGGCTAAGAACAGGCTAGACTCTGGCTAGACACTGGCTAGACACAGGCTAGACATAGTCCAGACCGACAGACTGGACAGTCGATACACAGGCTAGACACAGGCTAGGCACATGCCAATCACAGGCAAGGCACAGGCTAAACACTGGCTAAACACTGGCTAAACACTGGCTAAACACTGGCTAGGCACAGGCTAGGCACAGGCTAGACACTGGCTAGGCACAGGCGAGACACTGGCTAGGCACAGGCTGGACATAGGCTAGACACTGGCTAGGCACAGGCTAGACATAGGCTAGACACTGGCTAGGCACAGACAAGACACTGGCTAGGCACAGGCTAGATACTGGCTAGGCACAGGCTAGACACTTGCTAGGCACAGGCTAGACACTTGCTAGACACTGGCTGGGCACTGGCTAGGCACAGGCTAGGCACTGGCTAGGCACTGGCAAGGCACTGGCTAGGCACTGGCTAGGCACTGGCTAGACACTGGCTACGCACTGGCTAGACACTGGCTACGCACTGGCTAGACACTGGCTAGGCACTGGCTAGACACTGGCTAGGCACTGGCTAGATACTGGCTAGGCACAGGCTAGACACTTGCTAGGCACAGGCTAGACACTGGCTAGACTCTGGCTAGGCACGGGCTAGACTCTGGCTAGGCACAGGCTAGACACTGGCTAGGCACAGGCTAGGCACTGGCTAGGCACAGGCTAGGCACTGGCTAGGCACAGGCTAGGCACAGGTTAGACACTGGCTAGGCACAGGTTAGACACTGGCCAGGTACAGGCTAGACACTGGCCAGGTACAGGCTAGACTCTGGCTGGGCGCAGGCCAGACACAGGCTAGGCACTAGCTAGGCACAGGCTAGACACTGGCCAGGTACAGGCTAGACTCTGGCTGGGCACAGGCCAGACACAGGCTAGGCACAGGCTAGGCACTGGCTAGGCACAGGCTAGGCACAGGTTAGACACTGGCTAGGCACAGGTTAGACACTGGCCAGGTACAGGCTAGACTCTGGCTGGGCACAGGTCAGACACAGGCTAGGCACTAGCTAGGCACAGGCTAGGCACTGGCTAGGCACAGGCTAGACATAGGCTAGACACTGGATAGGCACAGGCAAAAATCTGGCTATGCACTGCCTAGACACTGTCTAGGCACAGGCTAGACACTGGCTAGGCACAAGCTAAACACAGGCTAGGCACAAGTTAGACACTGGCTAGGCACAGGCTATGCACATGGCAATCACAGGCAAGGCACAGGCTAGACACAGGCTAGACACTGGTATGGCACACGCTAGACACTGTCTAGGCACAGACTAGACTCTGGCTAGGCACAGGCTAGACACTGGGTAGACACAGGCTAGACATAGTCCAGACCGACAGACTGGACAGGCGATACACAGGCTAGTCACAGGCTAGGCACATGCCAATCGCAGGCAAGGCACAGGCTAGACACTGGTATGGCACACGCAAGACACTGTCTAGGCACAGACCAGACACTGGCTAGGCACAGGCTAGACACTGGCTAAGCACAGGCTAGACACTGGCTAGGCACAGGCTAGACACTGGCTAAGAACAGGCTAGACTCTGGCTAGACACTGGCTAGACACAGGCTAGACATAGTCCAGACCGACAGACTGGACAGTCGATACACAGGCTAGACACAGGCTAGGCACATGCCAATCACAGGCAAGGCACAGGCTAAACACTGGCTAAACACTGGCTAAACACTGGCTAAACACTGGCTAGGCACAGGCTAGGCACAGGCTAGACACTGGCTAGGCACAGGCGAGACACTGGCTAGGCACAGGCTGGACACAGGCTAGACACTGGCTAGGCACAGGCTAGACATAGGCTAGACACTGGCTAGGCACAGACAAGACACTGGCTAGGCACAGGCTAGATACTGGCTAGGCACAGGCTAGACACTTGCTAGGCACAGGCTAGACACTTGCTACACACTGGCTAGGCACTGGCTAGGCACAGGCTAGGCACTGGCTAGGCACTGGCAAGGCACTGGCTAGGCACTGGCTAGGCACTGGCTAGGACACTGGCTACGCACTGGCTAGACACTGGCTACGCACTGGCTAGACACTGGCTAGGCACTGGCTAGACACTGGCTAGGCACTGGCTAGATACTGGCTAGGCACAGGCTAGACACTTGCTAGGCACAGGCTAGACACACTGGCTAGACTCTGGCTAGGCACGGGCTAGACTCTGGCTAGGCACAGGCTAGACACTGGCTAGGCACAGGCTAGGCACTGGCTAGGCACAGGCTAGGCACTGGCTAGGCACAGGCTAGGCACAGGTTAGACACTGGCTAGGCACAGGTTAGACACTGGCCAGGTACAGGCTAGACACTGGCCAGGTACAGGCTAGACTCTGGCTGGGCGCAGGCCAGACACAGGCTAGGCACTAGCTAGGCACAGGCTAGGCACTGGCTAGGCACAGGCTAGACATAGGCTAGACACTGGATAGGCACAGGCTAGGCACAGGCAAAAAACTGGCTATACACTGCCTAGACACTGTCTAGGCACAGGCTAGACACTGGCTAGGCACAAGCTAAACACAGGCTAGGCACAAGTTAGACACTGGCTAGGCACAGGCTATGCACATGGCAATCACAGGCAAGGCAAAGGCTAGACACAGGCTAGACACTGGTATGGCACACGCTAGACACTGTCTAGGCACAGACTAGACTCAGGCTAGGCACAGGCTAGACACTGGGTAGACACAGGCTAGACATAGTCCAGACCGACAGACTGGACAAGCGATACACAGGCTAGACACAGGCTAGGCACATGCCAATCGCAGGCAAGGCACAGGCTTGACACAGGCTAGACACTGGTATGGCACACGCAAGACACTGTCTAGGCACAGACCAGACACTGGCTAGGCACAGGCTAGACACTGGCTAAGAACAGGCTAGACACTGGCTAGGCACAGGCTAGACACTGGCTAAGAACAGGCTAGACTCTGGCTAGGCACAGGCACTGGCACTGGCAAGGCACAACCTAGATATAGGCTAGATACTGGCTAGGCACAGGCTAGGCACAGGCAAAACACTGGCTATGCACTGGCTAGACATAGGCTAGACACTGGCTAGGCATAGGCTAAACACAAGCTAGGCACAGGCTAGACACTGGCTAGGCACAGGCTATGCACATGCCAATCACAGGCAAGGCACAGGCTAGGCACAGACTAGACTCTGGGCACAGGCTAGGCACAGGCTAGACAGAAGCCAGGCACAGGCTAGACAGAAGCCAGGCACAGGCTAGACACTTGCTAGGCACAGGCTAGACATAGGCTAGACACTGGCTAGGCATAGGATAGACACAAGCTAGACACAGGCTATACACTGGCTAGACACTGGCTAGGTAAAGGCTAGGCACAGGCTAAGCACTGGCTAGGCACTGGCTATGCACTGGCTACACACTGGCTAGAAACTGGCTAGACACTGGCTAGACACTGGCTAGACACTAGCTAGACACTGGCTAGACACTGGCTAGACACTAGGTAGACACTGGCTAGAAACTGGCTATGCACAGGCTAGGCACAGGCTAGACACAGGCTAGGCACAGGCTAGACACAGGCTATGCACAGGCTAGACACAGGCTAGGCACAGGCGAGACACTGGCTATGCACAGGCTAGACACTGGCTAGGCACAGGCTAGACTCTGGCTAGGCACAGGCTAGGCACTGGCAAGGCACAGACTAGATATAGGCTAGATACTGGCTAGGCACAGGCTAGACTCTGGCTAAGCACAGGCTAGAGAAAGGCTAGGCACAGTCTAGACACATGCTATGCACAGGCTAGACACAGGCTATGCACAGGCTAGACACTGGCTAGACACTGGCTAGGCACAGGCTAGACCCTGGCCAGGCACAGGCTAAACACTGGGTAAACACTGGCTAAACACTGGCTAGGCACAGGCTATACACTGGCTAGACACTGGCTAGACACAGGCTAGACATTGTCCAGACCGACAGACTGGTTAGTCGATACACAGGCTAGGCATATGCCAATCACAGGCAAGGCACAGGCTAAACACTGGCTAGACACTGGCTAAACACTGGCTAGGCACAGGCTAGGCACAGGCTAGACACTGGCTTGGCACAGGCGAGACACTGGCTAGGCACAGGCTGGACATAGGCTAGACACTGGCTAGGCACAGGCTAGGCACTGGCTAGGCACAGGCTAGGCACTGGCTAGGCACAGGCTAGGCACAGGTTAGACACTGGCTAGGCACAGGTTAGACACTGGCCAGGTACAGGCTAGACACTGGCCAGGTACAGGCTAGACTCTGGCTGGGCGCAGGCCAGACACAGGCTAGGCACTAGCTAGGCACAGGCTAGGCACTGGCTAGGCACAGGCTAGACATAGGCTAGACACTGGATAGGCACAGGCTAGGCACAGGCAAAAAACTGGCTATACACTGCCTAGACACTGTCTAGGCACAGGCTAGACACTGGCTAGGCACAAGCTAAACACAGGCTAGGCACAAGTTAGACACTGGCTAGGCACAGGCTATGCACATGGCAATCACAGGCAAGGCAAAGGCTAGACACAGGCTAGACACTGGTATGGCACACGCTAGACACTGTCTAGGCACAGACTAGACTCAGGCTAGGCACAGGCTAGACACTGGGTAGACACAGGCTAGACATAGTCCAGACCGACAGACTGGAAAAGCGATACACAGGCTAGACACAGGCTAGGCACATGCCAATCGCAGGCAAGGCACAGGCTTGACACAGGCTAGACACTGGTATGGCACACGCAAGACACTGTCTAGGCATAGACCAGACACTGGCTAGGCACAGGCTAGACACTGGCTAAGAACAGGCTAGACACCGGCTAGGCACAGGCTAGACACTGGCTAAGAACAGGCTAGACTCTGGCTAGGCACAGGCACTGGCACTGGCAAGGCACAACCTAGATATAGGCTAGATACTGGCTAGGCACAGGCTAGGCACAGGCAAAACACTGGCTATGCACTGGCTAGACATAGGCTAGACACTGGCTAGGCATAGGCTAAACACAAGCTAGGCACAGGCTAGACACTGGCTAGGCACAGGCTATGCACATGCCAATCACAGGCAAGGCACAGGCTAGGCACAGACTAGACTCTGGGCACAGGCTAGGCACAGGCTAGACAGAAGCCAGGCACAGGCTAGACAGAAGCCAGGCACAGGCTAGACACTTGCTAGGCACAGGCTAGACATAGGCTAGACACTGGCTAGGCATAGGATAGACACAAGCTAGACACAGGCTATACACTGGCTAGACACTGGCTAGGTAAAGGCTAGGCACAGGCTAAGCACTGGCTAGGCACTGGCTATGCACTGGCTACACACTGGCTAGAAACTGGCTAGACACTGGCTAGACACTGGCTAGACACTAGCTAGACACTGGCTAGACACTGGCTAGACACTAGGTAGACACTGGCTAGAAACTGGCTATGCACAGGCTAGGCACAGGCTAGACACAGGCTAGGCACAGGCTAGACACAGGCTATGCACAGGCTAGACACAGGCTAGGCACAGGCGAGACACTGGCTATGCACAGGCTAGACACTGGCTAGGCACAGGCTAGACTCTGGCTAGGCACAGGCTAGGCACTGGCAAGGCACAGACTAGATATAGGCTAGATACTGGCTAGGCACAGGCTAGACTCTGGCTAAGCACAGGCTAGAGAAAGGCTACGCACAGTCTAGACACATGCTATGCACAGGCTAGACACAGGCTATGCACAGGCTAGACACTGGCTAGACACTGGCTAGGCACAGGCTAGACCCTGGCCAGGCACAGGCTAAACACTGGGTAAACACTGGCTAAACACTGGCTAGGCACAGGCTATACACTGGCTAGACACTGGCTAGACACAGGCTAGACATTGTCCAGACCGACAGACTGGTTAGTCGATACACAGGCTAGGCATATGCCAATCACAGGCAAGGCACAGGCTAAACACTGGCTAGACACTGGCTAAACACTGGCTAGGCACAGGCTAGGCACAGGCTAGACACTGGCTTGGCACAAGCGAGACACTGGCTAGGCACAGGCTGGACATAGGCTAGACACTGGCTAGGCACAGGCTAGACACTGGCTAGGCACAGGCTAGACACTGGCTAGCCACTGGCTAGGCACTGGCTAGGCACTGGCTAGACACTGGCTAGGCACTGGCTAGACACTGGCTAGGCACTGGCTAGACACTGGCTAGGCACAGGCTAGACACTGGCTAGGCACAGGCTAGACACTGGCTAAGCACAGGCTAGACACTGGCTAAGCACAGGCTAGACACTGGCTAAGGATAGGCTAGACACTGGCAAGACTCTGGCTAGGCACAGGCTAGACACTGGCTAGGCACAGGCTAGGCACAGGTTAGATACTGGCCAGGTACAGGCTAGACTCTGGCTGGGCACAGGCCAGCCACAGGCTAGGCACTAGCTAGGCACAGGATAGGCACTGGCTAGGCACAGGCTAGACATAGGCTAGACACTGGATAGGCACAGGCTAGGCACAGGCGAGACACTGGCTAGGCACAGGCTGGACATAGGCTAGACACAGGCTGGACATAGGCTAGACACTGGCTAAACACAGGCTAGACACAGGCTATACACTGGCTAGACACTGTTTAGATGCAGGCTACACATAGGCCAGACACATGCTATAAACTGGCTAAGCACAGGATAGACACAGGCTATACACTGGCTAGACACTGTTTAGATGCAGGCTACACATAGGCCAGACACATGCTATAAACTGGCTAAGCACAGGATAGACACAGGCTATACACTGGCTAGACACAGGCTAGACACAGGCTAGAGACAGGCTATACACTGGCTAGATACTTGGCTAGACACAGGCTAGACATAGTCCAGACCGACAGACTGGACAGGCGATACACAGGCTAGACACAGGCTAGGCACATGCCAATCGCAGGCAAGGCACAGGCTAGACACTGGTATGGCACACGCAAGACACTGTATAGGCACAGACCAAACACTGGCTAGGCACAGGCTAGACACTGGCTAGGCACAGGCTAGACACAGGATAGGCACAGACCAGACACAGGCTAGGTACAGGCTAGACACTGGCTAGGCACAGGCTAGACTATGGCTAGGTACACGCACTGGCACTGGCAAGGCACAAACTAGATATAGGCTAGCCACTGGCTAGGCACAGGCTAGACTCTGGCTAGGCACAGACTAGACAAAGGCTAGGCACAGGCTAGACACAGGCTATGGACAGGCTAGACACAGGCTATGCACAGGCTAGACACTGGCTAGGCACAGGCTAGACCCTGGCTAGGCACAGGCTAAACACTGGCTATGCACTGGCTAGACACTGGCTAAGCACAGGCAAGACACTGGCTAGGCACAGGCTAGACACTGGCTAGGCACAGGATAGACACAGGCTAGGCACAGGCTAGACACTAGCTAGGCACAGGCTAGACACTGGCTAAGAACAGGCTAGACTCTGGCTAGGCACAGGCACTGGCACTGGCAAGGCACAGACTAGATATAGGCCAGATACTGGCTAGGCATAGACTAGACTCTGGCTAGGCACAGGCTAGACACAGGCTAGGCACAGGCTAGACACAGGCTATGCACAGGCTAGGCACTGGCTAGGCACAGGCTAGACATAGGCTAGACACTGGCTAGGCACAGGCTAGGAACTGGCTAGGCACAGGCTACGCACAGGCAAAACACTGGCTATGCACTGGCTAGACACTGGCTAGGCACAGGCAAGACACTGGCTAGGCACAGACTAAACACAGGCTAGGCACAGGCTAGACACTGGCTAGGCACAGGCTATGCACATGACAATCACAGGCAAGGCACAGGCTAGACACAGGCTAGACACTGGTATGGCACACGCTAAACACTGTCTAGGTACAGACTAGACTCTGGCTAGGCACAGGCTGGACACTGGCTAGACACAGGCTATACACTGGCTAGACACTGGCTAGACACAGGCTAGACATAGTCCAGACCGACAGACTGGACAGGCGATACACAGGCTAGACACAGGCTAGGCACATGCCAATCACAGGCAAGGCACAGGCTAAACACTGGCTAAACACTGGCTAAACACTGGCTAGGCACAGGCTAGACACTGGCTAGACCCTGGCTAGGCACAGGCTAAACACTGGCTAAACACTGTCTAAACACTGGCTAGGCACAGGCTAGACACTGGCTAGACACAGGCTATACACTGGCTAGACACTGGCTAGACACAGGCTAGACATAGTCCAGACCGACAGACTGGACAGGCGATACACAGGCTAGGTTCAGGCTAGGCACATGTCAATCACAGGCAAGGCACACGCTAAACACTGGCTAGGCACAGGATAGGCGCTGCCTAGACACTTGCTAGGCACAGGCGAGACACTGGCTAGGCACAGGCTGGACATAGGCTAGACACTGGCTAGGCACAGGCTAGACATAGGCTAGGCACAGGCTAGCCACTGGCTAAGCACAGGCTAGACACTGGCTAGACACAGACTAGACACTGGCTAGGCACAGGCTAGACACTGGCTAGGCACAGGCTAGACACTGGCTAGGCACAGGCAAGACACTGGCTAGGCACAGGCTAGACACTGGCTAGGCACTTGCTAGACACTGGCTAGGCACTGGCTAGACACTGGCTAGGCACTGGCTAGACACTGGCTAGGCACTGGCTAGACACTGGCTAGGCACTGGCTAGACACTGGCTAGGCACAGGCTAGACATTAACTAGGCACAGGCTAGACATTGGCTAGGCACAGGCTAGACATTGGCTAGGCACCGGCTAGACATTGGCTAGGCACAGGCTAGACACTGGCTAGGCACAGGATAGACACTGGCTAGACACTGGCTAGGCACAGGCAAGGTACAGGCTAGACTCTGGCTAGGCACAGGCTAGACACTGGCTAGGCACAGGTTAGACACTGGCTAGGCACAGGTTAGACACTGGCCAGGTATAGGCTAGACTCTGGCTGGGCACAGGCTAGACACAGGCTAGGCACTAGCTAGGCACAGGCTAGGCACTGGCTAGGCACAGGCTAGACATAGGCTAGACACTGGATAGGCACAGGCTAGGCACAGGCAAAACACTGGCTTTGCACTGCCTAGACACTGGCTAGGCACAAGCTAAACACAGGCTAGGCACAGGTTAGACACTGGCTAGGCACAGGCTATACACATGCCAATCACAGGCAAGGCACAGGCTAGACACAAGCTAGACACTGGTATGGCACACGGTAGACACTGTCTAGGCACAGACTAGACTCTGGCTAGGCACAGGCTAGACACTGGCTAGACACAGGCTAGACATAGTCCAGACCGACAGACTGGACAGGCGATACACAGGCTAGACACATGCCAGGCACATGCCAATCGCAGGCAAGGCACAGGCTAGACACAGGCTAGACACTGGTATGGCACACGCAAGACACTGTCTAGGCACAGACTAGACTCTGGCTAGGCACAGGCTAGACACTGGCTAGACACAGGCTAGACATAGTCCAGACCGACAGACTGGACAGGCGATACACAGGCTAGACACATGCCAGGCACATGCCAATCGCAGGCTAGGCACAGGCTAGACACTGGCTAAGCACAGGCTAGACAGCGGCTAGGCACAGGCTAGACACTGGCTAAGAACAGGCTAGACTCTGGCTAGGCACAGGCTAGGCACTGGCAAGGCACAGACTAGATATAGGCTAGATACTGGCTAGGCACAGGCTAGACTCTGGCTAAGCACAGGCTAGAGACAGGCTAGGCACAGGCTAGACACAGGCTAGAGACAGGCTAGGCACAGGCTAGACACAGGCTATGCACAGGCTAGACACAGGCTAGACACAGGCTAGACACTGGCTAGGCACAGGCTAGACACTGGCTAGGCACAGGCTAGACACTGGCTAGGCACAGGCTAAACACTGGCTAGACACTGGCTAGACACAGGCTAGACATAGTCCAGACCGACAGACTGGGCAGGCGATACACAGGCTAGACACAGGCTAGGCACATGCCAATCACAGGCAAGGCACAGGCTTAACACTGGCTAAACACTGGCTAGGCACAGGCTATACACTGGCTAGACACTGGCTAGACACAGGCTAGACATTGTCCAGACCGACAGAATGGTTAGTCGATACACAGGCTAGGCATATGCCAATCACAGGCAAGGCACAGGCTAAACACTGGCTAGACACTGGCTAAACACTGGCTAGGCACAGGCTAGGCACAGGCTAGACACTGGCTTGGCACAGGCGAGACACTGGCTAGGCACAGGCTGGACATAGGCTAGACACTGGCTAGGCACAGGCTAGACACTGGCTAGGCACTGGCTAGACACTGGCTAGGCACTGGCTAGACACTGGCTAGGCACAGGCTAGACACTGGCTAGGCACAGGCTAGACACTGGCTAAGCACAGGCTAGACACTGGCTAAGCACAGGCTAGACACTGGCTAAGCACAGGCTAGACACTGGCAAGACTCTGGCTAGGCACAGGCTAGACACTGGCTAGGCACAGGCTAGGCACAGGTTAGATACTGGCCAGGTACAGGCTAGACTCTGGCTGGGCACAGGCCAGACACAGGCTAGGCACTAGCTAGGCACAGGATAGGCACTGGCTAGGCACAGGCTAGACATAGGCTAGACACTGGATAGGCACAGGCTAGGCACAGGCGAGACACTGGCTAGGCACAGGCTGGACATAGGCTAGACACAGGCTGGACATAGGCTAGACACTGGCTAAACACAGGCTAGACACAGGCTATACACTGGCTAGACACTGTTTAGATGCAGGCTACACATAGGCCAGACACATGCTATAAACTGGCTAAGCACAGGATAGACACAGGCTATACACTGGCTAGACACAGGCTAGACACAGGCTAGAGACAGGCTATACACTGGCTAGATACTTGGCTAGACACAGGCTAGACATAGTCCAGACCGACAGACTGGACAGGCGATACACAGGCTAGACACAGGCTAGGCACATGCCAATCGCAGGCAAGGCACAGGCTAGACACTGGTATGGCACACGCAAGACACTGTATAGGCACAGACCAAACACTGGCTAGGCACAGGCTAGACACTGGCTAGGCACAGGCTAGACACAGGCTAGGCACAGACCAGACACAGGCTAGGTACAGGCTAGACACTGGCTAGGCACAGGCTAGACTATGGCTAGGTACACGCACTGGCACTGGCAAGGCACAGACTAGATATAGGCTAGCCACTGGCTAGGCACAGGCTAGACTCTGGCTAGGCACAGACTAGACAAAGGCTAGGCACAGGCTAGACACAGGCTATGGACAGGCTAGACACAGGCTATGCACAGGCTAGACACTGGCTAGGCACAGGCTAGACCCTGGCTAGGCACAGGCTAAACACTGGCTATGCACTGGCTAGACACTGGCTAAGCACAGGCAAGACACTGGCTAGGCACAGGCTAGACACTGGCTAGGCACAGGATAGACACAGGCTAGGCACAGGCTAGACACTGGCTAGGCACAGGCTAGACACTAGCTAGGCACAGGCTAGACACTGGCTATGAACAGGCTAGACACTGGATAGGCACAGGCTAGGCACAGGCAAAACACTGGCTTTGCACTGCCTAGACACTGGCTAGGCACAAGCTAAACACAGGCTAGGCACAGGTTAGACACTGGCTAGGCACAGGCTATACACATGCCAATCACAGGCAGGGCACAGGCTAGACACAAGCTAGACACTGGTAAGGCACACGGTAGACACTGGCTAGGCACAGGTTAGACACTGGCCAGGTATAGGCTAGACTCTGGCTGGGCACAGGCTAGACACAGGCTAGGCACTAGCTAGGCACAGGCTAGGCACTGGCTAGGCACAGGCTAGACATAGGCTAGACACTGGATAGGCACAGGCTAGGCACAGGCAAAACACTGGCTTTGCACTGCCTAGACACTGGCTAGGCACAAGCTAAACACAGGCTAGGCACAGGTTAGACACTGGCTAGGCACAGGCTATACACATGCCAATCACAGGCAAGGCACAGGCTAGACACAAGCTAGACACTGGTATGGCACACGGTAGACACTGTCTAGGCACAGACTAGACTCTGGCTAGGCACAGGCTAGACACTGGCTAGACACAGGCTAGACATAGTCCAGACCGACAGACTGGACAGGCGATACACAGGCTAGACACATGCCAGGCACATGCCAATCGCAGGCAAGGCACAGGCTAGACACAGGCTAGACACTGGTATGGCACACGCAAGACACTGTCTAGGCACAGACCAGACACTGGCTAGGCACAGGCTAGACACAGGCTAGGCACAGGCTAGACACTGGCTAAGCACAGACTAGACAGCGGCTAGGCACAGGCTAGACACTGGCTAAGAACAGGCTAGACTCTGGCTAGGCACAGGCTAGGCACTGGCAAGGCACAGACTAGATATAGGCTAGATACTGGCTAGGCACAGGCTAGACTCTGGCTAAGCACAGGCTAGAGACAGGCTAGGCACAGGCTAGACACAGGCTAGAGACAGGCTAGGCACAGGCTAGACACAGGCTATGCACAGGCTAGACACAGGCTAGACACAGGCTAGACACAGGCTAGACACTGGCTAGGCACAGGCTAGACACTGGCTAGGCACAGGCTAGACACTGGCTAGGCACAGGCTAAACACTGGCTAGACACTGGCTAGACACAGGCTAGACATAGTCCAGACCGACAGACTGGGCAGGCGATACACAGGCTAGACACAGGCTAGGCACATGCCAATCACAGGCAAGGCACAGGCTTAACACTGGCTAAACACTGGCTAGGCACAGGCTATACACTGGCTAGACACTGGCTAGACACAGGCTAGACATTGTCCAGACCGACAGACTGGTTAGTCGATACACAGACTAGGCATATGCCAATCACAGGCAAGGCACAGGCTAAACACTGGCTAGACACTGGCTAAACACTGGCTAGGCACAGGCTAGGCACAGGCTAGACACTGGCTTGGCACAGGCGAGACACTGGCTAGGCACAGGCTGGACATAGGCTAGACACTGGCTAGGCACAGGCTAGACACTGGCTAGGCACTGGCTAGACACTGGCTAGGCACTGGCTAGACACTGGCTAGGCACAGGCTAGACACTGGCTAAGCACAGGCTAGACACTGGCTAAGCACAGGCTAGACACTGGCTAAGCACAGGCTAGACACTGGCAAGACTCTGGCTAGGCACAGGCTAGACACTGGCTAGGCACAGGCTAGGCACAGGTTAGATACTGGCCAGGTACAGGCTAGACTCTGGCTGGGCACAGGCCAGACACAGGCTAGGCACTAGCTAGGCACAGGATAGGCACTGGCTAGGCACAGGCTAGACATAGGCTAGACACTGGATAGGCACAGGCTAGGCACAGGCGAGACACTGGCTAGGCACAGGCTGGACATAGGCTAGACACAGGCTGGACATAGGCTAGACACTGGCTAAACACAGGCTAGACACAGGCTATACACCTGCTAGACACTGTTTAGATGCAGGCTACACATAGGCCAGACACATGCTATAAACTGGCTAAGCACAGGATAGACACAGGCTATACACTGGCTAGACACAGGCTAGACACAGGCTAGAGACAGGCTATACACTGGCTAGATACTTGGCTAGACACAGGCTAGACATAGTCCAGACCGACAGACTGGACAGGCGATACACAGGCTAGACACAGGCTAGGCACATGCCAATCGCAGGCAAGGCACAGGCTAGACACTGGTATGGCACACGCAAGACACTGTATAGGCACAGACCAAACACTGGCTAGGCACAGGCTAGACACTGGCTAGGCACAGGCTAGACACAGGCTAGGCACAGACTAGACAAAGGCTAGGCACAGGCTAGACACAGGCTATGGACACGCTAGACACAGGCTATGCACAGGCTAGACACAGGCTAGGTACAGGCTAGACACTGGCTAGGCACAGGCTAGACTATGGCTAGGTACACGCACTGGCACTGGCAAGGCACAGACTAGATATAGGCTAGCCACTGGCTAGGCACAGGCTAGACTCTGGCTAGGCACAGACTAGACAAAGGCTAGGCACAGGCTAGACACAGGCTATGGACACGCTAGACACAGGCTATGCACAGGCTAGACACTGGCTAGGCACAGGCTAGACCCTGGCTAGGCACAGGCTAAACACTGGCTATGCACTGGCTAGACACTGGCTAAGCACAGGCAAGACACTGGCTAGGCACAGGCTAGACACTCGCTAGGCACAGGATAGACACAGGCTAGGCACAGGCTAGACACTGGCTAGGCACAGGCTAGACACTAGCTAGGCACAGGCTAGACACTGGCTAAGAACAGGCTAGACTCTGGCTAGGCACAGGCACTGGCACTGGCAAGGCACAGACTAGATATAGGCTAGATACTGGCTAGGCATAGACTAGACTCTGGCTAGGCACAGGCTAGACACAGGCTAGGCACAGGCTAGACACAGGCTATGCACAGGCTAGGCACTGGCTAGGCACAGGCTAGACATAGGCTAGACAATGGCTAGGCACAGGCTAGGCACTGGCTAGGCACAGGCTACGCACAGGCAAAACACTGGCTATGCACTGGCTAGACACTGGCTAGGCACAGGCAAGACACTGGCTAGGCACAGACTAAACACAGGCTAGGCACAGGCTAGACACTGGCTAGGCACAGGCTATGCACATGCCAATCACAGGCAAGGCACAGGCTAGACACAGGCTAGACACTGGTATGGCACACGCTAAACACTGTCTAGGTACAGACTAGACTCTGGCTTGGCACAGGCTGGACACTGGCTAGACACAGGCTATACACTGGCTAGACACTGGCTATACACTGGCTAGACACTGGCTAGACACAGGCTAGACATAGTCCAGACCGACAGACTGGACAGGCGATACACAGGCTAGACACAGGCTAGGCACATGCCAATCACAGGCAAGGCACAGGCTAAACACTGGCTAAACACTGGCTAAACACTGGCTAGGCACAGGCTAGGCACAGGCTAGACCCTGGCTAGGCACAGGCTAAACACTGGCTAAACACTGTCTAAACACTGGCTAGGCACAGGCTAGACACTGGCTAGACACAGGCTATACACTGGCTAGACACTGGCTAGACACAGGCTAGACATAGTCCAGACCGACAGACTGGACAGGCGATACACAGGCTAGGTTCAGGCTAGGCACATGTCAATCACAGGCAAGGCACACGCTAAACACTGGCTAGGCACAGGATAGGCGCTGCCTAGACACTTGCCAGGCACAGGCGAGACACTGGCTAGGCACAGGCTGGACATAGGCTAGACACTGGCTAGGCACAGGCTAGACATAGGCTAGACACAGGCTAGCCACTGGCTAAGCACAGGCTAGACACTGGCTAGACACAGACTAGACACTGGCTAGGCACAGGCTAGACACTGGCTAGGCACAGGCTAGACACTGGCTAGGCACAGGCAAGACACTGGCTAGGCACAGGCTAGACACTGGCTAGGCACTTGCTAGACACTGGCTAGGCACTGGCTAGACACTTGCTAGGCACTGGCTTGACACTGGCTAGGCACTGGCTAGACACTGGCTAGGCACTGGCTAGACACTGGCTAGGCACAGGCTAGACATTGGCTAGGCACAGGCTAGACATTGGCTAGGCACAGGCTAGACATTGGCTAGGCACAGGCTAGACATTGGCTAGGCACAGGCTAGACACTGGCTAGACACAGGCTAGACACTGGCTAGACTCTGGCTAGGCACAGGCAAGGTACAGGCAAGACTCTGGCTAGGCACAGGCTAGACACTGGCTAGGCACAGGTTAGACACTGGCTAGGCACAGGTTAGACACTGGCCAGGTATAGGCTAGACTCTGGCTGGGCACAGGCAAGACACAGGCTAGGCACTAGCTAGGCACAGGCTAGGCACTGGCTAGGCACAGGCTAGACATAGGCTAGACACTGGATAGGCACAGGCTAGGCACAGGCAAAACACTGGCTTTGCACTGCCTAGACACTGGCTAGGCACAAGCTAAACACAGGCTAGGCACAGGTTAGACACTGGCTAGGCACAGGCTATACACATGCCAATCACAGGCAAGGCACAGGCTAGACACAAGCTAGACACTGGTATGGCACACGGTAGACACTGTCTAGGCACAGACTAGACTCTGGCTAGGCACAGGCTAGACACTGGCTAGACACAGGCTAGACATAGTCCAGACCGACAGACTGGACAGGCGATACACAGGCTAGACACATGCCAGGCACATGCCAATCGCAGGCAAGGCACAGGCTAGACACAGGCTAGACACTGGTATGGCACACGCAAGACACTGTCTAGGCACAGACCAGACACTGGCTAGGCACAGGCTAGACACAGGCTAGGCACAGGCTAGACACTGGCTAAGCACAGGCTAGACAGCGGCTAGGCACAGGCTAGACACTGGCTAAGAACAGGCTAGACTCTGGCTAGGCACAGGCTAGGCACTGGCAAGGCACAGACTAGATATAGGCTAGATACTGGCTAGGCACAGGCTAGACTCTGGCTAAGCACAGGCTAGAGACAGGCTAGGCACAGGCTAGACACAGGCTAGAGACAGGCTAGGCACAGGCTAGAAACAGGCTATGCACAGGCTAGACACAGGCTAGACACAGGCTAGACACTGGCTAGGCACAGGCTAGACACTGGCTAGGCACAGGCTAGACACTGGCTAGGCACAGGCTAAACACTGGCTAGACACTGGCTAGACACAGGCTAGACATAGTCCAGACCGACAGACTGGGCAGGCGATACACAGGCTAGACACAGGCTAGGCACATGCCAATCACAGGCAAGGCACAGGCTTAACACTGGCTAAACACTGGCTAGGCACAGGCTAGGCACAGGCTAGACACTGGCTAGGCACAGGCGAGACACTGGCTAGGCACAGGCTGGACATAAGCTAGACACTGGCTAAGCACAGGCTAAACAGTTGCTAGGCACAGGCTGGACTCTGGCTAGGCACAGGCTAGACACTGGCTAGGCACAGGCTAGACATAGGCTAGACACTGGATAGGCACAGGCTAGGCACAGGCATAACACTGGCTTTGCAATGCCTAGACACTGGCTAGGCACAAGCTAAACAAAGGCTAGGCACAGGTTAGACACTGGTTAGGCACAGGCTATACACATGCCAATCACAGGCAAGGCACAGGCTAGACACTGGTATGGCACACGCTAGACACTGTCTAGGCACAGACTAGACTCTGGCTAGGCACAGGCTAGACACTGGCTAGACACAGGCTAGACATAGTCCAGACCGACAGACTGGACAGGCGATACACAGGCTAGACACATGCCAGGCACATGCCAATCGCAGGCAAGGCACAGGCTAGACACAGGCTAGACACTGGTATGGCACACGCAAGACACTGTCTAGGCACAGACCAGACACTGGCTAGGCACAGGCTAGACACAGGCTAGGCACAGGCTAGACACTGGCTAAGCACAGGCTAGACAGCGGCTAGGCACAGGCTAGACACTGGCTAAGAACAGGCTAGACTCTGGCTAGGCACAGGCTAGGCACTGGCAAGGCACAGACTAGATATAGGCTAGATACTGGCTAGGCACAGGCTAGACTCTGGCTAAGCACAGGCTAGAGACAGGCTAGGCACAGGCTAGACACAGGCTAGAGACAGGCTAGGCACAGGCTAGAAACAGGCTATGCACAGGCTAGACACAGGCTAGACACAGGCTAGACACTGGCTAGGCACAGGCTAGACACTGGCTAGGCACAGGCTAGACACTGGCTAGGCACAGGCTAAACACTGGCTAGACACTGGCTAGACACAGGCTAGACATAGTCCAGACCGACAGACTGGGCAGGCGATACACAGGCTAGACACAGGCTAGGCACATGCCAATCACAGGCAAGGCACAGGCTTAACACTGGCTAAACACTGGCTAGGCACAGGCTAGGCACAGGCTAGACACTGGCTAGGCACAGGCGAGACACTGGCTAGGCACAGGCTGGACATAAGCTAGACACTGGCTAAGCACAGGCTAAACAGTTGCTAGGCACAGGCTGGACTCTGGCTAGGCACAGGCTAGACACTGGCTAGGCACAGGCTAGACATAGGCTAGACACTGGATAGGCACAGGCTAGGCACAGGCATAACACTGGCTTTGCAATGCCTAGACACTGGCTAGGCACAAGCTAAACAAAGGCTAGGCACAGGTTAGACACTGGTTAGGCACAGGCTATACACATGCCAATCACAGGCAAGGCACAGGCTAGACACTGGTATGGCACACGCTAGACACTGTCTAGGCACAGACTAGACTCTGGCTAGGCACAGGCTAGACACTGGCTAGACACAGGCTAGACATAGTCCAGACCGACAGACTGGACGGGCGATACACAGGCTAGACACATGCCAGGCACATGCCAATCGCAGGCAAGGCACAGGCTAGGCACATGCCAATCACAGGCAAGGCACAGGCTTAACACTGGCTAAACACTGGCTAGGCACAGGCTAGGCACAGGCTAGACACTGGCTAGGCACAGGCGAGACACTGGCTAGGCACAGGCTGGACATAAGCTAGACACTGGCTAAGCACAGGCTAAACAGTTGCTAGGCACAGGCTGGACTCTGGCTAGGCACAGGCTAGACACTGGCTAGGCACAGGCTAGACATAGGCTAAACACTGGATAGGCACAGGCTAGGCACAGGCATAACACTGGCTTTGCAATGCCTAGACACTGGCTAGGCACAAGCTAAACAAAGGCTAGGCACAGGTTAGACACTGGTTAGGCACAGGCTATACACATGCCAATCACAGGCAAGGCACAGGCTAGACACAGGCTAGACACTGGTATGGCACACGCTAGACACTGTCTAGGCACAGACTAGACTCTGGCTAGGCACAGGCTAGACACTGGCTAGACACAGGCTAGACATAGTCCAGACCGACAGACTGGACAGGCGATACACAGGCTAGACACATGCCAGGCACATGCCAATCGCAGGCAAGGCACAGGCTAGACACTGGTATGGCACACGCAAGACACTGTCTATGCACAGACCAGACACTGGCTAGGCACAGGCCAGACACAGGCTAGGCACAGGCTAGACACTGGCTAAGCACAGGCTAGACAGCGGCTATGCACAGGCTAGACACTGGCTAAGAACAGGCTAGACTCTGGCTAGGCACTGGCAAGGCACAGACTAGATATAGGCTAGATACTGGCTAGGCACAGGCTAGACAGACTGGACAGGCGATACACAGGCTAGACACAGGCTAGACACAGGCTAGGCACATGCCAATCACAGGCAAGGCACAGGCTAAACACCGGCTAAACACTGGCTAAACACTGGCTAGGCACAGGCTAGGCACAGGCTAGACACAGGCTAGGCACAGGCGAGACACTGGCTAGGCACAGGCGAGACACTGGCTAGGCACAGGCTGGACACTGGCTAGGCACAGGCTAGACACTGGCTAGGCACAGGCTAGACACTGGCTAGGCACAGGCTAGACACTGGCTAGGCACAGGCTAGACACTGGCTAGACTCTGGCTAGGCACAGGCTAGGCACAGGCTAGAGTCTGGCTAGGCACAGGCTAGGCACAGGCTAGACTCTGGCTAGGCACAGGCTAGACACTGGCTAGGCACAGGCTAGACACTGGCTAGGCACAGGCTAGACACTGGCTAGGCACAGGCTAGACACTGGCTAGGCACAGGCTAGGCACAGGTTAAACACTGGCTAGGCACAGGTTAGACACTGGCCAGGTACAGGCTAGACTCTGGCTGGGCACGGGCTAGACACAGGCTAGGCACTAGCTAGGCACAGGCTAGGCACTGGCTAGGCACAGGCTAAACATAGGCTAGATACTGAATATGCACAGGCTAGGCACAAGCTAAACACAGGCTAGGCACTGTCTAGGCACAGACGAGACACTGGCTAGGCACTGGCTAGACACTGGCTAGGCACTGGCTAGACACTGGCTAGGCATTGGCTAGACACTGGCTAGGCACAGGCTAGACATTGGCTAGACACAGACTAGGCACTAGCTAGGCACAAGTTAAACACAGGCTAGGCACAGGTTAGACACTGGCTAGGCACAGGCTATACACATGCCAATCACAGGCAAGGCACAGGCTAGACACAAGCTAGACACTGGTATGGCACACGCAAGACACTGTCTAGGCACAGACCAGACACTGGCTAGGCACAGGCCAGACACAGGCTAGGCACAGGCTAGACATAGTCCAGACCGACAGACTGGACAGGCAACAGGCTAGACACATGCCAGGCACATGCCAACAAGGGACAGGCTAGACACAGGCTAGACACTGGTATGGCATCACGCAAGACACTGTCTAGGCACAGACCAGACACTGGCTAGGCACAGGCAAACAGGCTAGGACAGGCTAGACACTGGCTAGACACTGGCTAGGCACAGGCTAGACACTGGCTAAAAAAAGACTCTGGCTAGGCACAGGCTAGGCACTGGCAAGGCACAGACTAGATATAGGCTAGATACTGGCTAGGCACAGGCTAGACTCTTGCTAAGCACAGGCTAGAGACAAGCTAGGCACAGGCTAGACACAGGCTATGCACAGGCTAGACACAGGCTAGACACAGGCTAGACACTGGCTAGGCACAGGCTAGACACTGGCTAGGCACAGGCTAGACACTGGCTAGGCACAGGCTAAACACTGGCTAGACACTGGCTAGACACAGGCTAGACATAGTCCAGACCGACAGACTGGGCAGGCGATACACAGGCTAGACACTGGCTAGGCACATGCAAATCACAGGCAAGGCACAGGCTAAACACTGGCTAAACACTGGCTAGGCACAGGCTAGGCACAGGCTAGACACTGGCTAGGCACAGGCGAGACACTGGCTATGCACAGGCAGGACATAAGCTAGACACTGGCTAGGCACAGGCTAGACATAGGATAGACACTGGCTAGGCACAGGCTAAACACTGGCTAGGCACAGGCTGGACACTGGCTAGGCACAGGCTAGGCACTGGCTAGGCACAGGCTAGACACTGGCTAGGCACAGGCTAGACACTGGCTAGGCACAGGCTAGACACTGGCTAGGCACAGGTTAGACACTGGCTAGGCACAGGCTAGACACTGGCTAGGCACTGGCTAGACACTGGCTAGGCCCAGGCTAGACACTGGCTAGGCACTGGCTAGACACTGGCTAGGCACTGGCTAGACACTGGCTAGGCACAGGCTAGACACTGGCTAGGCACATGCCAGGCACATGCCAATCGCAGGCAAGGCACAGGCTAGACACAGGCTAGACACTGGTATGGCACACGCAAGACACTGTCTAGGCACAGACCAGACACTGGCTAGGCACAGGCCAGACACAGGCTAGGCACATGCTAGACACTGGCTAAGCACAGGCTAGACAGCGGCTAGGCACAGGCTAGACACTGGCTAAGAACAGGCTAGACTCTGGCTAGGCACTGGCAAGGCACAGACTAGATATAGGCTAGATACTGGCTAGGCACAGGCTAGACAGACTGGACAGGCGATACACAGGCTAGACACAGGCTAGGCACATGCCAATCACAGCCAAGGCACAGGCTAAACACCGGCTAAACACTGGCTAAACACTGGCTAGGCACAGGCTAGGCACAGGCTAGACACTGGCTAGGCACAGGCGAGATACTGGCTAGGCACAGGCTGGACATAATCTAGACACTGGCTAGGCACAGGTAAGACATAGGCTAGACACTGGCTAGGCACAGGCTGAACACTGGCTAGGCACAGGCTGGACACTGGCTAGGCACAGGCTAGACACTGGCTAGGCACAGGCTAGACACTGGCTAGGCACAGGCTAGACACTGGCTAGGCACAGGCTAGACACTGGCTAGCCACAGGCTAGACACTGGCTAGGCACAGGCTAGACACTGGCTAGCCACAGGCTAGACACTGGCTAGGCACAGGCTAGACACTGGCTAGGCACAGGCTAGACACTGGCTAGGCACAGGCAAGACACTGGCTAGGCACAGGCTAGACACTGGCTAGGCACTGGCTAGACACTGGCTAGGCACAGGCTAGACACTGGCTAGGCACAGGCTAGACACTGGCTAGGCCAGGCTAGACACTGGCTAGGCACAGGCTAGACTCTGGCTAGGCACAGGCTAGACACTGGCTAGGCACAGGCTAGACACTGGCTAGGCACAAGCTAGACACTGGCTAGGCACAGGCTAGACACTGGCTAGGCACAGGCTAGGCACAGGTTAGACACTGGCTAGGCACAGGTTAGACACTGGCCAGGTACAGGCTAGACTCTGCCTGGGCACAGGCTAGACACAGGCTAGGCACTAGCTAGGCACAGGTTAGGCACTGGCTAGGCACAGGCTAGACATAGGCTAGACACTGGATAGGCACAGGCTAGGCACAGGCAAAACACTGGCTAAGCACTGCCTAGACACTGGCTAGGCACAGGCTAGACACTGGCTAGGCACAAGCTAAACACAGGCTAGGCACAGGTTAGACACTGGCTTGGCTCAGGCTATGCACATGCCAATCACAGGCAAGGCACAGGCTAGACACAGGCTAGACACTGGTATGGCACACGCTAGACATTGTCTAGGCACTGGCTAGACACTGGCTAGGCACTGGCTAGACACTGGCTAGACACTGGCTAGACACTGGCTAGACACTAGATAGACACTGGCTAGACACTAGATAGACACTGGCTAGAAACTGGCTAGACACGGCTAGACACTAGCTAGACACTGGCAAGACACTGGCTAGGCACTGGCAAGCCACAGACTAGACATAGGCTAGATAATGGCTAGGCACAGGCTAGACTCTGGCTAGGCACAGGCTAGACACAGGCTAGGCACAGGCTCGACACAGGCTAGGCACAGGCTAGACACTGGCTAAACACAGGCTAGACATAGTCCAGACCGACAGACTGGACAGGCGATACACAGGCTAGACACAGGCTAGGCACATGCCAATCACAGGCAAGGCACAGGCTAAACACCGGCTAAACACTGGCTTAACACTGGCTTAACACTGGCAAGGCACAGGCTAGACACAGGCTAGACACTGGTATGGCACACGCTAGACACTGTCTAGGCACAGACTAGACACTGGCTAGGCACTGGCTAGCCACTGGCTAGGCACTGGCTAGACACTGGCTAGGCACTGGCTAGACACTGGCTAGGCACTGGCTAGACACTGGCTAGGCACAGGCTAGACATTGGCTAGGCACAGGCTAGACATTGGCTAGGCACAGGCTAGACACTGGCTAGGCACAGGCTAGACACTGGCTAGACTCTGGCTAGGCACAGGCAAGGTACAGGCTAGACTCTGGCTAGGCACAGGCTAGACACTGGCTAGGCATAGGCTAGGCACAGGTAAGACACTGGCTAGGCACAGGTTAGACACTGGCCAGGTATAGGCTAGACTCTGGCTGGGCACAGGCTAGACACAGACTAGGCACTAGCTAGGGACAGGCTAGGCACTGGCTAGGCACAGGCTAGACATAGGCTAGACACTGGATAGGCACAGGCTAGGCACAGGCAAAACACTGGCTTTGCACTGCCTAGACACTGGCTAGACACAAACTAAACACAGGCAAGGCACAGGTTAGACACTGGTATGGCACACGCAAGACACTGTCTAGGCACAGACCAGACACTGGCTAGGCACAGGCCAGACACAGGCTAGGCACAGGCTAGACATAGTCCAGACCGACAGACTGGACAGGCGATACACAGGCTAGACACATGCCAGGCACATGCCAATCGCAGGCAAGGCACAGGCTAGACACAGGCTAGACACTGGTATGGCACACGCAAGACACTGTCTAGGCACAGACCAGACACTGGCTAAGAACAGGCTAGACACAGGCTAGGCACAGGCTAGACACTGGCTAAGCACAGGCTAGACACAGGCTAGACACTGGCTAGGCACAGGCTAGACACTGGCTAGGCACAGGCTAGACACTGGCTAGGCACAGGCTAAACACTGGCTAAACACTGGCTTTGCACAGGCTAGACACTGGCTAGACACAGGCTATACACTGGCTAGACACTGGCTAGGCACAGGCTAGACACTGGCTAGGCACAGGCTTGACACTGGCTAGGCACAGGCTAAACACTGGCTAAACACTGGCTAGGCACAGGCTAGGTACAGGCTAGCCACAGGCTAGACACTGGCTTGGCACAGGCGAGACACTGGCTAGGCACAGGCGAGACACTGGCTAGGCACAGGCTGGACATAAGCCAGACACTGGCTAGGCACAGGTTAGACATAGGCTAGACACTGGCTAGGCACAGGCTGGACACTGGCTAGGCACAGGCTAGACACTGGCTAGGCACAGGCTAGACACTGGCAAGGCACAGACTAGATATAGGCTAGATACTGGCTAGGCACAGGCTAGACTCTGGCTAAGCACAGGCTAGAGACAGGCTAGGCACAGGCTAGACACAGGCTATGCACAGGCTAGACACACGCTAGACACAGGCTAGATACTGGCTAGGCACAGGCTAGACACTGGCTAGGCACAGGCTAGACACTGGCTAGGCACAGGCTAGACACTGGCTAGGCACAGGCTAGACACTGGCTAGGCACAGGCTAAACACTGGCTAGACACTGGCTAGACACAGGCTAGATATAGTCAGGACCGACAGACTGGGCAGGCGATACACAGGCTAGACACAGGCTAGGCACATGCCAATCACAGGCAAGGCACAGGCTAAACACTGGCTAAACACTGGCTAGGCACAGGCTAGGCACAGGCTAGACACTGGCTAGGCACAGGCTAGACACTGGCTAGGCACAGGCTCGACATAAGCTAGACACTGGCTAGGCACAGGCTAGACATAGGATAGACATAGTCCAGACCGACAGACTGGGCAGGCGATACACAGGCTAGACACAGGCTAGGCACATGCCAATCACAGGCAAGGCACAGGCTAAACACTGGCTAAACACTGGCTAGGCACAGGCTAGGCACAGGCTAGACACTGGCTAGGCACAGGCTGGACACTGGCTAGGCACAGGCTAGACACTGGCTAGGCACAGGCTAGACACTGGCTAGGCACAGGCTACACACTGGCTAGGCACAGGCTAGACACTGGCTAGGCACTGGCTAGACACTGGCTAGGCACAGGCTAGACACTGGCTAGGCACAGGCTAGATACTGGCTAGGCACAGGCTAGACACTGGCTAGGCACAGGCTAGACACTGGCTAGGCACTGGCTAGACACAGGCTAGGCACAGGCTAGACACAGGCTAGGCACAGGCTAGACACTGGCTAGGCACTGGCTAGACACAGGCTAGGCACTAGCTAGGCACAGGCTAGGCACTGGCTAGGCACAGGCTAGACATAGGCCAGACACTGGATAGGCACAGGCTAGGCACAGGCATAACACTGGCTTTGCAATGCCTAGACACTGGCTAGGCACAATCTAAACACAGGCTAGGCACAGGTTAGACACTGGCTAGGCACAGGCTATACACATGCCAATCACAGGCAAGGCACAGGCTAGACACAGGCTAGACACTGGTATGGCACACGCTAGACACTCTCTAGGCACAGACTAGACTCTGGCTAGGCACAGACTAGACACTGGCTAGGCACAGACTAGACACTGGCTAGACACAGGCTAGACATAGTCCAGACCGACAGACTGGACAGGCGATACACAGGCTAGACACATGCCAGGCACATGCCTATCGCAGGCAAGGCACAGGCTAGACACAGGCTAGACACTGGTATGGCACACGCAAGACACTGTCTAGGCACAGACCAGACACTGGCTAGGCACAGGCCAGACACAGGCTAGGCACAGGCTAGACACTGGCTAAGCACAGGCTCGACAGCGGCTAGGCACAGGCTAGACACTGGCTAAGAACAGGCTAGACTCTGGCTAGGCACTGGCAAGGCACAGACTAGATATAGGCTAGATACTGGCTATGCACAGGCTAGACTCTGGCTAAGCACAGGCTAGAAACAGGCTAGGCACAGGCTAGACACAGGCTATGCACAGGCTAGACACAGGCTAGACACTGGCTAGGCACAGGCTAGACACTGGCTAGGCACAGGCTAGACACTGGCTAGGCACAGGCTAAACACTGGCTAAACACTGGCTTTGCACAGGCTAGACACTGGCTAGACACAGGCTATACACTGGCTAGACACTGGCTAGGCACAGGCTAGACACTGGCTAGGCACAGGCTTGACACTGGCTAGGCACAGGCTAAACACTGGCTAAACACTGGCTAGGCACAGGCTAGGTACAGGCTAGCCACAGGCTAGACACTGGCTTGGCACAGGCGAGACACTGGCTAGGCACAGGCGAGACACTGGCTAGGCACAGGCTGGACATAAGCCAGACACTGGCTAGGCACAGGTTAGACATAGGCTAGACACTGGCTAGGCACAGGCTGGACACTGGCTAGGCACAGGCTAGACACTGGCTAGGCACAGGCTAGACACTGACTAGGCACAGGCTAGACACTGGCTAGGCACAGGCTAGACACAGGCTAGACACTGGCTAGGCACAGGCTAGACACTGGCTAGGCACAGGCTAGACACTGGCTAGGCACAGGCTTGACACTGGCTAGGCACAGGCTAAACACTGGCTAAACACTGGCTAGGCACAGGCTTGACACTGGCTAGGCACAGGCTAAACACTGGCTAAACACTGGCTAGGCACAGGCTAGGTACAGGCTAGCCACAGGCTAGACACTGGCTTGGCACAGGCGAGACACTGGCTAGGCACAGGCGAGACACTGGCTAGGCACAGGCTGGACATAAGCCAGACACTGGCTAGGCACAGGTTAGACATAGGCTAGACACTGGCTAGGTACAGGCTGGACACTGGCTAGGCACAGGCTAGACACTGGCTAGGCACAGGCTAGACACTGACTAGGCACAGGCTAGACACTGGCTAGGCACAGGCTAGACACTGGCTAGGCACAGGCTAGACACTGGCTAGACTCTGGCTAGGCACAGGCTAGGCACAGGCTAGACTCTGGCTAGGCACAGGCTAGACACTGGCTAGGCACAGGCTAGACACTGGCTAGGCACAGGCTAGGCACAGGTTAGACACTGGCTAGGCACAGGTTAGACACTGGCCAGGCACAGGCTAGGCACTGGCTAGGCACAGGCTAGACATAGGCTAGACACTGGATAGGCACAGGCTAGGCACAGGCAAAACACTGGCTATGCACTGCCTAGACACTTGCTAGGCACAGGCTAGACACTGGCTAGGGACAAGCTAAACACAGGCTAGGCACAGGTTAGACACTGGCTAGGCACAGGCTATGCACATGCCAATCACAGGCAAGGCACAGGCTAGACACAGGCTAGACACTGGTATGGCACACGCTAGACACTGTCTCGGCACAGACTAGACACTGGCTAGGCACTGGCTAGACACTGGCTAGACACTGGCTAGACACTGGCTAGACACTGGCTAGACACTAGATAGACACTGGCTAGAAACTGGCTAGACACGGCTAGACACTAGCTAGACACTGGCAAGACACTGGCTTGACATTGGCTAGACACTGGCTAGACATTGGCAAAGAACAGGTTAGACTCTGGCTAGGCACAGGCTAGGCACTGGCAAGCCACAGACTAGACATAGGCTAGACACTGGCTAGGCACAGGCTAGACTCTGGATAGGCACAGGCTAGACACTGGCTAAACACAGGCTAGACATAGTCCAGACCGACAGACTGGACAGGCGATACACAGGCTAGACACTGGTATGGCACACGCAAGACACTGTCTAGGCACAGACCAGACACTGGCTAGGCACAGGCTAGAAACTGGCTAGGCACAAGCTAGACACAGGCTAGGCACAGGCTAGACACTGGCTTGGCACAGGCTAGACACTGGCAAAGAACAGGCTAGACTCGGGCTAGGCACAGGCTAGGCACTGGCAAGGCACAGACTGGATATAGGCTAGATACTGGCTAGACACAGGCTAGACTCTGGCTAAGCACAGGCTAGAGACATGCTAGGCACAGGCTAGACACGAATATGCACAGGCTAGACACAGGCTATGCACAGGCTAGACACAGGCTATGCACAGGCTAGACACTGGCTAGGCACAGGCTAGACACTGGCTAGACTCTGGCTAGGCACAGGCAAGGCACAGGTTAGACACTGGCTAGGCACAGGTTAGACACTAGCCAGGTACAGGCTAGACTCTGGCTGGGCACAGGCTAGAGACATGCTAGGCACAGGCTAGACACGAATATGCACAGGCTAGACACAGGCTATGCACAGGCAAGACACAGGCTATGCACTGGCTAGACACTGGCTAGGCACTGGCTAGACACTGGCTAGGCACAGGCTAGACACTGGCTAGGCACTGGCTAGACACTGGCTAGGCACTGGCTAGACACTGGCTAGGCACAGGCTAGACACTGACTAGGCACAGGCTAGACACTGGCTAGGCACAGGCTAGACACTGGCTAGACACAGGCTAGACACTGGCTAGACACTGGCTAGACACTGGCTAGACACAGGCTAGACATAGTCCAGACCGACAGACTGGACAGGCGATACACAGGCTAGGTTCAGGCTAGGCACATGTCAATCACAGGCAAGGCACAGGCTAAACACTGGCTAGGCACAGGCTAGGCGCTGGCTAGACACTTGCTAGGCACAGGCGAGACACTGGCTAGGCACAGGCTGGACATAGGCTAGACACTGGCTAGGCACAGGCTAGACATAGGCTAGACACAGGCTAGCCACTGGCTAGGCACAGGCTAGACACTGGCTAGGCACAGGCTAGACACTGGTTAGGCACTGGCTAGACACTGGTTAGGCACTGGCTAGACACTGGCTAGGCACTGGCTAGACACTGGCTAGGCACTGGCTAGACACTGGCTAGGCACAGGCTAGACATTGGCTAGGCACAGGCTAGACATTGGCTAGGCACAGGCTAGACATTGGCTAGGCACAGGCTAGACATTGGCTAGGCACAGGCTAGACATTGGCTAGGCACAGGCTAGACACTGGCTAGGCACAGACTAGACACTGGCTAGACTCTGGCTAGGCACAGGCAAGGCACAGGCTAGACTCTGGCTAGGCACAGGCTAGACACTGGCTAGGCATAGGCTAGGCACAGGTTAGACACTGGCTAGGCACAGGTTCGACACTGGCCAGGTACAGGCTAGACTCTGGCTGGGCACAGGCTAGACACAGGCTAGGCACTAGCTAGGCACAGGCTAGGCACTGGATAGGCACAGGCTAGACATAGGCTAGACACTGGATAGGCACAGGCTAGGCACAGGCAAAACACTGGCTTTGCACTGCCTAGACACTGGCTAGGCACAGGCTAGACACTGGCTAGGCACAAGCTAAACACAGGCTAGGCACAGGTTAGACACTGGCTAGGCACAGGCTATACACATGCCAA